>JAJAGP010000723.1:0-310094 GCA_025084515.1 Ancistrus triradiatus | reverse complement strand
TCCAGATCGGCCAGTGAATTATTTATATTTATCATTAATCGATTTGGTGGTGCCTCGTATTTCTTAGTTAATTAATATATATTTTAATTAACAAAGTTTAATTAAAAATTAATCCAATTAAAGTGTAGTCTTAGTTTGCTACACCGTCTTGTCCTATACCAGACTGACCCTACCCGAGTCCACCCCTGTTTTGTCTCCGGGCCCTCACGAGGCAGCCGAGCCCATACAGCTGGGCTGTACCAGGCTCACACCACAGGAACGCTCCCATCGCATTCAGCAAGGGCTGTGCTTACATTGCGGCAAGCCAGGACACCTGATCCAACAATGCACTGCCCGGCCAAGGGGGGAGGGGAGGGGGCTCGTCAGTAAAGGTGGGGATCCTGACGGCACGTCCATCCATTCCTCACCTACCAGTTCGTCCAACCTCCAACTCCCATCCGTCCTGTGTCTCCCCCATGGCACACTGCCCATCAATGCTCTCATCGAGTCTGGGGCTCCCTGGAACCACTGGAGACTCCTTGTCGGGCTTATGCCCTAGATGGTAAACTTCTGGCCCAGATCACACACCGGTCCCTGCCGGTCACTATGGTGTTAGCTTATAATCACCGGGAGACATTCTCTTGCTCCATCATCCACTCTCCTAAGGCTCCCCTGATTCTGGGTCACCCCTGGCTCTTCCAACACGACCCGACCATCGCCTGGTGACAAGGGACCGTGATCGGCTGGAGCGACTTATGCCATCAACTCTGCCTCCACTAGACTGTCCCAGCCACAAAGCCACCCCTGAGCACTTCACGGTCTGATAACCCCCCGATCTGACCATGGTCCTCTCGGAGTATTGGGACCTCTGCGCAGTCTTCGACAAGGATTGGACCAAGTCTCTCCCTCCGCAGAGACCCTATGACTGCACTATCAACCTGCTCCCTGGGGCTCCCCTGCCTTCGAGCCGCCTCTACCAATTATCTGGCCCTGAGAGGGAGGCCATGGAGGAATACCTTACCGAGTCACTCGCCACCGGACTTATCCACCCGTTTTCCTCCCCCATGAGTGCAGGTTTCTTCTTTGTTGCCACGAAGGATGGGGGTCTCCGACCATGTATTGTCTACAGGGGACTACAGGACAGCCTTCAACACCCCCTTAAGCCACTATGAATATCGGGTCATGCCATTTGGCCTCACTAATGCCCTGGCAGTCTTCCAGGATCTGGTGAATGATGTCCTCCGGGACTTCCTGAACCACTTCGTTTTCGTATATCTCGACGACATACTCACTTTCTCCAGATCTGCCGCTGAACATACCTATCACATGCGACGAGTCCTGACCCGACTCCCCCAAAAATGAGACCAATTAGAATGTGAATGTGGACACGATTGCTCCTGCTAGGGTCAAACGCATTAGGGAAAAAAGGCTAGCACCATGGTATAATGACCACACCCGTACCTTAAAGCAAAGAACACGACATCTAGAGCGCAAATGGAGAAATAGTAAATTGAAAGTAGCTAAGATTGCTTGGAGAGACAGCATGGCAGAGTATAAGCATGCCCTTACTAAAGCTATAGCTGCATATTTTTCCTCAATAATAGAGAACAATAAGAATAATCCAAGATTTCTCTTTAATATGTCTCGAAATTAACAAAAAAACCCTACAGAAAGTGATTCTCCTGCTCTGTGTAATTTTAACAGTAATGATTTCATGACTTTCTTTAATGATAAGATAAAAAACATTAGGCATAAAACTAGATGCTCATGTAGCAAACCTAAGACTACACTTTAATTGGATTAATTTTAATTAAACTTTATTAATTAAAATTATATAAATTGATTAATTAATTAAGAAAAAGGGGCACCACCAGATCAGTTTATTATAAATATAAATAATTTACTGGTAGATCTGGGGAACCAGTTAAAAGGGAACAACAAACTTGATCAGTCTAAGTCTGAATAGTGAATTCAAAGTATATTTCTCGACCTTTGAATGAAAGAAACTCTCTCAAACCAAACGGCAACTTCAAAAGGTTTATAAACAAGTTTAATAACTACAAACAAGGCAATATCAACAGACTATCTGATGTATCACAGAGTTAAAATCATAAAATGACGATGAACATGTATGTATATCTCGGTATTAAAAATCAGAAACCAAGATGACTCTATATAACTTATCGGTTGCGCAATAATTACCAATGTTGTAATGCTACTGGTAACCCTAATTATGATGAACGTGAATAGTATGTTGGAAGCTACTTAGGCGTGGATAAGTCTATGTTGAAGCGTGGTTTTAAGATTAAAAATGCAAAGTACGAGAAATCAGGGACCCAGAACAGCCACAACAGTGGTACTTGCCGATTGCTTTGTGGAGGCTCACGCAAAGGATTTGGAACGGAACCGGGCCTCTGCCTGTCGTCCGACGTCACACGTGGAACGGAAGCGGTAAAAATCTTCAGATTCTGATGCTCCTGTTTGGTGGACTGTAAGATCTTGGCTATAGGCCTCCGGTCCGTGTCTTCGGTCCATGGGACCACAGATGTGTTGAGGGCCTCACTCCGGTTTGGCTTTCTTCCCAGCTGTTGGTGATCAGGTTCCTTGAATTCGACTTGCAGGCATGCGACTCGGATTCTATCTTGGCCACAGATAAAGGTGGAGTCGAGCACGTTCTAGCACCACGAGCTTCAACAAAAACTTGAAAAAACTTGGATTGTGCGAGAATAGTAGAGCTTAGAGTCTGGTTGGTCTTTTAACTATCTTCTAGTTCAGCGATACCGAACTACTTAAGACTGCTGTACACAGGAAACTTAAAATAGACGCGAAAACTTGAGTGAAATGAATAATCAAAAGTGCTACAAAAAAGGAAAAACTACAACTTTAAAGGACAAAGAAAAGGCTTAAAGAACACAAAGACACATAAGACTTGAAGCTAGCTCCCCACGCGGTCTGCCCGCGTTGCTTTTGAATGTTCCAGCTTGGGAAGCGGCCGGAGGCGGGTGCAAAGGAGTTGCCGTGATTCAGCCAATGAGAAGCTGACTCCTGAGGAAACCCCTCCTATCATGGTTGTGTCTTATTTTACCATATAAGCCACAGACGTTCTAACTTGGATTAAAATATATTCCTACATATCTAAAGTGATTAAAAGTCTCACACACAATAACCAAAAACCTCAAAGTTACAGGTTCAGATGCAGACTTCGTTGTAAGGTTCAAATGATCAAAGGCACCTTACATCGATAACCTACAAAATCGTTAAAGCATTCTAACTACAGCACAGGCATTCGCTATACTTTAACTAAACAATAATATCATTAATACAAGATGTAGAAAACGGTACATTGTAAATAACTTCATGTTTGTTCTTTATAAGCATGCACAAGTATTAAAACCCGATCGATCAAAACACAGGGATGACTATGCTATCATTTCTATATATCATAATGATCAACACAACACAACGGGACCGTATTACGTATAGGACGGTCACTATACTAAGCATTAACCAAGTGGATATGAGATACATAACCATTCAGTAACATACATATGTATAATATATATAATTGTGTGTGGATATGACAAAATATCCTTGATCCACTCTTTGTATGAATCATCGAAATGCATATTGGTGTGTTTAGACTTATTAGGATCCAAATATCATTTGTTATGTCAAGTCAAGTCAAGTCAAACCAGATTTATTTATATAGCGCTTTTTACAATGGAGCATTGTCTCAAAGCAACTTTACAAGTTTAGATTATCTCCTAATAACTACGTCCAACCCCAAATTGAGCAAGGCCAGGGCGACAGCTGCAAGGAAAAACTCCCTAGTTCTAGGAAGAAACCTTGGGAGGACCAAGACTCAAATAGGCACCCAACCTCCTTGGGCGGTGTAGATGATAAATCTAAAAGCGAAACTAAAGTCATGGAGTCAAAGTTCGAATAAAATGTGAAGTATGCACATCGACATTAAGTGGCCCGGGTATGATGATGAATCTAAGAGCGAAACTAAAGTCATGGAGTCAAAGTTAAAATAAAATGTGAAGTTTGCACATCGACATTAAGTGGCCCAGGTATGATGGGGCTGGAGCTGATGACGGAAGCAGCTTGAGTGAAGCTCCATCAGATGAACATCATGTGTGGGGCTGGAACTGCCGGAACACAGGTCGGAGAGAAAACAGAAAATGTAATTAGTTATTGATTAAGAGCACAGTGTCTATTGACAATCACTGATGCCATGTCAATCACTGATTGGCAAGTGTAGCATGAGACCACGGCAGCCACAGCATTAGCTATAGCAGCATTAAGCTAGAAGAGGAGAACTGGTGGTACCACAGCCAAGAGGGATCACATGAGACATCGACAACCCCACGGGAGGCAGAAGACAGCAGCCCAACGTCTCTGATCACCATAAGACTCTTTGACTATGAACCCCCAGCTCTGCCCTTATTCTAAGGCAAGGATGCACAAGTCAAGATCAAGAGTACCGAAGCCCAGTTCAGCCAGACCGCCCACTCGACACTCCCGGCTAGCGGACAAGGCTGTTAGGCGAGACATGATTCCAGACTCCGGCCCCAGTGACCCGAGCCATGCATCCCGGTCTAAATCTAGTCAAAAACCTGCGTAAGTAAGTATGTCTTTAGCCTAGATTTAAAATTTTGGAGAGTGTCTGAGTCTCGAACGAAAGTGGGAAGTTAATTCCATAGTTGGGGGGCCATGTATGAGAAAGTCTTTCCCCTTGAAGTGACGTTTTTAATTCTAGGAACTAAAAGAAGTCCTGCACCCTGCGAATGCAGTAGACGAGTTGGATTGTAAAACTCTAAGAGTTCACTCAGATAATGTGGGGCCAGGCCATGTAGAGCTTTATAAGTTATAAGAAGTATTTTGTAATCAATGCGGAATTTAACTGGTAACCAGTGCAGTGATTTTGGTATTTTCTAGTTCGAGTTACCACTCGGGTGGCTGCATTCTGAACTAATTGAAGTTTATCATCCAGTAAGTAAAGCATTACAGTAATCCAACCTTAAACGCATGAACCAGTTTCTCTGCATCATTAAAGAGAGGATATTTCTAAGTTTAGCGATTTTACATAATTGAAATAAAGCAATTTGAGTGATGCTGCTGATGTGCGCATCAAAGCAGAGATCTGAATCAAATATGACACATACGTTTTTACAGACGGACTGGGCAATACTGAACAGCCATCTAGATTTAGGATTGATGTAGCCAACCTGTCTCTCACTGCCTTGGGTCCCACTAATAGAACCTCAGTTTTATCTGAGTTAAGTAAGAGAAAATTAAATGACATCCAATCTTTTATTTCCTTTACACAGTCCTCAGTTTTGCAGATTGTAAGGCTGTCATTAGGTTTGGCTGATATGTACAGCTGTGTATCATCTGCATAGCAGTGGAAACTAATGCCATGTTTGCGAATAACTGAGCCTAGTGGCAGCATGTACAGAGAGAATAAAAGCTGGCCAAGCACTGACCCCTGAGGCATGCCATACTTCACTTTTGAGAGCTTAGACCTTAGATTATTTATATGAACTGGTACCGGTCAGTTAAGTAGGATTTAAACCAAGAAAGTGCTGATCCCTTAATACCTACAGTATTTTCTAGTCTATTTAGTAAAACATCATGATCTATAGTGTCAAATGCTGCACTTAAATCTAACAGAACAAGAAATTAAAAACATCCCTTATCTGAGGACATTAACAAGTCATTTAGTACCCTAATTAATGCTGTTTCAGTACTATGATGCCAGACTGAAATGTTTCATAAATTTCCTTCCTTTGGAGGTAACTGCAGAGCTGCTAATAGACGGCTTTTTCTAAGATCTTTTACAGAAATGGTAGATTTGAAATTGGTCTAGAATTAGATATCACACAAGGGTCAGGATTGGCTTTTTTTAATCAGTGGTTTGATAACGGCACACTTAAAGGATTTGGGCACATAACCAAAGGTAAGGGATGAATTTAAAATAACTAACACTGGCTCTATAACACTGGGTAATACTTGTTTGAGTGAACGTGTAGGAATTGGATCTAATAAACATGTTGATGACTTAGACGAGCTGATCAGTGCGGATAGTTCAGTATTAGTAATTGGGGTAAAAGATTATTAAACTGATGTCTTCACTAGTGCTGCATCTGGAAGGTGGCTGAATAGTTTGGTGATGTGATGAGCATTGAGTTTTATGCCTAATGTTTTCTATCTTATTATTAAAGAAAGTCATGAAATCATTACTGTTAAAATTACACAGAACGTGAGAATCACTTTCTGTGGTTTTTTTTGGTAATTTGGAGACTGTATTAAAGAGAAATCTTGGATTATTCTTATTTTTCTCTATGATTTAAGAGGTGTATGCAGCCTTAGCTTTAGTGAGGGCATGCTTATACTCTGCCATGCTGTCCCTCCAAGCAATCTTAAACACCTCCAATTTACTATGTCTCCACTTGTGCTCTAAATGCCATGTTCTTTGCTTTAAGGTAGGGGTGTGGTCATTATACCATGGTGCTAGCCTTTTTTCCCTAATACGTTTGACCCTAGCAGGGGCAGTCATGTCCAGGGTTGAGCGAAGCACACATTCTAATTGCTCATTTACACAAGATGATTTATCTCCATAGGTGTATTAAATTTTAAGTCTGGTAGGTTTTTAATAAACGCAGCTGGAGTAGCAGATGTGATAGTGTGCTTAGTGTGATAACGAGGCAGAAGGATTTTATTTATTAGAGATAGCTCAAATACTAAAAGATAGTGATCTGAAATCGAATCACTTTGGGGGAAAACATCAAGGTTATCTATTTTGATATCAAATGTTAATATTAGATCTAAAGTATGATTACAGCGGTGGGTTGGTCCCATCACATTCTGAGTGATACCCATGGATTCTAAGATGGACTCGAAAGCAATTATAAGTGGATCCTGCTCATTGTCAAAGTGAATATTGAAATCACCTACAATTAAAGCCTTATCTGTTGACAGTAGTAAGCAGGAAAGAAAGTTAGCAAATTCCTGAAGAGATTCTGAATAGGGACCAGGAGGACGGTAAATAGTGATAAGCTGAAAAAAAATGTGGTTTTGACTTCCATAATGATGGATCAGTCACATTAAGAATCAGTATTTCATTAGCCCTGTAATGGGATTTAGTTGTAACACCTAGCTCTTTGTCAAAAATTGTGGCTATGCCTCCCCCGACCATTAGGACGAGGGCGATTAGCATGACTGCATCCAGGAGGTGAGGCTTCATTTAAGGCTAAATATTCATCAGGTCTAATCCAAGTCTCAGTGAGACAGAGAGCATGTAAACGTTTATCAGTGATTATTTCATTTAAAATCACTGCTTTGTTTGTAAGTGATCTAACGTTAAGTAATCCTAGCTTTAGTCTAATGTTGTTATTTCTTTGGGAGCTATTTGTGCTATCTGGGAAGCTATCTCTTTATACTAATGAGGTTATTAAAACAGACCTTTTGAGAGCGTTTACGTTTAGGGCAGATGCGGGTAACAGACACAGTTTCAATAATGTGGGTTCTGGGTGACGGTATATGGCTACCAGCAGACAGTTGGTTAAGCCGGTTTGTCTGCTGCCTGACCCCTGCTCTGGATAGTCAGCCCCTAACCAATCGGGCCATAAGACTATGGGCAATGTTGCAGGAGATGAGAGCGGCACCCTTCCGAGTGGGATGGACACCGTCCCATCCTAAAAGGCCAGGCTTACCCTCAAAGGCTGTCCAGTTGTCTATAAAGCCCACGTTGTTTTCAGAGCACCACTTGGACAGCCAGCAGTTCAGCGACCATAACCTGCTGTAGGCTTGGTCACCTCGCCGCATTGGGATGGGGCCAGAGCACACTACTGCATCGGACATCGCCTTCACCACTCTAACCACCTCTACAAAATTAGCCTTAGTAACCTCTGACTGACGAAGGCGTATATCATTAGCCCCTACACGAATAACTATCGTAGAGAATCTACGGCTCTCGAGTTCACTAAGAATCGTTACAATGTCCGGCACTCTAGCTCCGTGGATACATGTAACTCTAGCTGCTGGTGTCCCTAAAGGGGTAGCTACTTTCACGTGTCGTAAAATAGAGTCACCTATGACCAGAGCTCTTTCAACAGGCTGCTCAGTGGGTGCATCACTGAGGAGGGCAAACCTGTTGGACTCGTGAACAGGTAAAGAGTGGTGCTCTTGTGGACTAGCCTTATGACTACATCGCTGAACCGTCACCCACTTGTCCTGCTGCGAGGGCTCTGCCGAGATGGGGGCTCTAACTTCACCTTTGGCATCCAGATCTGCTTAGCTAGGAGCTGAGCTAGCCTTCTCTAATGTCTGGATGCACGCCTCTAAAACTACAATCTTCTCCGTCAGACTGGCTACAAGCCTACACCTATCACAAGTAAAATTTAAACTAATGACAGAGGAAGAATAGCTAAACATGCCACACTCGGCACAGGGAACAAGCACAGCAGAAGCCATGTTAATACAATTAATGATTAAAGGTACTTAGCTTTAATAGCTGCAAGCCGATGGTCCAATGCAATGCTCGATTAAAGCATTAATACAAGTTAAGTCAACACAAAACGTCACTAAAAAAAAACTAAGTCTCAGAAAGAAAGTGGGAAAAGACTGTAAAAAAGTTATAAAAACACACACTACTGCGAAGAAGACACAACTCTGGTTATTAGCTAATGGCTAACTACTGCAAACACAAGCCGGTATACCTGTAAAGTTATTAAATAATGATTAGCGGCAAAAAAATATAATCCGCCGGTACGAGAATAAAATGATTAAGATGTTGTAAAAACCTACTATATATACGATTATATAAGATACAGATGCGATCAGGAATTAAAGTATATCAAAGGTAATAAGCTGCTAGCAGCTACGAAACGGCGTCCTGTGTGCAACCGCGGATCAGTCTGGGTTGCCAGATCCTCGCAATACTTGCGTCAGTTCAGCACCTTATCTATCCCTCTTCCCATACCATCTTCTCTTTAGTCCTTAGTTTATTGTGCACCTACCTTCCTTCTCCGATCTGTCATCACCCTCGTTCCGTCAGCCGTTCGGTATCACTGTATTAGTTCAGTATCCCATTACCGTGTTTCGTCGCTCTGTTATCTACATTTATTTCAGTCTTTAATAAACACCGTCTGAGTCTGATCCACTCCTGCGTGTGCTTCCTCATCCTTCAGCCGGGGTTACATGTACATATCGGCCAAACCTAATGACAGCCTTACAATCAACAAAATTGAGGACTGTGTAAAGAAAATACAATATTGGATGTCATTTAATTTTCTCTTACTTAACTCAGATAAAACTGAGGTTCTTTTAGTGGGAGCCAAGGCTGTGAGAGACAGGTTGGCTACATCTATCCTAAATCTAGATGGCTGTCCAGTATTGCCCAGTCCATCTGTAAAAAACTTAGGTGTCACATTTGATTCAGATCTCTCATTTGATGCGCACATTAGCAGCATCACTTGAATTGCTTTCTTTCAATTACATAATATCTCTAAACTTAGAAATATCCTTTCTTTTAATGATGCAGAGAAACTGGTTCATGCGTTTATAACCTCAAGGTTGGATTACTGTAACGCCCTACTTACTGGATGCTCTAGTAAATCTATAAATAAACTTGAATTAGTTCAGAATGCACCCGCTCGAGTGCTAATTCGAACTAGAAAATTTGATCATATCACTCCTGTTTTATCATCACTGCACTGGTTACCAGTTAAATTCTGCATTGATTACAAAACTTCTTATAACTTATAAAGCTCTACATGGCCTGGCCCCACATTATCTGAGTGAACTCTTAGAGTCTTACAATCCAGCTCATCTACTTCGTTCGCAGGGTACATGACTTCTTTTAGTTCCTACAATTAAAAAAGTCACAGCAGGGGGAAAGGCTTTCTCATACATGGCCCCCCAACTATGGAACAAACTTCCCACTTTCGTTCAAGACTCAGACACTCTCCAAAATTTCATTCATTCATTTATTTGTCATATGCAGGCTAAAACAAGTTCAACAATGCAATGAAAAGCTTTGGATGAGAAGAACCATTTCAACTCGCTAGTAGGAGTAAAGCACTACAAAGTAAAAACTAAAACTAAAAACTACTAAAAACTATATTGCACATGGGTTATTGCATGAAATGATGGTACACATGATGCCAGTGATGTCCTCTGCCGTTCGCAGCACCCTCTGTAGTGCACATGGGTTATTGCATGAAATGATGGTACACATGATGCAGTGATAATGTGATGTGATGTGCGGCAGCAGTGAATATGATACATATGTCACAGTCATATTATTGGTGGGTGTTATTGAGTAGCCTTATGGCATGTGGATAATAACTGTCTCTGAGTCTCTTTGTGTGTGCTGATAGACTCCTGTACCGTCTGCCAGAGGGTAGCAGACGAAAGAATCCTCGTGCTTGGTGGGTGTGGTCCTTAAAGATGCTGCGTGCTTTACGCAGGCACCGGCAGTTGAAAGTGTCCTGGATTGCAGGGAGTCTGTTGCCAGTGATGTCCTCTGCCGTTCGCACCACCCTCTGTAGTGCTTTCCGGCTCTGGCTGGTGCAGTTCCCGTACCACACTGTGATGCAGCCTCTCAGCAGGCTCTCGATGGTGCACCTGTAGAAGTTGGTGAGGATGTTGGTGTTCAAACCAAACTTTCTCATCCTTCTCAGGAAGTAGAGTCATTTTCGGGCTTTCTTGACCACAGTGTCGGTGTGTGTTGTCCAGGACAAGTCCTCAGTGATGTGAACGTCGAGGAACTTGAAGCTGCTGACCTGCTCCACCTCGGCATTGTTCTTGTGGATGGGGGGGGGGGGTGTTGGCTCCCACGCTGTCTCCTGAAGTCCACTATCATCTCCGTTGTTTTCCTGATATTCAAGGAGAGGTTGTTTTCCTGACACCAACTTGTCAGTGATTCAACCTCATCTCTGTAGGCACTTGGATGGTGGTGTCATCAGCAAACTTGATGATGACATTTGAGCTGTGCCTGGCAGAACAATCATGGGTGAAGAGGGAGTACAGGAGTGGGCTGAGTACACAGCCCTGGGGAGCACCAGTGCTGAGAACTAATGTGGATGAGAGATGGCTGCCTATTCTCCTGGCTTGTGGTCTGTTTGTGAGAAAGTCCAGTATCCAGCAACAGATGGACTTCTCCAGTCCCAGGGTAGTGAGCTTGTTGACCAATTTGGAGGGAATTATGGTATTGAATGCCGAGCTATAATCATTGAAAAGCATTCTCACATAGGTGTTAGCCTTCTCCAGATGGCTGAGGGAGGTGTAGACTGCTAGAGCAATAGCATCCTCTGTAGACCTATTAGATCTGTATGCAAACTGTAGGGGGTCCAGGCGGTCCGGGAGGGAGGCACAGATGTGGTTCTTGATGATGCGTTCAAAACACTTCATAATGACAGAGGTGAGTGCTATGGGCCAGAAGTCATTTAGACAGGATGCTGCAGGGGTCTTTGGAATAGGGACAACTGTTGAAGTCTTGAAGATTATGGGTATTGTAGCCTGGCTCAGTGACATGTTAAAAATAGTGGTAAACACCTCTGCGAGTTGGTCTGCGCATGCTCTCAGTACCCGTCCTGGGATGCCATCAGGCCCCGGTGCCTTGCGGGGGTTTACTTTCCTTGACACCCGTCTCACTGTATCTGTGTTGATACAGAGTGTGGCGTCTTCACTGTCCATATGTGGTCTGGTGACAGGCGTGGTGTTGTCTGCATCAAACCAGGCATAGAATGTACTGAGCTCATCCGGGAATGAAGCACTGGCCAGTTCCACAGGCCTAGTTCTCCCCTTGTAGTCTGTGATGCAGTGTAACCCGTGCCACACTCGCCTTGGGTCATGGCTCTGCTGGGCGGATTCCACACTCTCTCTTTATTTCCTCTGTGATGTTTTGATGGTCCTTCTGAGGTCGTACTTGGCTGCTTTGTATGCCTCTGGGTCTCCTGAGTTGAATGCAGTGGTGCGGGCTTTAAGTTTGGCATGAAACTCTGGCCCAACCCATGGTGTTTGGTTAGGGTAAGTGCAGATGGTGGTTTTGGGTACAACATCATCTATGCATTTCCCTATGTAGCCTATGACAGAGTCTGTGTGTGCATTGATGTCACCATCAGTTGCATCTGCAAACATCTGCCAATCAGTGGTGTCGAAGCAGTCCTGTAGGGCCTCATCAGCTGCATTGTTCCACTTGTAGATTTCCCTGGGAACCGGTTTTTCCTGTTTGAGCCTTTGTTTGTAAGCAGGAATAGCATTGTGATCTGCTTTATCAAAGGCAGGTTGGAAGAGGGGTTTGTAACTGTCCTTGAATGGGGTGTAGCAGTGGTCCAGGATCCGCTCCCTTCTGGTGAGAATAGATATGTGTTGGTAGAATTTAGGCAGAACCGTTGTCATGTTGGCTCTGTTAAAGTCCCTCAGAACTATGAAAGCGGCATCAGGGTGAGAGTTTTCGAGTCCGTTTATGATCCCATACAGTTCATCCAGAGCTTGGGTTTTACTAGCCTGGGGTGGGATGTATACTGCTGTGAGGATCAGTGAACTGAATTCTCTAGGCAGGTAGAAAGGTCTGACTTTAATGACTAGCAGCTTTAGGGCTGGTGTGCAGTGTGTTGTTAAGATACGTGCATCTGTTGCCCACGAGGAGTTAACCAAAAAGCACACCCCTCCCCCGCAAGACTTGCCTGAGTCCTTTGTTCTGTCGAGCCGGTAGATAGAGATGTTGTCCGGAGTTACTGCACAGTCGGGGATGTATGGCTCCAGCCATGTTTCCGTTAGGGCAAAGACACAACAGTCCCTCATGTCCCTTTCGTAGTGAATCCGTGCACGTAGGTCATCCATTTTATTCCTTAGGGACTGAACATTTGCGAGCAGGATTGTTGGAAGAGGAAGTTTGTTGCGTCTGTGACGGATCCTGCACAGCACGCCGGCTCGCTTCCCTCTCCGTGTTTTTCTCTACGGCGTCCGAGTAAACAAAGGACCCAGGGGACAGCGTCTGCAGCGAAGTCCTCGAAAGTCGTTATAAAATCCGTGCTTGCTGATGGTCGCAACTTCAATGTTGTATATGTAGTTGTGTATGTATATGTATATGTAGTCGTGGAGAGCAGTACAAGTATAAAAGTGCAAAATAAAAACAATGCCTGCCTTGTCCTTTAGCCGGGAGTGTCGGGTGGGCGGTCTGGCTGAACTGGGCTTCGGTCGTCGTGATCTTGACTCGTGCATTCTTGCCTTAGACTAAGGGCAGAGGTGGGAGTTCACAGACAAAGACTCTTATGGTGATCAGAGATGTTGGGTTGCTGTCTTCTTCCTCACGTGGGGTTGCTGATGTCTCATGTGATCCCTCTTGGCTGTGCTTGGCTGTGCTACCAGTTCTCCTCTTTCTAGCTATGCTGCTATAGCTAATGCTCCCGGGGTCTCATGCTACACGTGGCATCAGTGATTGTTAAAAGAGACTGCTCTTAATCAATAACTAATTACATTTTCTGTTTTCTCTCCGAGCTGTGTTCCGGTACCAGTTCCAGTCCCACACATGATGTTCATCCGCTGCAGCTTCAAGCTGCTTCCGTCATAAGCTCCAGCCCCATCATTCCCAGGCCACTTAATGCCGATGTGCATATTTCACATTTTATTTGAAATATGACTCCATGACCTTAGATTCATTCTTAAATTTATCATCTATGCCGCCCAAGGAGGTTGGGTCCCTTTTTGAGTCTTGGTCCTCCCAAGGTTTCTTCCTAGAACTAGGGAGTTTCTTTCTCATGACACTTAGGGAGTTTTTCCTTGCCACTGTCACCCTAGGCTTGCTCAATTTGGGATTGGACGTAGATATTAGGAGATAGTCTAAACTTGTAAAGTTGCTTTGAGACAATTCTCCATTGTAATAAGCGCTATATAAATAGATCTGACTTAGAATTGACTTGTTTGGTAAACCCCACAACATAAAAAGACAAAACAAATATTTAATAACTGGGAATTGTTCAGTAATTTACTAATAAATTCAAATGAGGTGTCACTTCTCTAAATACCATATTCAATTAGACTTTGGATTTAATCCTTTTTACCCAGCACTGATGGCTATGCCATTCTTAGACTATGAAGTCTTGGTTTAGAAATATCAACATATCATTGTTTTTTTGGCTCTGGCTAATCCTTTTTTTTCTCCAGAGATCTGGGTATTTAAAGAAATGAGTGCATGTAACGTTTAGTTTCAGATTCAAGACATACATAAGCAAGGCCATCGTCTTGATTTGGAAAGTGGTGGGACACATTTGGCTGGGAGTCTGAGGGTCCTACCCCAGTAAATTTACTTAAATAGAGCCCATGAGAATTGCTTTATTTTACAGCTGTGTGATGGTGGAGGTTATAGAAAATGATCAGTTTAAGTGAATCTCCTACACACAATATTCTAGCTGCCCTCTGTAATGGTTTTAAAACAGAATGAACAGGGAATCTCAATCTCCTGATTTCCTGAGGTTGTTTAAAGGTAAATCTAGCTGGTCTCTCTATAATACTTGTATTGACAATCACTAAGTGATGCACTCAGTGAAATCCTGTTACAAGACCATAACTCACTCTCCCCATATGCTCATCACCAACACCTGACCATCTAACAAACTGTCATTGCTTTTGAAGAAAACATCCTGCTCTTGATCCAGGTTGAAGAGCCATTTCTTGATGCTTGCAGCAGTTTCAGATTCAGAAACGTCCCATAAATACTTTACTTTTCTTGGTCCATGAATGTGTTATAAAATATATGGTGCAAACACATGCAGAGAAAACTGTTTCAGGGACAGAACAGTTCTCTGGTGAAATGCCACGTCTTATATTCATCTTAAGAGCAACACACTTTTATTATTTCCTTCATTTAAGAATTATAACTTAGTTTCCCAACTATAACAATTTCCTTATCTATTTTGCATTGCAAAGAAAGGGGTAGAATTACAATTGAGTTGGTTAATTATACACAGATCTATTGAAACATCAACTATCACAGCAGTGAGGCATGTTTAAGAAACTAGAGGATTAACCTCTTGATGTCATAACAGATGATGTCACCAAAGTTGGACAGTGCAGCAGATGTCTGGAGACTCACCTGCATGTGGCCTGATAGAACACTGGTAGCTGGGCATGAGCATTAAGATGCTGCACTCAACCCAGAAGTTGAATCTGTTCATCTGGACATAGATTTTGTAGGAGAAAGAAGTCACTCATCTAAGTGACTTCTTCAGTCTCAGCAGTTGGAAAACTTCCCCAATCTTATATACAGCACCTTTGCATAACGACTGGTACCAGCACCATTACATAACAATGGGACCGGTGATCAGTTTAATATGCAGATTGACATAGCCATTAACGACAATGGCCACGTGTGCCATTCACACAGGATTGGGGAAGGGCTGCGATGGCTTCGTTGTAAAAATGGTGGAGAGGTGTACGCTGAGGCCCCTTCCTCGGTTCAGGGATGGCCGTTCCCTTTTACAAAAAATAGCTTCTTTTTTACTTCAAGTTCAAACCATTGTTCTCCCTATCAAGGATCTGCACGTCTTCATCCTTGAAAGAGTGGCCCACTGGCCTGTAGATGGGTTGTAAAAACCGCAGAAGTCCTGAACCTGATGAGGTAGCTCTTCTATGTTGTGCCATCCGTTTCACCAGTGGCTGTTTGGTTTCCCCGATGTACAATTGCTGGCAATCCTCCCGGCAACTTAACAGCGTACACTACATTACTCTGTTTGTGCTGGGGGACCCGATCCTTAGGGTGTGGACCAGTTTCTGGCGTAGCATGTTTTGGGGTTTGAAAGCCACTGAGACGTGGTGTTTGGCAAAATATGCGTCTCAATTGTTCCGATGTTCCTGCCACATATGGAATCACACTGATTTACGCTTAGACTGCGGTTGATCTGCGGGAGCACTGTTTGGGCGTCTTACCGGCTTTGACAAAGGCCCAGTTTGGATAACCACATTTGTCCAGGGCCTGCTTTAATGTGAGATTTCTCTCCATCCTTGGCCGCTGTGTCAGTGGGCACGTTGTCTGCTCGGTGGTACAGTGTCCTGAAGAACTCCTAGTTTGTGCTCCAGTGGATGATGAGAGTCAAAACCTTAAGTACTGATCTGTATGTCTTGGCTTACGGTAAACATCGACTTTCAATCGTCCCCCATCTCCAATCACAACCTCACAATTCCAAGAAGGCTAACCTGCGGTTCTTCACATCCTCCCTGGTGAACTTGATTGTGTTTGTCCACTGAGTTGATGTGGTCGGTGAAATGTGGCACTTCCTGAGATTTCCTTTTAACCCAGGTGTTCATCCACATATCTGAACCAATGGCTGGGTGGTTTTCCTGAATAGGATATTAGTGCCTTCTTTTTGCAACTTCTTCCATATAACAGGTTGGCCACGATAGGTGAAAAAACTGGGGAGCCCATGGCGCACCCATGTTTCTGCCTATAGTACTGCTCTCTGTATGTGAAATAGGTGGGATTGAAGACACTGCTCCAGAAGCAAACACACCTGGTCCGAGTTAAGGGTGGTTCTATTGCTGAGAGGGGGGTCATCCTGTAGTTTCCACTCGGACTACCTCTACTGCCTCAGCAAAAAACTGGAACGCAGAAGAGATGTGACATCAAACGAGACCATTGTTTCATCCGTCTCCATAATGACGTCCCTCACCTTATCCATGAAATCAAATGGTTGTTCGGATGTGATGATCCGTGCTGCCTACAAAAACGGGTTGAGGATCGATGCCAGAAACTTTCCGATGTTTGTAGGTCACTGAGTTGATCATACACACAATGGACCGCAATGGCACATCCAGTTTATGTATCCTAGGTAAAACCATACAGACTAGGTTGTAGCCTCCCCTGGATATAATCTGTGGTACAGAGGCCGGTCAACATTGTCCTGTTCTAAAAGCTTCAGACATTCTGTCACCTTCTTCTTGTACCCACTACCAGGATCTCGTTTCAGGGGCTCATAAGTGTTAGTGTCTCTAAGGAGAGTCATAACTTTCTCATGATAGTCTGTCTGGTTTAATAAAACAGTGCACCTGCCTTTGTCCGCTGGAAGGATGATGATGTCATTATCCTTACTGAGAGTCGTGAGTGCATTCCTTTCCTCTCTGCTGATGTTGGACGGCGGTGGCGTTGCATTGCTAAGGCAGGCTGAAACTTTCATTCGCAGTTGTTCTGCTTCCATGTCCGCGATGTTGTTGATGCGGATTGCTGTTTCTGTGGCTTTAATCAGTTCCACTAGTGGTATTTGCCTCGGTGTCACAGCAAAATTCAACCCCTTAGCCAAGATGTATTTCTCTGCCTGGGTGAGTTGTCTGTCAGACAAGTTCTTCACCCACTTGTCCACATCAACAGGTTGTGTCTGTCCTCCATCTCTCTTCCAGCCTTTGAGAGTGTCATCCGTCCGCCGGTGTCTCTGGCGTGCAGCAAGAAGATCAAACTTCTTCTGCTGCCAAGTTTTAGATTTTTCATGTTGCGCTAGCCGAGCCTTTTCTGTGAAGTTGATCACATGTTGAAGGGTGGTCTCGTCTAGACAAGATGTAAATCTCTGTCGGATGTGTGAATGGCACACGTGGCCATTGTCGTTAATGGCTATGTCAATCTGCATATTAAACCATTGTTATGCAATGGTGCTGGTACCAGTCGTTATGCAAAGGTGCTGTATATAAGATTGGGGAAGTTTTCCAACTGCTGAGACTGAAGAAGTCACTTAGATGAGTGACAAAACGTTTCTCCTACAAAATCTATGTCCAGATGAACAGATTCAACTTCTGGGATTTTCTTACCTGGATCATTGAGCATGCAGTGTGTGTGTGTGTGTGTGTGTGCGCGCGCAGCCTCCGCTACACCACTGCACCTATTCAGGGTTTCTATTAATTTAACTAAAAACAGTCCAGGATTTTTACATGAGCCTCCCATAACCTAAAAAAATATATTTTCCATAATCAGTTCCGATTAAAGCAGGTAAACTATGATTATTATTTAGTGGTTCAAAAATAATTTCTAAATTAGGAAGTAAAACTACACCCCCTCCATTTACCTATAGAGTATGAGTTTGTTCCAGAGAGAGCATTGAGGCTGAAAGTGAGATTTGCATGAAGATGGCTGAGTGATCTGCTTTCTCCAAGAATAGAGCAGCACTTTCAGCACATGTTCAACTTTCTTCAACCAAACTGACTGAAGCACAAACACACAGCACTGAATGTCCAGCTAAAGATCTTCTCTCATAACACTGATCATGATGATGAACTAGAACAAAAGAACAGACCATGTCCAAAATCAAGCTTTATTTCAGCAGAGCAAAACTACAGGAACAGGAACAGAGGACAGAAGAAAGACAGAAATGGCAGCATTGTGTAGAATTAAAGCTCTATTGGAGATGCTTGAGGAAGCAGCTCTATCTTCAATTCTATCTTGGAGCTGCTAGCCTTCACACTGGCTCTTTCTGAACCAGACCTGATGATGCTGGCCATCATGGGAGACCGTACAGCTGAACTCCTCCCCCTTTTCCCAGTCTGCTTTGCTGAGGGTCAGGGTGCTGCTGCGTCTGTAACCATCCTTCTCTTCTTCTGCGCTGGTCAGAACCAGGTCCTGCACCGCCTCTTTACTGTCCACTGTCCAGCTGACCAGCGCCCCCTGTGGAGAGTAGGCAGACAGCAGACAGAGCAGTGAGGCCGATCCCTCAGACAGCTGCAGAGAGGAGGGAGCAGAGACACAGAGGGCTTCACCATGGGACCTTCTGCACAGGAGAAACACACCATAAAACCACCTTTAGAAATGCTTCCACAACATTTCCTCCATACTGCTTATTAAACGTCCAGACTGGAAACCTTCATCTGTCTTCCATAATCAATGCAGCGCTCCACAATGTTCCCACATTACTCCAGTTCAGTACAAACATCTGGAACCTTCTGTTAACACATATTCAATAGAAAGTCTTCTTACTTTATCATTCAAAACCACTGAGTGCAGCTCATCCAAATGGAGCTGATTACAGAAAGATTCATTGTTTAACACAAACAGACAGCAGCATTCATCTGGATTTACCATCAGCACAGAAACTCGTACCAATTTACACCAAACTTCATCTAACAACCAGAGACCAGCTTTAGATTCACCAACCACAACTACTGTAGATTTATTAAATGACGAATAATCACTAACTGTAGATTTATTAAATGATGAATAATCTCTAACTGCAGATGTATTAAATGATGGATAATCACTAACTGTACACTTAATAAATATTACTTACCATTTATTTTGTTTTGCTTTTGATATTTAAAGATCAGTTGGACATATCAAAAGTTAATCTGTATCATCTATCTAAAAAAAAAAAAAAAAAAAAAAAAAAAAAAAAAAAAAAAAAAGTTTATCCTAAATTTATATTCACAATAATCAATATTGTTATTAACTAGACTTAAATATCAGAGGAATTAAATTCACTTATGTTTTATGATGAGTTTGGTTCCTCCACCAAAAGTCCACCACAGTGATACATTCTAATGAAACCGTCATACAAAAACCTCTGTTACACTACAGTGAACACACACACACACACACACACACACACACACAGAGGCTGGTGGTGTGTGTGTGTGTGTGTGTGTGTGTGTGTGTGTGGTGAGTAGTTGTGTTTGCATATGTGCTGTGTGTCACTGCTACACACACTTTAAGAGCTGTAGTTCTGATCAGAGTGAGTTCAGTTCTTTCAGAGTCACTGACACACAGCACAATGATGATGCTACTGATTCTACTGCTGGATCCACTCACACTCCTCACTCAACGTGAGCATCCTGCTTATTTACTACATTCATCTCTTACACACACACACACACACACACACACACACACACACTCTTTATCTACAGTACATTAAATTTTTCTCTGATATTTTCTGTTCCTTAGAGGTGTTTGGAGAAATCATCATGATTCAGGCTCCAGAACCTCAAACTGTTTCTCTAGGAGCGACTGTTACTATCAGCTGTACAGCCAGTCAGAGTGTTTACAGTAACCTTGCTTGGTACCTGCAGAATCCTGGAGAAGCTCCTAAACTCCTCATCTATTCTGCATCTTCTCGTCAGTCTGGGATTCCAGATCGTTTCACTGGCAGTGGATATGGAACTTCATTTTCTTTAAAAATCAGTGGAGTAAAGCCTGAAGATGCAGGAGATTACTACTGTCAGCAGGGTCAAAGCTTTCCATACACACAGTGTTAGATCATCGTACAAAAACCTCCCTCAGCTGCAGAGGAAGTGCTCTGAGTCAGAAACACACATTGATCTGAGAACAGCTGCAGATCTGCTAAAGCTGCACTTCACTGAACATCATCAACTACAAAGCTCTACAGTACTGAGCATGCTTCTCTCTTTGGAGAAGTTAATGGATTTCTCAATTTTTGAAGAGCTAATTTATATTGTCCTTAAACAATACCTCTCATTTGTTTTGTAAACTTTATTATAAAGTATGTTTAACTAATAATCATACATCTTTATGAAATATACAAACAATTAACAAGAAATGCAAATAAACCCATTAAAGCTATATATGTAACAGTGAGAGGCGGATGGGAAGCAGGAGACGAACGCAGGTATTCAAAATAAGGAAACTTTATTGAAAAAGGCGAAGAGGGAGACATAGCGAACGGAAATAAGCGAGGACTGAAAACGGGTGTGGAACATAAGTACGGCCGAAGCCGGAAAACGGGTGGTACCTAAAGAAAACACGGAAGTAAGTAAAACAGAACGATACCTGAATACAGCGCGGCACAACGATCAGGGACGAACACGGATAAGTCTGGGAGGCACGGACAGGAGGTAAGCCAGGATACGGCGGATAGGATGGACACGAGAGGCAGGAGGTGTGTAGGGGTGCAACCGGCATGGAACACCATGGACAACAATCACCACATCGATAACCCACGCCGCAGTCTCGAGCGCGCCCGCTTATATGGGAAGCTCCGCAGCTGTACGCAATCAGCAATCTGATCGTGGAGCTTCCCGATAGGTTTGTTCCTTAAGCGGTGCGCGTTGCGGCTGGGCATGACAATATACCTATAATATAAATGCAGAACATTTTACCATCACCTACTTTTTATTGTAAAAGATTTTAAGATGCACAGATTGAAGAATGGAACTCCGTCTGCTCAACCACAGATCTGCTTCTAGTCTTTAAATAGGATTATACAGATAAAATAATAATTGGGGACACAGTGGTGCAGCTGTCACAAAACAGACTCAAGACCTGTAGCAGTCAAGTGCGAGTTTAATAAATTCAAAGGAGAATCAGGTACAGACCGGGTCGAAGCCGTGTAGTCAATCCGATAGATCAGGCAAACAAAACCAAGACACAAACCGAAGGGGAAGTCCGTGAAACATGAAGCTAAAGTCATAAGAAAGGAAAGCAAGGCTGAGGGTAGAATGCTCAGTAATGCACAGCCTAGCAAATACAACACTTTGCAACAAGAAGACAAACGAACATGGCTTATATACAGTCCCTGACAGAAGTTCTGTCGCTTATCCATGTTGTGGAAACAAAATAACCTGACTTTAAATTCATCCTATGAAAGCTGAAACCCTCCCAAAAGAGATTTAATTTACAAAAATAAATTTGCTTCACTGCAGAAATATTGATCATTTAATGAACACAGAAAGGTCAGATTTTGGCAAGACAAAAGTTTTGTCGCCCACAGAAAGTAATGTGAAAATCAAACAAATAATTTACTTCTATAGCGTGATAGCCGTATCTCTCTCTCTCTCTCTCTAACTTCCTCCACAAGTCATAAAACTTTACGACATTTCGGAATGCAAGAAGGCCCAACATCTGGACAAGACTCTGGCTTAACGGGCCAGATAAACAACTTCTTTTTCCTCAAGACAACAGAAGAACTTAAGACATGGCCAAGCCAGATAACCTGTGCATCTCACCATCATAAAATAAACCAATGTGTGGTTTTAAAAAGAATTCTGACAAGTCCCCTAGACTCACTTTTCCCAAGAGAGATCTCCCCCAATTTCTCCAAAGGAAAGCAAACATGCTTCCACCTAGGTTGAGTTTACGACCTCTCAGCCTGGCGTCAGAAAGACAGCCCTGGATTTATGACACCGAGAAACTATCAAGCCTTTGTTCTGAGACAAACTTTAATAATTGTATTAAACTCCTGATGGGAACAGATTATCTTCATCGAAACCTTTTAATTACATAACAAATTATATTTGGATCCTAATAAGTCTAAACACACCAATATGCATTTCGATGATTCATAAAAAGAGTGGATCAAGGATATTTTTTCATATCCACACATATAATTATATATATTATACATATGTATGTTACTGATCTGTCATGTAATTTTATATCTACTTGGTTAATGTTTTAGTATAATGATCATTTTTATACGTAATATGGTCCCGTTATGCTATACTTGGTTAAGGTTACAAATAACAGCTGTTTTTATCCACATGTATCGATCGCTCGTTTAATACTGTTCATACTTATAAAGAACCGAAATTAAGTTGTTATTTAGAAGGTACCATTTCCTCCTCCTTGTATTAATCGTATTATTGTTTATTCAATAGTATAGTAAATGTATGTGCTGTAGTTAGAATGCTTTTAGGATGTTCTAGGTTATCAATTCAAGGTGCCTGTGATCATCTGAACCTTACAACGAAGTCTGCATCTAAACTTGTAACTTTGAGGATTTTTGGTTATTGTGTGAGACTTTTAATCACTTTAGATGTGTAGGAATATATTTTAATCCAAGTTAGAGCGTCTGTGGCTCATATGGTGAAATAAGACACAACCATGATGGGAGGGGTTTACTCAGGAGTCATCTTCTCATTGGCTGAATCACGGCAACCCCCTTTGTGCACCCGCCCACGAACCGGAACATTCAAAAGCAAGGCAGGCAGACCTCGTGGCGAGCTAGCTTCAAGTCTTATGTGTCCTTTAAGTCTTTCTTTGTCTTTTAAAGTTGTAGTTTTTCTTTTGCAGCGCTCTTGATTATTCATTTTACCCAAGTTTTCACGTTTATTTTAAGTTTCCTGTGTACAGCAGTCTTAAGTAGTTCGGTATCGCTGAACTAGAAGATAGTTAAAAGTCCAACCAGACTCTAAGCTCTACTATTCTCGCACAATCCAAGTTTTTCGAGTTTTTGTTGAAGCTCGTGGTGCTAGAACGTGCTCGACTCCACCTTTATCTGTGGCCAAGATAGAATCCGAGTCGCATGCCCGCAAGTCGAGGTCAAGGATTCTGATCACCAACAGCTGGGAAGAAAGCCAAACCGGAGTGAGGCCCTCAACACATCTGTGGTCCCACGGACCGAAGACACGGACCGGAGGCCTATAGTCAAGATCTTACAGTCCACCAAACAGGGGCATCAGAATCTGAAGATTTTTACCGCTTCGGTTCCACGTGTGACGTCGGACGACAGGCAGAGTCCCGGTTCCGTTCCATCTCCTTCGCGTGAGCCTCCACAAAGCAATCGGCAAGTACCACTGTTGTGGCTGTTCTGGGTCCCTGATTTCTCGTACTTTGCGTTTCTAATCTTAGAACCACGCTTCAACATAGACTTATCCATGCCTAAGTAGCTTCTACCATACTATTTACGTTCATCGTAATTAGGGTTACCAGTAGCATTACAACGTTGGTAATTATTGCGCAACCGATAAGTTATATAGAGTCATCTTGGTTTCTGATCTTTAATACTGTGATATATACATGTTCGTCATTTTATGATTTTAACTCTGTGATACACTCGTTATTACATCAGATAGTCTGTTGATATTGCCTTGTTTGTAGTTATTAAACTTGTTTATAAACCTTTTGAAGTTGCCGTTTGGTTTGAGAGAGTTTCATTCATTCAAAGGTCGAGAAATACAACTTTGAATTCACTATTCAGACCGAGACTGATCAAGTTTGTTGTTCCCTTCTAACTGGTCTCCAGATCTACCAGACAATAAAAGATTTGGTGGTGCCCCCTTTTAATTAATTAATTATTTATTTATATAATTTTAACTAATAAAGTTTAATTAATTAAAATTTATCCAATTAAAGTGTAGTCCTAGGTTTGCTACACTTCAAATACAAAGATATGTTTCATAACATTGGTGAATGAAATTGTGGTGCTATTAGAGCCATATTTAATATTCTGTGTGACTTCCATGAGCTTGAAGGACTGCATCCATGCGGTTCGACAATGATTCATACAATTTATTGATCAAGTCATCAGGAAAAGCAAAGAATGCAGTCTTACATGCCTCCCAGAGTTCATCAAGATTCTTTGGTTTTGTCTTCCAAGCTTCCTCTTTCATGCTACCCCAAACATGCTCAATGATGTTCATGTCTGGTTACTGGGCTGGCCAGTCCTGGAGCACCTTGATCTTCTTCACCTTGAGGAACTTTGATGTAGAGATGGATGTATGAGATGGAGCACCATCCTGCTCCAAAATTTGACCCCTTTTATGATTGGGAATGCAAGAGGTAGCTAATACTTCTTGATATTTTAGGCTATTGACATTGCCTTCCACCTTGCTAATGTTTCGCACACCCCCATACTGAATGTAACCCCCGACCATGATCTTTCCACCACCAAACTTAACTGTTTTCTGGGTGAATCTTGGATCCATACGGGCTCCAGTAGGTCTTCTGCAGTATTTGTGGCGGCTGTGGTGTAATTCAACTGAAGATTCATCTGAGAAATCCACCTTCTGCCACTTTTCCAGCGCCCATCCGTTTAGCAGGCAGTTGGCCTTGGCAAATGCCAGACGTTTTTGTAATTGCCTTTTGTTTAGTGCTGGCTTCTGGGCACTGATTCGACCATGGAGGCCATTTCGAGACAGAATCCTACAAACTGTTCTAGTTCACACAGGGGCTTGAGGTGACCTCTGCTGGTCACCTCTGCTGGTCACCTCTGCTGGTGGAGCTCTGCTGCAGTGGAAGAGGGGCTGGCTTTGGATTTTCTAATCAACAAACGTTCCTCCCGAGCAGTTGTCTTGCAGGGTCTGCCGGACCTGGGCTTGTCAAAAACATCTCCAGTCTCTTCAAATCTTTTTTTAATTCTTTGTACTTGACGCTGAGGCACATTAAAGGTGCCAGCCACCTCTGCAGTGGATCTGGTCTTCAGCCTCAGGCATGTTGTCAGAGGTCAAGTTGCAGTTCAAGTGAAGGTCTGGGGTGCTGGGGTTCTTTTTATACACACCCAGTAATTAACCGATCAATTAGTGAGCACAGGTGAGGCTGTAAACTAGGATTGGATGCATTATATGACAAAGCGACAAAACTTTTGTCTTGCCAAAATCTGACCTTTCTGTGTTCATTAAATGATCAATATTTCTGCAGTGAAGCAAATTTATTTTCGGAAATAAAACCTCATTTGGGAGGGTTTCAGCTTTCATAAGAGTCATTTCTAAAACCAATGAATGAATTTAAAGTCAGGTTAAAAGCTTTTGTTTCCACAACATGGATAATCGACAGAACGTCTGTCAGGGACTGTGTATATATATATATATATATATATATATATATATATATATATATATATATATATATATACATACATATACACATATACACTGGTGCTTGAAAGTTTGTGAACTCTATAAAGTTTTCTATATTTCTGCATAAATATGACCTACAACGTCATCAGATTTTCATGCAAGTCCAAAAAGTAGATAAAGAGAACCCAGTTAAACAAATGAAACAAAATTATTATACTTTGTCATTTATTGAGGACAATGGTCCAATATTACATTTTAGTGTGGGGCAAAAGTATGTGAATCTTTGCTTTCAGTATCTGTTCAGTTCATGCTTTCTCCTTGCAACCCTGCCATGCACACCATTGTTGCTCAGTGTTCTGCTGATGGTGGACTCATGAACATTAACATTAAACCTTTTTGGCCTCACCAACTATTACACACCTTGCTCTTGGAGTGATCTTTGTTGGCCAGCCACTCTTGGGGAGCGTAACAATGGTCTTGAATTTCCTCCATTTCTACACAATCTGTCTGACTGTGGATTCGTGGAGTCCAAACTCTTTAGAGATGGTTTTGTAACCTTTTACAGCCTGATGAGCATCAACAACTCTTTTTCTGAGCTCCTCAGAAATATCCTTTGTTCGTGCCATGATACACTTCCACAAACATGTGTTGTGAAGAGCAGACTTTGATAGATCCCTTTTCTTTAAATAAACAGGGTGCCCACTCACACCTGATTGTCATCACATTGATTGAAAACACCTGACTCTAATTTCACCTTCAAATTAACTGCTAATCCTAGAGGTTCACATACTTTTGCCACTCATTAATAAATAATATTGGATCATTTTCCTCAATAAATAAATGACCAAGTCCAATATGTTTGTCTCATTTGTTTAACTAGGTTCTCTTTATGTACAATCCCAATTCCAATGAAGTTGGAACGTTATGTAAAACTTAAATAAAAACAGAATATGATTATTTTCAAATAGTTTTCAACCTATATTCAATTGAAAACACTACAAAGACAAGATTAATTAATGTTTAAAAGGATAAACTGTATTGATTTTTGCAAATATTCACTCATTTTGAATGTGATGCCTGCAACACGTTCCAAAACAGTTGGGACAGGAGCAACAAAAGACGGGGAAAGTTGAGGAATGCCTAAAAAACACCTGTTTGGAACATTCTACAGGTGAACAGGTTCATTGGAAACAGGTGAGTGTCATGATTGGGAATAAAGGGAGCATCCCCGTGGGTCAGCACTTTGTGAACAACTGCGTGAGCAAATAGTCCAACAGTTTAAGATGCACGTTTCTCAACGTGCAATTGCAGGGAATTTAGGGATTTCATCATCTACAGTCCATAATATAATCAAAGGATTCAGAGAACATGGAGAAATCTCTGCAAGTAAGCGGCAAGGCCGAAAACCAACACTGAATGCCCATGACCTTTGATCCCACAGACCGCACTGCATTAAAAACCGACATCATTCTGTAAGGGATATTACCACATGGGCTCAGGAACACTTCAGAAAACCATTGTCAGTGAACACAGTTCGTTGCTCCATCTACAAGTGCAAGTTAAAACTCTACCACGCAAAGCCAAAGCCATACATCAACAACACCCAGAAACGCCGGCGGCTTCTCCGGGTCCGAGTTCATCTGAGATGGACTGACCCAAAGTGGAAAAGTGTCCTGTGGTCTGACGAGTTCACATTCAAATTTGTTTTTGGAAATCATGGATGTCATGTCCTCCAGGCCAAAGAGGAAAAGGACTGTCTGGATTGTTATCGGCGCTAAGTTCAAAAGCCAGCATCTGTGATGGTACAGGGGTGTGATAGTGCCCATGGCATGGCTAACTTGCACATCTGCGAAGGCACCATTAATGCTGAAAGGTACAACATATGTTTTGGAGCAACATATGCTGCCATCCAAGCAACGTCTTTTTCAGGGCTGTCCCTGCTTATTTCAGCAAGACAATGCCAAGCCACATTCTGCACGTGTTCCAAGAACGTGACTTCATAGTAAAAGGGTGCAGGTACTAGAGTGGCCTGCCTGCAGTCCAAACCTGTCTCCCATTGAGAATGTGTGGTGCATTATGAAGCGCAAAATACGACAACGGAGACTGTTGAGCAACTGAAGTTGTACATCAAGCATTAATGGGAAAGAATTCCACCTACAAAACTTCAACAATGAGTTCCTCAGTTCCCAAACGCTTATTGAGTGTTGTTAAAAGGAAAGGTGATGTAACACAGTGGTTAACATGCGCCTGTACCAACTGTTTTGGAGCGTGTTGCAAGGATCACATTCAAAATGTGATTCAAAATTTTTTGCAAAAATCAATGAAATTTATCACATGATCAGGATTAATATTAAATACAAACAGAACAATGTAGGCAGGATTTAAACACAGTAGAGATAAAATAAGACAGTGCTACATCCTTCCTAAAAGTGCTGTAGTTTAGAGTAGTGAGCAGAGACGAGAACAAACTAATATATTGAACTGAGTTAGAAGTTGAGGAATGATGGGAGAGTGGAGTGGCTGAGAGAGACTAAGGGTAAACATGCAGATGTGCTGATACGTAACACACAGGAATAAAAACACTGATAACTCGATTAACAGCTGGATTCATTGAATTCTTCAAGACGTCATAAAGCAGGATTTACTGAACACTCCTTAAATAGTCAGTGTGACTATTTATGGAACAATCACAGTCCAAAACAACACATGATAAGGATAACTATAAAATATAAGCAGACCAGTGGAGGCAGGATTTAGTAAATACTCAGTGTGACTGAGGGTCAGCTGAACTTGACAAATAAAGTCTGAGTCCAAAATCCAGGACCTCTAGTGTTCAGGTGGATTTTTTACAGTAAATTTTTCGACAGGTCCCTCCTAAAAAGTCCAACCACCCCTTTATCTTCCTCTGGGTTTTGGGGCAGGGCTCTGTGAGGACCCACAAACTCTCCTCAGAACCATATGTCTAACAGTCCAGCAGATCCTAAAATGTTTATCCTGATCCACCATGTCCAGCAATGACATTATCAGTTACACTGGACCACCTTCTTTAAGCACAGGGTCTGTTACAGAGACACTGAGGAGCTGTGAACTGTAATACAAAACTGAATTAACTCCTGTTAAAAACAGATCTTAGATTAAGTAGCTTTTTGAAAGACGGTCTGGTTAGGTGATATTTTAGAAATGCACACCATTTAACTTAAATAAATTATAACTTAACTAAATTATATAAATACCTTGGTGTGCACAATGACAACAATTTGGACTGGGCTAAGAACACTGACGCCCTCCATCGGAAGGGCCAAAGTCGTCTCTATTTTCTGAGGCGCCTGAGGTCCTTCAAGATCTATCCGCCTATGCCCAGGATCTTTTAGTCAGTGGTGGCGAGTGCTATTCTCCATGCTGTTGCATGCTGGGGCAGCAGGCTGAGGGTGACAGATGCCAACAGACTCAACAACCTGATCAGCAAAGCCAGTGACGTTGTGGGAGTGGAGCTGCACTCGTTGACGACTATGTCTGATGATAGGAGGATGTTGTCTAAGCTGCAGGCCATTTTGGACAATGGAAACCACCCACTTTACAATGAGGTGATGAGACACAGCTCATCCCACCAAAATGCACCACAGAGCGCCACAGTAGGTCAGTCCTACCTGTGGCCATCAAATCTGTAACTCCTCCCTCAAGGGGTGACACAATGTTCCATCTGTGGGAGGAAGATAATTATACAGTTCTCGTGCAATAAATCTGAGATACAACAAACCAGAGGTGCAATAATCGGAGATGCTTCTTTAGTTGTTAATTGACATCCTACTGTAACAGGTACTGACATTTTACTTGTGTATATAAATGTGCATTTCGTACAATTTATATTTTTGTTTGCAAATTGTTATATTAGAATGTTTATTTATTTTTTCTACAGAAATGGTCTTCACTGTAATGACTGCAATTTCTTTCAGGGATCAAGACAGTATTCTGATTCTGATTCTTAACTTAAATTGAGCAGCAATGCAGTAGCATACCTGAAAGCTAAAACAGAGCTATAAACCTAAATAAAAAAGCTTGATTAAACAGTCTTTATTTAAAAAAGGACTACTGTTGGGATTTGTTCATGAAGGTTCATGTGGTTTACATTGATGTCCTTTAGCAGATGATCTTACCTGGAGTGAGACTTACAGCAGATACAATGTTACAGTCCAGTCCTTGCTCAAAGCAGTTTGGCAGAGGTGGGATTGGAACCCTGGATCTTCTTGTCCATAATCCAGTACCTTAACCACTGAGCCTCCACATCCCCACTTATCTAGCTCTGTTATCCTGCCATGACATTTACAGACAGGTGAGTTATAATCAAAGCGCAATTAACTGTTATGTGGTTATGTGGCTAGCTGTGCAAGCAGGTTTTTTGGTTTGATGCTGATAGAGAGATTGAAATATATAAATGCGTGTGTGTGTGTTGAGGAGACACGACAGAGAGCACACCTTAGGCTCCATGTAGAGAGAGTGATTGGATGTGTACACACCAAATACAACATACTAAGGGGCACCACACCGTACCAGTGAGCATGGTGCCCCCATGTGAAGGCAAGGATGTGACTTTCCTTGACAAGATTGTGGCTGTGTGCTGTGCCTAGATTAACATGTGCCCAAGTGTTGTTATGAAACCATGAGCCATGTTATCGGAATATGAAATGTATTTGTTGTATTACCAGCTTTATTAAAAAGATGGAGGACCAGTTTGATTCTGAGTCTCTTTATTTCTGTGATACTGAGTGTTACACTGTAGAAAATAACTGCCAGTGTAGCAGGTGTCTTTGTAAACAAGTAACATACAAATGGCAATCAAAAATATACATACATTACCAAAAGCTGAACTTAAAGCACAATGCACTGAAAGTTCACTGTATCAGTGCAGTGTAAATAAAACAGGTAACAGACATTCCTCTCACTCCACTGATGCACCTGTTGTTTTTGTAGCGTACCTCTGCATGGGCGTTGTCTACACTAGTGGATATTATTCAGTCGAGTGGAACATCACTGACTGTCTTGGTCCCCCATAATCGCACCGCTGCTTCAGTTTTAAATAGGAGAGTGCCAACGTGTGCAAGACACTGCTATGGCAGCCATGCATGTTCAGTGTACCCGCTCCACTTGTACAGTGTACCTGAGCATCACCCGAGGTTTGAGTGCAGGTTCATTGAGGCGCTGTGAGTGCAACACCGAAGGAATAAAGATAATAGAAATAAGTATAACTGTCATAATAAGAAATAAGTGTAATAGTATAATATTACTATAATAGTAACTATAATAATTAGAAATTTACATTTACACTAAACATCAGATCCAAAACAGTGTAGAATCAACAGAAACAACATTGTTTTTAAGGAAAGCACAATTAGTGAAAGTAAACATGCAAATATAAAAATCAAACTGTAATGACTAAAGTTGATGCAGGTTTTTGGTTTTGGAAAAAGTGATTTTGTTTGGTTTACTGTGGTCACCGAAGAGTGTTCGTGAGGTGATCATTTACCTCTGTGCTACTGACTGAGTGTTTCAAGGTCGTTGACTGATAACCTGCAGATCCTGAATCCATCCGTTTATAAACTGAAGGTTGGCCTCGACAGATTATAATTTCTGGACTGTTAGAATGTGTAGTCAATCACAATACAAACAAGTTATGAAAACACGTTCGGAGGTGTTACTCACAGCTGCTCGTTTAAATCACCCGTTCACTCTATGTGTTCGTATAGATCAACTTTGTTACTTTCTTTTATTTTCTCATGATAGCTCTATTTTGTTGCTCCTGACAATGAATCTCGCAATTAATATTCGCCCGGTCTATTCGTGTTCATTATTATTATTATTAGTTCGTCTTGGTCTCCCTTGTTTAACTCGGTTGCTTGGTGACTACTACCAAATACTACCAAATACCAGTTTACAGTCTGTATTCGATCAGAATGAATTCAGATCTGATTTTAAACCAAATTTAATTGTAATACCAACATTACATTTTATATATGGTAAGAATCTTCACCCACACACACACATACACACTCACACATTATAGATAGATAGATCGATAGTATTAAACTTATAACAGAGCCTTGATTCATTTCTTTCATGGCCTTATTTTGTCTTGAGGAAAAACCCAAAGCTGCTCCAGAACTGGACTCCACCATGTATCATATGGTGTGTTTCAAGGAGAATCAGAGGACTAAACAGAAAGAAACACTCTCAGTCCAGAACCAGCTGCTGGTGGGATCAGGAACTGTATGGTAAGCACTTATTAAATAGCATTAGAAAGTTATTATACCATAGTCTGCTCTGATATTGTTTACGTTGTGGGGACATTTTGTTGGCCCCCATAAGGAAAACTTTCTGTTCGCTGGAGGTATGTTCTGATCAGGTTTTCTTTTTAATTGAAATTAATTTACTTTTTTAAGGAAGAAAGCTTAGTATAAATAATGAGCAAATAATGAATCTATCCCTATTGTCACACCTGCAGCCGGTTCGGAGGACCACGCCCACATTCTACCACGTTCCAGTTCTCCCATTTTCTAATCACCTGCACCTGTTATCTATCATTTCAGCCCTTCCTTCTCCCATATTTATACGCTCTTGTTTCCTAGGTTCCTTGCTAAGTCTCTTGGTTCTCTCTTCGGGTCTATGCACTCTGTTTATCGCTTACATGCCTGGTTCCGACTTCTATTTCATCTTTTCACCTAGTCTCTCGCTTTGTCCTTCTCGGCTCTGTTGCTTATCGCTTGCCCGTTATCGACCCTGGACTGTTTTTGTTTACCACTTTGTCTGTATCCCATAATAAACACCATCTGTGTTACATCCAGTCGCTGCGTGTGTCTGCCCCTCCTTTTGCCGGCTTGTCGCCCCCAGCTCCTGCGAGCTCCTCAGCTTCAGCTTGAGTTCCGCACCTTGGTGGCTCAGAGTGGTTTAAATGAGGTCACCCTCATACCCACCTTCCGGTGGGGATTATGCCCCGACCTAAGAACAGAATTGGTGGGGCGTGACACCGGCCTCATGCTGGACAATCTCACCAGCCATACGTCTGGACCAGCTTCTGGGGACACGGCATACGTCTGGACCAGCTTCTGGAGTCCTGCCCTGAACCCATGGATCTTGCTGGTACCAGCCTGTCGTCAGTGGAATGCCGTCGTTGCTTTGATTTGGATCTCTCCTGATACTCCAGATCCAACTGGCACCAGCGTCCTGATTGCGACCTCACACCCCCTGCAACGTCGATTGGTGCGTGTGCTGGGTCCTTGGCATGCACACCCCTGGTGAGTCAATTCTCGTCTACTTCCTCTTTTACTCTGCCGGTAGTGCTGCGCTTAGCTCACAGTACTGTCTCACTTGTACCCTTGATCGACTCTGGTGCCCAGGGGAACTTCATAGCTGAAGATGTTATCTCAACCTGGAACATTCCCTGCACTAATCTTCCCATGGGCTGGATTGTCACCGCTGCAGATGGACAGCCTCTAGGCTCCGGTCTCCTTGCCCGAGTTACTACTCCCTTGTCTTCTCACCAGTGCTGCCCATGTGGAAATGATCTCCTTTCTGCCCCTGGCCTCTCTCACCTATCCTATAATCCTGGGTCTTCCCTGGCTCTGTCTCCATAACCTTGGTCCATGCAGGAGCTTCTACACTGGTCACCTTGGTGCCTGGACCACTTCCTATGCCTTCCTGCTCCCCAGGTCAGCCCTCCCCCATTACCTGCTGCTTCCTCGGTTCTTCCATCCAACATTCTATGGGCCTACCAGGACCTCGCCCTAGTGTTTGGCGAGGGGGCGCCGACTGCCCTGCCACCTCACCGTCTGTACGACTGTGCGATAGACTTCCTAGCCGATGCACCGCTACCCAAGGCCCACTTATAGCCTCTCTCACTGGCAGAGGAGAAGGCTATGAAGGACTATATCACTGAATACCTCCGTCTTGGTCTCATCTGCCCTTCCACCTCGCCGGTTTCTGCCGGGTTTTTCTTTATACCCAAGCAGGACAAGTCTCTACGACCATGTATCTATTACCATTGTCTCAACCCTATCACCAAAAAATATGCCTATCCTCTTCCTCTGGTACCCTTGGCCCTGGAACAACTTTGTGCTGCCCAGTGGTTCACCAAGCTAGACCTCCTCAACACGTACAATCTCATCCGTATCAAGGAGGGTGACATGTGGAAGACAGCCTTCAGCACCAGCTCGGGCCATTATGAATACCTTGTTATGCTGTTTGGCCTGGCCAACATCTCCGTCAGTTTTTCAGGCCTTCATTAACGATGTCCTCCGTGATAAGTTGGACTGTTTCGTGGTGGTCTACTTGGACAATATCCTGATTTTCTCCCCAGACCATGACACCCACATATCTCAGGTTTGCCAGGTCCTGGAACGGTTGTTGCACCTCCATCTGCACGTAAGAGCAGAGAAGTGTGAATTTTACACTCAAACCGTGCACTACTTGGGGTTCCGGGGAACGTTGCGCACTGAGCTTGCCGGCTGCCATTTTTCTTTCTCTGTGGCTAATTTTGTTGCTTCATCCTGGCGTTGGACCTGTGGAATGCTCGTTTTGGCTGCCATGGGTTGCCGGTGTTGCATTGCGTCCCGTATTAGCATGCTTCTCTGGGTTTGTGCTGAGCTTTCTTTACTGTGTCCGCTGGCGTCAGACTAATGGATGAATTACCGCTCCTCCATTCTGCTGTTTGCTAACAAAACTGTACCTGTTACTGCAGTTGCCGGTTATCAGTTTTGTGTGCATGCTACAGTATCGGCTCATGTGCTTTACGCAACTCGGGCTGCTATCTGTTGTGGCTTTTTGCCTTGCGCACTGGCTTTTATCTTTCGATGGCTTACCACACTGCTATGTGGAGCTCTGGATCTCTGTCTTTTTCATATGGATTATTTTTTTGGATAGCTCACATTTATTTCTGTCTGCATGGTCATATGGCTAATATAAATGGCTACTTTGATCTCGCTGCATAGTCTGTGGTCTCTTACTCCTCTGCTCATTCCTACCACCAGCTAAATCCTGTTATATCCACTCTGTGCTCTGAGATGGGTATCAGGCGCTATCACTACCTCCATCGTTGCCGGAAAAAGTCCACCACCTCAGCTAACACACCACTTACTTTCTTCATTCCCACTAATGTGTCGCCTTCACAGTGGCCTAGACATACTTCTAAGCTGACTCGTGGAGTAGATTATGGGGTTCTGCGGGAGCTCACACGATCTACTAATACTCCTACAAGTGGGTCTACACTGGCTGTAGCTTCTATCCTGGGTCTGTTAAACTGCAGATCATTATGGGACAAGGCTGCTCTGATCAATGACTTAATATCTGACCCTAATGTCGATATTCTGTGTTTGACTACTAGCTACATTTGTGCACCAATTCTTGCTGGTCGTGGTGGTGGTTTGGCTGATACAGTGGGGCAAAAAAGTATTTAGTCAGCCACTGATTGTGCAAGTTCTCCTACTTAGAAAGATGAGAGAGGTCTATAATTTTCAGCATAGCTACACTTCAACTATGAGAGACAAAATGAGAAAAAATCAAGGAAATCAGATTGTAGAATTTTTAAAGAATTTAATTGTAAATTATGGTGGAAAATAAGTATTTGGTCAATAAATTTGTTTAAACTCAATACTTTGTAACATAACCTTTGTTGGCAATGACAGAGGTCAAACGTTTCCTGTAAGTCTTCACCAGGTTATCACACACTGTAGCTGGTATTTTGGCCCATTCCTCCATGCAGATCTCCTTTAGAGCAGTGATGTTTTGGGGCAACACTGACTTTCAACTCCCTCCACACATTTTCTATGGGGCTGAGGTCTGGAGACTGCCTAGGCCACTCCAGGAACTTAAAATGCTTTTTACGGAGCCACTCCTTCGTTGCCCGAGCGGTGTGTTTGGGATCATTGTCATGCTGGAAGACCCAGCCTTGTTCCATCTTCAATGCTCTCACTAATGGAAGGAGGTTTTGGCTGAAAATCTCACGATACATCCCCGTTCATTCTTCCCTTATTCTGCGTGTACCCTCTGCAGAAAAAACAGCCCCAAAGCCCCATGCTTCACAGTAGGTATGGTGTTCTTATTGTTCTTCCAGTTGAGTTTTTACCAAAAAGTTCTGGTATTTTGGTTTCATCTGACAACATGATATCCTCCCAATCCTCTTCTGGATTATCCACATGCTCTCTGGCAAACTTCAGACGGGCCTGGACATGTACTGGCTTAAGCAGGGGAACACACCTGGCACTGCAGGATCTGAGTCCCTCTTGGCGTAGTGTGTTACTGATGGTAGCTTTGTTACTTTGGTCCCATCTCTCTGCAGGTCATTCATCAGGTGTCACGCCCGCGGCCGGCTCGTCAGATCGCACCCGCAGTCCGCAACGCTCCAGGTCACGTGACGCGGGCTCGACAGATCGCACCCGCAGTCCGCAACGCTCCAGGTCACGTGACGTGGGCTCGACAGATCGCACCCGCAGTCCGCAACGCTCCAGGTCACGTGACACGGGCTCGACAGATCGCATCCGCAATCCTCAAAACCTCACAGATCACACTCGCATTCAGCAATGCTCACTATCGCCCGAGTACTGATTGATCACCTGTGCCTCATTACCGTCTGCACTATATATTCACGTCAGTTTCCTCTCCACTCTGCTATGCCTCGTTACTCGTTACCTGGTCTTTAGCTCCACACTTCAGTGCTTGCTCAGTTGTGTGTATACCTCTTGAATAAACAACCCTACCTTGTACCTCAGTCAGCGTGTTGTCCTCCTGCATATCCACCCGACGTTATATCAGGTAACACCAGGTAGTTCTGGGATTTTTTTCTCACCGTTCTCATGATCATTTTGACCCCACGGTATGAGATCTTGCGTGGAGCCCCCATATCGAGGGAGATCATCAATGGTCTTGTATGTCTTTAAATTGCTCCCACAGTTGATTATATTCAAGTAAAGTCAAGTCAAATCTATTTATATAGCGCTTTTACAATGGAGCATTGTCTCAAAGCAACTTCACAATGTTTCATTAATCTCCTAATAACTACGTGCAATCCCAAACTGAGTCAAGCCTAGGGAGACAGTGGAAAGGAAAAAACTCCCTGAGTGTTTATATAACATTTAACATTTACATTTACATTTACAGCAGATTAAGCAGACACCTTATCCAGAGCGACTTACAATTGGTACAGTCTTACAATCCAAGCAAAATTGTGGTTAAGAAGTCTTGCTCAAGGACCCAACAAAAAACAAGTGGCAGCTTTGCCGAGGTGGGATTTGAAACCCCTGGAACTTCTGGTCCAAAGTCCCAGTACCTTACCCGCTAGGCTACCACAGGCCTAGGAAAGAAACCCTGGGAGGGACCAAGACTCAAAAGCTACCAACCTCCTTGGGCGGCGTAGATGATAATCTAAGAACGAAAACTAAAGTCATGGAGTCAAAGTTCAAATAAAATGTGAAGTATGTACATCGGCATTAAGTGGCCCGGGTATGATGGGGCTGGAGCTGATGACGGAAGCAGCTTGAGTGAAGCTCCAGCGGATGAACATCATGTGTGGGGTTGGAACTGGCACCGGAACACAGCTCGGAGAGAAAACAGAAAATGTAATTAGTTATTGATTAAGAGCAGTCTCTATTAACAATCACTGATGCCATGTGTAGCATGAGACCCCGGCAGCATTAGCTGTAGCAGCATAGCTAGAAAGAGGAGAACTGGTAGGAAACACAGCCAAGAGGGATCACATGAGACATTGGCAACCCCACGAGGGGCTGAAGACAGCAACCCAACGTCTCTGATCACCATAAGACTCTTTGGCTATGAACCCCCAGCTCTGCCCTTATTCTAGGGCGAGGATGATTGAGTCAAGATCACAAGGACCAAAGCCCAGTTCAGCCAGACCGCCCACTTGACACTCCTGGCTAACGGACAAGGCAGTCAGGCCAGACGTGACTCCAGACTCTGGCCCCAGTGACCCAAGCCATGCATCCCGGTCTAAATCTAGTCAAAAGCCTGCGCAAATAGATATGTCTTTAGCCTAGTCTTAAAAATTAATAGTGTCTGAATCTCGAACAAAAGTGGGAAGTTTATTCCATAGTTTGGGGGCCATGTATGAGAAAGCTTTTCTGAGTGTTGTGACTTTTTTAATTCTAGGAAATAAAAAAAGTCCTGCACCCTGCGAACGAAGTGGACGAGTTGGATTGTAAAACTCTAAAAGTGCACTCAGATAATGTGGGGCCAGACCATGTAGAGCTTTATAAGTTATAAGAAGTATTTTGTAATCAATGCGGAATTTGACTGGTAACCAGTGTAGTGATGATAGAACAGGAGTGATATGATCAAATTTTCTAGTTCAAGTTAGCACTCGGGCAGGTGCATTCTGAACTAACTGAAATTTATTTATAGATTTACTAGAGCATCCAGTAAGTAAGGCGTTACAGTAATCCAACTTTGAGATTATAAACGCATGAACAAGTTTCTCTGCATCATTAAAAGAGAGGATATTTCTAAGTTTAGCGATATTACGTAATTGAAAGAAAGCAATTCGAGTGATGCTGCTAATGTGCGCATCAAAGGAGAGATCTGAATCAAATGTGACCCCTAAGTTTTTTACAGATGGACTGAGCAATACTGAACAGCCATCTAGATTTAGGATAGATATATCCAACCTGTCTCTCACAGCCTTGGGTCCCACTAATAGAACCTCAGTTTTATCTGAGTTAAGTAAGAGAAAATTAAATAACATCCAATCTTTTATTTCCTTTACACAGTCCTCAATTTTGTTGATTGTAAGGCTGTCATTAGGTTTGGCTGATATGTACAGCTGTGTACCATCTGCATAGCAGTGGAAACTAATGCCATGTTTACGAATAACTGAGCCTAGTGTCCAACCTGCTTGCCTATTGTAGATTAATTCTTACCAGCCTGCTGCAGGTCTACAATTTTCTTCCTGGTGTCCTTCAACAGCTCTTTGGTCTTGGCCATGGTTGAGTTTGGAGTCTGACTGTTTAAGGCTGTGGACAAGTGTATTTTATACAGATAACGAGGTCAAACAGGTGCCATTAATAAAGTTAAGGAGTGGAGGACAGAAGAGCTTTTTAAAGAGGACGTTACAGGTATGAAAGAGCCAGAAATCTTGCTTCTTTGTGGGTGATGAAATACTTATTTTCCGCCATGATTTACAATTAAATTCTTTAAAAAATCCTACAATGTGATTTCCTGTATTTTTTTTCCTCATTTTGTCTCTCATAGTTGAAGTGTATCTATGATGAAAATTACAGACTTCTCTCATCTTTGTAAGGAGGACCACCTGCACAATCAGTGGCTGACTAAATACTTTTTTGACCCACTGTATATATATAACAACATTGTAAGAATATCTCAACATAAACTCTGTGATGTGGACACTTTTGAATTCTTGGCACTAAGGTTGCATTCAACGGCAAGTCTAACTGGTCTGATACTGGTCTATCGTCCTCCAAAGACCCTTATCCCTGATTTTTTTGTCTGAGTTTGCTGATTTGCTATCCACTATGAGTTCATCCTTTGCATCTCTAATAGTTGTGGGTGACTTTAATATTCACCTTGATGTTCCTTCTGCTGCTACCAATGATTTTCTTTTTTTACTCAACTGCTTTGATCTCTCGCAACATGTTTCATTTCCCACTCATAACCACGGCCATATTTTAGACCTAATTTGCTCTGCTTCAAAGCTTGTTTCAGGGTTCTCTCTGCCGGTTTCAGACCATAAGCTCATCACTGCTTCTCTTTCGGTTCCGACTGTTAAAATCCCTACTAAAAAACTACTGTCATATCGTAAACTGTCATCGATTGACTTTCAGCAGTTTTCCTCTTCCTTAGGATCTTCCTTGACCTGTCTCTCCCAGTTTCTCTCTCTCGATGATCTTGTTGCTTCCTATAATAATATTGTCTCTTCCACGCTAGACTCTTTTGCCCCGGTTTGCACCATCTCTGCTCCCTCCACTCATATGTCTCCCTGGTTTACTTCTGAACTTCGGACTCTAAAAACTGCAGGAAGGCGCCTTGAGCGAATGTATAAAATATCTGGCCCACAAGTTCATCAGTTAGCCTACAACAAGCTTATTGTAAAGTATAAAGCAGCACTAAACACTGCGCTCTCTGCATATTTTACTTCTCGCATCCAGTCCTCTCATGTTAACCCTCATCAACTTTTCTCTGTTGTTAATAAACTTGTCAACCCTCTGTCAAACCAGGTCTCTGCTTCCACTGATCTCTGTAACTCTTTCCTTCACTACTATGCAGATAAGGCTTCCTCCATTTGTCATGACCGTACCTCGTCTACTAACTCCATTTCTTTTTCCTCTTCTGATTTCTTTGTTCCACAATCTACCAGTAGGTTCTCCTCTTTCTCCCTGGTTGATGAAAATTACACCTCCGAGGCCATTTCTGACTCTCGACCATCCACTTCCTCTCTTGATCCTGCTCCTACTGCTTTTCTCAAGAAGTGTGCTTCGGTAATATCTCCTCCTACTTATCAGGTGGTGAATCTCTCACTGTCCTTACGCATCCTACCTCTTGCCTTAAAAACTGCTGCTATCACTCCTGTGATTAAGAAACCTGATTCTGATTCCTCTGTTCTCAGTAATTTTCGCCCCATTTCGAACCTTCCTTTTATGTCCAAGATTTTGGAGCGGGTCGTGACCTCTCAGCTACTAAACTTTCTTAACACTAACAGCATTTTTTAAATGTTTCAATCTGGTTTTCGTCCTCAGCATAGCACTGAAACTGCACTACTTTATGTTCTTAATGACTTACTTGCTGCAGCTGATCAAGGTCATGCGTCTGTTTTGGTTCTTCTTGATCTTGCATTTGCTTTTGATACTATTATTACAATATTTTTGTTTCACGCCTCTCGGATGTTGGACTTTCAGACACAGTATTAACCTGGTTTAAATCATATCTGAGTAACAGGCGCTTTTTCATTTGCCTAGGGAATACTGTGTCTGAAACTGTTAGTGCGGAACGGGGTGTCCCACAGGACTCCGTCTTATTTTATTTAGAGTTTACATGCTTCCCATGGGCTCTATTATACGTAAATGCGGCCTTTCCTTTCACTGCTATGCTGATGACACTCACCTTTATCTTAGCTTCAAACTGATTGTATCTCTCACCAAAATTCCTGGCTTTGTGCCAACTTTATTAAGCTCTATTCCCAGAAGACTGAGTTTTTGTTTGTTGGCACTAAATCTGGGCTTTCCTCCATTTCTACCTCCTCCTTGACCATCGCGGGTGTGTTTGTTCACTTGTCCTCTACGGTTTTGTTAGGATCCGTGCCCTGCCCCGTGTTTTCTGTTATTTTTGTTTTTTGACGTCGGACTCTTATTTTCACGTCGCTGGATCCAAGACGGCCGCGCCGGCAGCTGTAGCACATTTCACGTTCGTTTTGAGGACTCTATTTAAGTTGCGTGGACTTTTCTGCTGGCGCGGGAGCATTGCCTTATTTTTTATTTTTATTTTTTGTCTCTGTGGGAATTTGGCCTGTTTGTTCATGTTGCTGTTGGATGTACTCTGTGTATTTTTGCGTCTCGGTCCGGGCCCTGTTACGGTCTGTGGCTGTGCTCTGTTTCCTGTGAGTAGTTCTTGGTCCTGTGTATGTGTTATCTGTAACCGGTGTTTTCATTTGTATTTTGTTGTTTATTTTTGTGGTCTAACTTTCTGTAACTGCCCTGGTTTGTGTTTTGTGATATCGTTTTAATTTTTGTCTGTTGTTTTCTTTACTGGTTATGCTGCCCTGTGGCTTCTTAAAGCCTTCATGCTTCCCTGTGGCTTATTAAAGCCTTCATGCTTCCCTGTGGCTTCTTAAAGCCTTTCAAGCTTCTGTAGCAAACCTAAGACTACACTTTAGTTGGGTTAATTTAAATTAATTAAACTTTATTAATTAAAATTAAATAAATAAATTCATTAATTAATTAAGAAAAACGGGGCACCAACAAATTGTTCTATTTACTGGTAGATTTGTAAACCAGTTAAAAAGGGAACAACAAACTTGATCAGTCTAGGTCTGAATAGTGAATTCAAAGTATATTTCTCGACCTTGTTGAATGAACTCTCACACCAGGCGGCAAATTCAAAAGGTTTATAAACAAGTTTATTAACTGCAAAACAAGGCAATACCAACAGACTATCTGATGTAATAACGAGTGTATCACAGAGTTAAAATCATAACATGACGATGAACAGGTATATATATCACAGTATGGGAAACAGGGAATAATGGCAAGCGTACATATCACAGTATTAAAATCAGAAACCGACAGTCGAAATATATCTAACACGAGGAAGCGTTATGGACTAGTTGTTCCGACGCAGTGGATTTCTAGTAAAACAAATTACGCTGGTCATGTATAAAATGGTGGAAGCTACTTCGGCGTGGATAAGTCTATGTTGAAGCATGGTTTTAAGCTCAAACGCAAGATATGAGAAATCAGGGACCCAGAAAAGCCACAACAGCGGTACTTGCCGGTTTCTTTGCGGAGGCTCACGCGAAGGAGATGGAACGGAACCGGGCCTCTGCCTGTCGTCAGAAGTCACACAGGGGAACGGAAGCGGTCCAAATCTTCAGAATCTGATGCCACTGTTCGGTGGACTCTGGAAGATCTCGGCTACAAGCCTTCGGTCCGTGGAGCCACAGATGTGTAGCGGGCCCCGCTCCGGTTTGGCTTTCTTCCCAGCTGTTGGTGATCCGGGGTTTCTGACCTCGACTTGCGGGCGTGCGACTCGAATTCTATCTTGGCCACAGATAAAGGTGGAGTCGAACACGTTCTAGCACCACGAGCTTCAACAAAAATTCGGAAAACTTGGATTGTGCGAGAATGGTAGAGCATAGAGTCTGGTTGGTCTTTTAACTATCTTCTAATTCGGCGATACCGAACTAATCAAGGCTGCTGGACACAGGAAACTTAACGTAAAATAAACGCAGAAACTTAAACTTTAAACACAAAAACTTAAAAGCAGACAAAAACGAAGACTGGAACTTTTCAGGAACAAAATAACAAAAGAAGAGACTTGAAGAACAAAGAGAAAAAAAACAAACACACGAGACTTGAAGCTAGCTCACCACGCAAAAGTTTAATACAATTATTGACGTTTGTCTCAGACAAAAGCTGATAGTTTCTTGGTGTCGTAAATCCAGGGCTGTCTTTCTGGAGCCAGGCTGAGAAGTCGTAAACGTAACCGAGGTGGAAGCATGTTTGCTTTCGTTTGGAGAAATTGGGGCAGATCTCTCTTGGGAAGAGAGGACTTGTTAGAATTCTTTTTTAAACCACACATTGGTTTATTTTATGATAGCGAGATGCACAGGTTATCTGGGCTTGGCCATGTCTTGAGTTTCTTCTGTTGTGTTGAGGAAAAAGGTTGTTTATCTGGCCCGTTAAGCCAGAGTCTTGTCCAGATGTTGGGCCTTGACTTGGTGTTGGGTAAGATCCTGTCAAAAGGGGCCGTTGCATTCCAAAATGTCACAAGGTTTTATGGCTTGACAAAAAGGGTTAAACAGAGGGTGGAGAGAGTTGGGGAAACTTTAAATCTAGCTATTAACGCTACACTTCCCTGTGGCTTCTTAAAGCCCTCATGCTTCCCTGTGGCTTCTTAAAGCCCTCAAGCTCCCCTGTGGCTTCTTAAAGCCTTCATGTTTCCCTGTGGCTTCCCTAAGCCTTCATGTTTGCCTGTGGCTTCCCTAAGCCTTCATGTTTTCCTGTGGCTTCCCTAAGCCCTCTTGTTCTTCTGTGGCTTCCTTGGGTTTTATTCTTAGTTTCTGGTCTTTAGTTTTGCGGTTGCTATTTTGTCCCTCGTGATTTGTGTCTGTTGTTTATGCTTTCTGCCTTGGTTGTGTGTATTTTGTTTGTTATTTTTATTTGTAATAAACTTTGTTTGTTTTAGTGAGAACCTGCATTTTCGTCTGCTCCTTAGTTTCCCCCATAACAGGTTTGTAATCTTGGTGTGCTTTGTGACTCAACTCTGTCCTTTACTCCCCACGTTAAATCTGTTTCTAAGTCTGCTTTCTTCCATCTCTGTAACATTGCTTTTGTGCGCCCTTTCCTTTCTTCTGCTGCTGCAGAGATCCTGGTGCATGCTTTTGTTTCCTCTCACCTTGATTACTGCAACTCTCTTCTTTACGGTGTTCCCTCTAAATCAATTCGATTTCAGCAGTACATCCAGAACTCCGCCGCCAGGATTCTTATACCAACCAAAAAATTTGATCACATCACTCCTGTTTTATTGCAACTGCACTGGCTCCCGGTTCACAAACGCATCCAATACAAAATTCTAATACTGACATTTAAATCCCTCCATGGTCTTGCTCCACTGTATCTCCGCAAAATAATCCATCACTACACTCCTAGCCGGTCGCTGCGTTCCACTGGCTCCAACCTTCTCTCTGTTCCTAGATTCAGGCTTTTCTCTATGGGTGGGAGATCCATTGCTGTGGCAGCTCCCACCCTTTGGAGCTCTCTTCCAGCATCTGTTCGGTCTGCTTCTACTCTTCCACAATTTAAATCTGTTTTGAAAACGTTTATGTTCTCATCTTCAACTAATGTTTGATGTGTTTGCTTGTTTTGAACTGTTGTTTGTCTACTGTCTATCAAACTTGCCGAGTGTCTATTGTGCACAACATGTCTTGTGTTTGTTTTTAAGAGATCTTGGGTATTGACAGCAAGAGACTCAGCCATATGAAATCCAGTGGAAGTTCATTCCACCACCTGGGTGCCAGGACGGAGAAGAGTCTTGAAGCTTGTCTTCCTTTAATCCACGTGAGATTAAAGGAATACAAGCTTCAAGACTCTTCTCTTCACCCAGGTGGTGGAATGAACTTCCACTGGATGTCCGTATGGCTGAGTCTCTTGCTGTCTTCAAGAGGCGACTAAAGACTCACCTCTTCACCCAGCACTTGAGTGAATAAAACTGCATATCCTCCATTAAAAAAAAAAGAAAAATTCTCTACACCAGACACAAGCAGGTTGTAGTTGGATTGTGTACTTGAGCTATTGTTTACTTGTACTAATATGAGTTTCTATCTCCTAGGATTACAAAGCACTTTTGTAAGTCGCTCTGGATAAGGGCGTCTGCTAAGTGCTGTAAATGTAAATGTATTGGGGTACGCTATATAAATTAAACTTATTATTATTATTATTATTATTATTATTATTATTATGACCCGGATCGCCTATTCATTATTGAGGCCAATGCTTGAACAGTGGGTGTTGTTATTTCGCACTGTCTGGGCACTCCTAGAAAGCTTCACCCCATCGCCTTTTTCTCCAACAAGCTCTCCCCCTCCGAACATAACTATGATGTGGGAGATAGTTTTACACAACGTCCCAACTTCATTGAAATTGGGGTTGTAAATTCATAACCTTTTACAAACCCTAACCAAACCATCAGTATCTACTGCCATAGTTTTATAGTCTCTTGCAGATAGAATAGTCCCTCATTCAGAAAAAAGGACTGAGCTTACTGGGGACAAGTCCTGCACCTGGTTTATGTTGTTTCCCAGGACCATATGTTGGATGAATAATACTGATTGATCGGAAATAGTTAATTTATCGTCCTCACTGACCATAAGAACCTGGAGTACCTACACTCAGCCAAGCGTCTCAACACCCTCCAGGCTCGGTGGTCTCTCTTCTTCACGTGGTTCAACTTCTCCATATCTTACCGTCCTGGCTGCAAGAACGGAAAGGCAGATGCCCTTTCCCGCAGCCAAGATCACGCTACTGGATAAGGCACTCGTATGGTCCCATGCCCCATCTAGATGCCCGGCAAATAGGAAGTTTGTTCCGCCCTGTTTTCGGGATCGTCTGATAACCTGGGACCATGTCTCTCCCTGCTCTGGCCACCCCGGTAATAGATCTGGAGATCTAGGCAACCAGACGTCCACCGCTTTGTGGCATGCTGTGATGTTTGGGACAGAAGAAAATGATTGTTAGTAATTGTTGAAGACAACTGGTCATCAAACGGGGGATTATCTATAACAAGTTCCAGATTACCTGAATAAAAATTGTACCGCCAAAGAGGATTCAGAATAGAAGGCTGGCAATAGGAGTTCCAGAATCTAGCTGGACTATGGCAACTGATTACTGGTTTGAAAAAATGAAAAGGGATGAGACCTGCCGGTTACCTCCACATTAGACAAACACATGAAGAGAGGAAACACAGTCTGAAGAGGGACTTTGAATTTTCTTATGGATTTCCTAACCTAGATTAGTGGAGCTGTTGTTTTACACAGCTGACCACATTGGGAGGGTTCTTTTTAACAGATTATAGTAGAGTAGATAGTCAGTTTCTCCCATACACACCAGAAGACTGATATGAGTAATGGTAATATGAGACCCAGAGAAATAATGTCCCCTTTTTCAGTTGCTCCATGGAACTCTACAGGTTCATGGACCACTCACATTTGTTGGTTGAAGATGGAGGTTATCAGGGTGTTAGACCAAGCAGGGGATGTGCTATGGCAGGATACTGATGCCCCCCGACATGGTCACACAACCAGGGGGGCTCCATGGGGAGGGGATATGTCACGGGTTGCCCCGGACTTGGGCTTGCTATGCCCCTCCTCACCGCTAGGGGCGAACCGGACTATAACATTTCCTGAAGGAGAAGCTAGGGCCCTAGAAGGGATTGTCCTCACCTGGACCGGACGGTATTTAAGCAGGGCCCTAGCTCCTGGACATTGCGGGTCGTTTAATGTTGCATCTGTGTGATTCACGTTTGCGGTTCATACCGCTTCTGTTCCAACTTGGGGAGTTACATTGTCATGTTGCATTAAGCCCACTTTTGTTTATTGATTTGCGGTAAGCCTGCTTATGTTTGTTAAGTTGCGGTAAGCCCGCTTTTTCTTATTTGCCTTGTGGTAAGCCCGCTCCTGTTTGTTACGTTATGGTAGCCTATGTTGTATTTATGTTTGCTCAAAGGCTTCCTTTTGATGAATAATAAAATATGGTCATTTATATAGAACCTGCAGCCGTCTCCGTAAACCCCCATCATTACAGCTTTATTTAACTGACAGTTTATTTACAATGCTGGTAATTTTTCTAGCCTACTGGAGAGCCTGTTAAGTGGAGAAAATGCATCTCTGCTCTTTCAGGTACTTTGGTTGCTGCGTCTCTATTTAAGTGGTGGGGTTGTTTCATACAAATTGAATAAAAAGGACCCAAAAAATGAACTAAACAGAAGAGCAATGTTTACCTTTAGCCCAATTAATTGAGGAACATATAGTTATCCTCAAAGCAAAATTCAGATCGGGGAGTAACTGCCCAAGCCCTGAACCAGGCTTGGGAGAATTTAGTGCAACAGCTTAATGCTTCATTCCCTCTGCTTGAGCGTACAAGTGAGGACTGTGAGAAACGCTGCTACGTGTTGGAATGTAAAGTCTGAACTGAGATTCTGGCACACAAGTGAGAGTGATCCTGCACAGGTGAGTGCGATATCACTGATTTATAACTGCACAGTTACCTTAAATAATTCCTACATGCAACCATGTAGGCTTATGTATTATTTTAGGGGGTCATATAGACAGTATTTAAACTGTTTATTTAAATTATTTAGACAGTATTAAATGGAGGAAGGCATCGATAGCTCAGTGATTCAGCAAAAAAGGACTTATGAGAGCAGTTCTCATCTTTTATGTGACACCAATGCCATGTTTTTGGGAGTTGGGAAAAAAACCAGAGGTACCCTGCCTAGGCATAAAGAGAACATGTTAAATTCCAGACAGACAGTAAGAGAGGTCACGATTAAACCCATGTTACTCAAGCTTTGCTGTATCAGCTCTACCTGCTGCACCACTGTGCCACCGGTTATTATTCTATCTGTATAATCGTATTTAAAGACTAGAAGCAGATCTGTAGTTGAGCAGACTGAGTTCTGTTCTTCAATCTGTGCATTTTTAAATCTTTTAGAATAAAAATTAGGTGAGATGGTAAAATGTTCTGCATTTAAATTATAGTTTTATAGGTTTATTGGATTTATTTGCATTTCTTGTTGATTGTTTGTATATCTCATAAAGATGTATGATTAGTAGTTAAACATACTTTACAAATAAGCTTACAAAATAGTTATTGTTCAGTTGCAATATAAATTGGCTCTTTATAAATTTTAACAAATCCATTAAACTTTCCAAAGAGAGAAACTTGCTTAGTATTGTAGTGCTTTGTAGGTGATGATGTTCAGTGGAGTGCAGCTTTAGCAGATCTGCAGCTGTTCTCAGATCAGTGTGTGTTTCTGACTCAGAGCATTTCCTCTGCAGCTGAGGGAGGTTTTTGTATGACACTCTAACACTGTGTGTATGGATAGCTGTTATACTGCTGAAAGTAGTAATCTCCTGCATCCTCAGGCTTTACTCCACTGATTTTTAAAGAAAATGAAGAACCATATCCACTGCCAGTGAAACGATCTGGAACCCCAGACTGACGGGAGGATGATTCATAGATGAGGAGTTTAGGAGCTTCTCCAGATTTCTACAGGTACCAGGCAATGTCATTGGTAAAACCCTGACTGGCTGTACAGCTGATAGTAACAGTCGCTCCTGGAGAAACAGCTTGAGATTCTGGAGCCTGAGTCATGATGATTTCTCCAAACACCTCTAAAGAACAGAAAATATTAGAGAAAAGTTAAATGTACTGTGCATAAACTGTGTGTGTGTGTGTGTCTGTGTGTAAGAGATGAATCTAGTAAATAAGCAGGAAGCTCACGCTGAGTGAGGAGTGTGAGTGGATCCAGCAGTAGAATCAGTAGCATCATCATTGTGCTGTGTGTCAGTGACTCTGAAAGAACTGAACTCTTAAAGTGTGTGTAGCAGTGACACACAGCACATATGCAAACACAACTACTCACTACACAACACACACCACCAGCCTCTCTGTGTGTGTGTGTGTGTGTGTGTGTGTGTGTGTGTGTGTATACACTGTAGTGTAACAGAGGTTTTTGTACGATGGTTTCATTAGAATGTATCACTGTGGATCACTTTTGGTGGAGGAACCAAACTCATCGTGAGTAAGTGACTTTAATTCTTCTGATATTTAATTCTGATTATTATTTACAACACCAATTATTGTCCGTATAAACTGAGGAAAAAAAATATAATTACTCATTTATTATATAAATGACATTTTTGAGATATTCAACTCAACTTTAAATATAATAAAATATTTTAATGAATCTACAGCAGTTAATAAATCTACAGTTAGTGATTATTCATCATTTAATAAATCTACAGTTAGTGATTATTCATAAGTAATAAATTATGAATAATCACTTGTTGTTAGATGAAGTTAGATCAGTTTCTGTACTGATGGTAAATCCAGACGAATGCTGCTGTCTGTTTGTGTTAAACAATGAATCTTTCTGTAATCAGCTCCATTTGGATGAGCTGCACTCAGTGGTGTTGAATGATAAAGTAAGAAGACTTTCTATTGAATATGTGCTAACAGAAGGTTCCAGATGTTGGTACTGAACTGGAGTATTGTGGGAACATTGTGGAGCGCTGCATTGATTATGGAAGACAGATGAAGGTTTCCAGTCTGGATGTTTAATAAGCAGTAAGGAGGAAATGTTGTGGAAGCATTTCTAAATTTCTGTGGCTTTATGGTGTGTTTCTCCTGTACAGAAGGTCCCACGGTGAAGCCCTCTATGTCTCTGCTCCCTCCCTTCTCTCTGCAGCTCTCTGAGGGATCGGCCTCGCTGCTCTGCCTGCTGTCTGCTTACTCTCCACAGGGGGCGCTGGTCAGCTGGATAGTGGACGGTAAAGAGGCAGAACAGGACCGGGTTCTGACCAGCGCAGAAGAAGAGAAGAAGGACGGTTACAGAAGCAGCAGCACCCTGACCCTCAGCAAAGAAGTCTGGGAAAAGGGGGAGGAGTTCAGCTGCACAGTGTCCCATGATGGCCAGCATCAACAGGTCTGGTTCAGAAAGAGCCAGTGCGAAGGCTAGCAGATCCAAGATTGAATTGAAGATAGAGCTGCTTCCACATGCTTCTCCAATAGAGCTTCAGTTCTACACAATGCTGCCATTTCTGTCTTTCCTCTGTTCAGTGTCCTGTTGCTATTCCTGTAGTTTTGCTCTGCTGAAATAAAGCTTGATTTTGGACATGGTCTGTTCTTTTCTTCTAGCTCATCATCATGATCAGTGTTATGAGAGAGGATCTTTAGCTGGACATTCAGTGCTGTGTGTTTGTGCTTCAGTCAGTTTGGTTGAATAAAGTTTAACATGTGCTGAAAGTACTGCTCTATTCTGGGAGAAAGCAGATCACTCAGCCATCTTCATGCAAATCTCACTTTCAGCCTCACTGCTCTCTCTGGTACAAACTCACACTCTATAGGGGTGGGGGGTGTGGGTTCACTTCACTAATTAGTCTCTCTTCCTAATTTAGCTTTTATTGTTGAGCCACTAAATAATAATCAGAGTTGAACTGAGTGTTAAAGTTTTCATAACATCTTCTTTACATGCTTTAATCAGAACTGATTATGGAAATATATTTTGAGGTTATGGGAGGCTGATGGAAAAGTCTGGGTAAGTCAATAAACATGAGTGCCGCATCTTAAAGCTCATGCCCAGCTAGCAGTGTTCTGTCAGGCCACATGCAGGTGAGTCTCTGGATATGTGCTGCAGTGTTTAACTAGGGTGTGTGTGCCGAGGACCCAGCATACTCACCAGTCAACGTGGCAGGAGGTGTGAGTTCGCAATCAGGACGCTGGTGCCAGTTGGATCCGGAGTATCAGGAGAGACCCAAATCAAAGCAACGACAGTTCCACTTATTAACAGGCTGGTACCAGCGAGTTCCATGGGTTCAAGGCTGGACGAGGAAGCTCCCGGGGCTGAAGGAGGTCTGGAGAGAGGAGCAAGGCGAACCCGTGTCTCCAGAAGCTGGTCCAGACGTATTGCTGGTGAGCTCCTCCAGCGTGAGACCGGCATCACGCCCCACCAATTCTGTTCTCAGGTCAGGGCGTAATCCCTGCTGGAAGGTGGGTATAAGGGTGGCCTCATTCCAACCACTCTGAGCCGCCAGTGTGCGGAACTCAAGGGCATACTCGGCTGCTGGGTGGCGTCCCTGCCGTAGATTCAGCAAAAACTCGATGCTGGAATGATCCTTGCAAGGGTGCTAAAAGACCGAGCGGAAAGCATTGAGGAAGCGAGAGTACTCCTTGGACTCAGCCCCCTGTTGGGACCAAACAGCAGCAGCCCATCACAGAGCCCGGTGTGTCAGGAGGGAGATAATCAGGGCAATATGTGCAGCATCGGAGGGGAATGGGTGAAATATAATGCACACTGGAGAAGGAAGCCCTCGCAGCACTCGGGATCCCTGTCATATTTCTCTGGCAGCACGAGCTTGTAGGCCGGATGTGGAGAAACAGCTTGCAGAGGGCTGGGGGGGGGGAGTGGAACTGAAGCTGAGGAGCTCACAGGTGCTGGGGGCGATGTAAGCTGTGACACGCTGCACGAGTACATCTACCGCAGGTATCAGTGAGCTGAGCGAGTGTTGATTCTATGCGACTTGTGTGACTACTCGAGATACTTCCTCCAGCTGAGCGAGAATCCGATCCAGGAGACGCTGCCTCCATATCAGCTAAGTCGTCTGTCATGCCGGCAAAAGGAGGCAGACACACGCAGTGACTGGATGTAGCACAGGCAGTGTTTATTACGGGATACAAACAAAGCGGTAACCAAAACAGTCCAGGGTCGATAACGGGCAAGCGATAAGCAACAGAGCCGAGAAGGGCAAGGCAAGAGACAAGATGAAAAGATGAAATAGAATTTGTCCACATTCCCACGGGCCTACCATGACCTACCTAGAGTCGTCGCCCGCGACGATGCCATGAAGCTGCCACCACATCGCCCTTATGACTGTTCCATTGAACTTCTCCCTGGAAGCTCTTTTCCTTCCAGCCATTTGTACCACCTATCTCTGGCTGAGAGGGAGGCTATGGAGCAGTACATGACGGAGTTGCTTGATGATTTGACCCTCCACGTCTCCCCTCGGTGCCGGTTTTTTCTTTGTTGAAAAGAAAGATGGCTCCATAGACTTTCATGGACTTAATACCATAACCAAGTGAAACAAATACCCTCTCCCCCTCTTGTCGTCGGTTTTCGACCTGTTGCAAGGAGCAACCATTTTTACCAAGCTGGATATCCGCAACGCGTACCACCTCATCCGCATCAACAGTGGGGATGAGTGGAAGACCGGGTTCAATACACCCCTTGGACACTTGGAGTATAGAGTCATGCCTTTCTGACTAACCAATGCTCCTGCAGTTTTTCAAGCTTTTATTAACAATGTTTTGAGAGATTTTCTTAATCGTTTTGCGTTCATTTACCTAGACGATATCCTGGTTTTTTCCCGGACCGAGGCGGAGCACGTGAGGCACGTGCGACTGGTGTTCACCAGCCTTCTGGAGAACCGGCTGTTCGTGAAAGCTGAGAACTGCCAGTTTCATGCTGAGGCCGTCCCGTTCCTCGGATACATCGTCCAGAAAGGGCACATCAAACTGGACCCATCCAAGATCCAGGCAGTGGCAGAGTGGCCCACACCCTCCGGACGTAAGGAACTACAACGCTTCCTGGGGTTCGCTAATTATTACCGGCGCTTTATCAGGGATTTCAGCAAGGAAGCTCACCTCCACTAAGCGCGTCTTCCGTTGGACACCTATGGCCGAGGCAGCCTTCACCAAGCTCAAGCGGAGTTTTACTTCAGCCCCAGTGTTCACTCAACCGGACCCCAGAAGACAGTTTATTGTGGAGGTAGACGACTCCGAGCTGGGGGTCGGCGCCGTATTGTCCCAACGCGGCCAGGACGACAAGCTCCACCCGTGCGTCTTCTTCTTCCGACGCCTCACGCAGGCTGAGGCGAATTATGATGTGGGAAACCAGGAACTCCTTGCCATCAAGCTCGCCTTAGAAGACTGGAGGCACTGGCTGGAGGGGGTTGATCAACCCTTCATGGTCTGGACCGACCATAAAAACCTGGCGGACATCCAGACCTCGAAGAGGTTGAATTCACACCAGGCCAGGTGGGCATTGTACTTTTCACGCTTTAATTTTGTGTTAACCTACCGCCCTGGTTCTAGGAACATCAAGCCGGACGACCTGTCCCGCCAGTTCACCTCGGAGTCCCCAGAGGGACTCCCGGAGCTCATCGTCTTTCCCGATCGCCTCGTCACCCGGCTTACGTGGGAAGTCGAGCGCACCGTCTGGGAGGATCAACGGACGGAGCCAGACCCTGGAGGGGGTCCACCTGACCGACTCTACATGCCCGCTTCGGCCCGGACCGCCGTGCTCCAATGGGGGCATGAGTCCAAATTCGCCGGCCACCGGGAAACCATCGTACCCTCGCCCTCATAAAGAGGTTCTTCTGGTGGCCTAGGATGGACTTGGACATCCGTCAGTTTGTGGCCACCTGTACCACCTGTACCCGCAACAAGACCCTCCACCAGCCCCCGGCGGGACTCCTCCAACCTTTGCCAGTACCTGACTGCCCTTGGTCACACATTGCAGTCGACTTTGTGATGGGTCTCCCGAAATCTAATGGCAACACGGTGATCCTTACAGTCATCGACCGTTTCTCCAAGGCCGTCTGGCTCATCCTGCTGGCTTTTATTTGATCATGTATGCAAGATCCACGGAATACCCTTGGACACCAGGGACTGCAATTTTCCTCGCAGATTGAAGACTGTTGAAGGCTCGTCGCTGGGGCGGGCATTTTGGTGGGGAATCATTTGATTCCTTGTAACAGGAACCAGGTATGTATGCAATAAACAGAGTGCTTAGAATCGAGGAGAGAACCAAGAAACTTAGCAAGGAACCTAGGAAGCAAGAGCATATAAATAGGAGACAATGAAGGGCTGAAATGATAGATAACAGGTGCAGGTGATTAGAAAGTGGGACTGGGACTGGGGTAGCCTAGCGGGTAAGGTACTGGACTATGGACCACAAGGTCCAGGGTTCAAATCCCACCTCTGCCAAGCTTCCACTGTTGGGTCCTTGAGCAAGACCCTTAACCCACAATTGCTTGGATTGTAAGACTGTATCAATTGTTAGTCGCTCTGGATAAGGGCGTCTGCTAAATGCTGGAAATGTAAAATATTTGCTTTCATCCGAAAAAAGTACTTTGGACCACTGAGCAATTGTCCAGTGCTGCTTCTTTGTAGCCCAGGTTAGGCGTTTCTGCCGCTGTTTCTGGTTCAAAAGTGGCTTGACCTGGGGAATGCGGCACCTGTAGCCCATCTCCTGCACACCCCTGTGCATGGTGGCTCTGGAATCGGCCCTTCTCCACAATCCTCCTCAGGGTCCGGTCACCTCTTCTAATTGTGCAGCGTTTTCTGCCACACTTTTTCCTTCCCACAGACTTCCCACTGAGGTGCCTTGATACAGAACTCTGGGAACAGCCTATTCGTTCAGAAATTTCTTTCTGTGTCTTACCCTCTTGCTTGAGGGTGTCAATGATGGCCTTCTGGACAGCAGTCAGGTCGGCAGTCTTACCCATGATTGCGGTTTTGAGTAATGAACCAGGCTGGGAGTTTTCAAAAGCCTCAGGAATTTTTTGCAGGTGTTTAGAGTTAATTCGTTGATTCAGATGATTAGGTTAATAGCTCATTTAGAGAACCTTTTCATGATATGCTAATTTTGTTGAGATTTTTGGGTTTTCATGAGCTGCATGCCAAAATCATCAGTATTAAAACAATAAAAGACTTTAAATATTTCAGTTGGTGTGCAATGAATCTAAAATATATGAGAGTTTATTTTTTGAATCATTACATTACGGAAAAATAATTAACTTCACACTATGCTATTTTTTTGAGAATGACCAGTATATATATAATATATATATATATATATATATATATTATATATATATATATATATATATATATATATATACTTGCTCAAAGCAGTTTGGCAGAGGTGGGATTGGAACCCTGGACCTTCTAGTCCATAATCGAGTACCTTAACCACCTCAAGTCACATATATATACGTATATATATGTGACTTGATTGTATCAGATCGCTCTATCAGCATCAAACGAAAAAACCTGCTTGCACAGCTAGCCACATAACCACATAACAGTTAATTACTCTTTGATTATAACTCACCTGTCTGTAAATGTCATGGCAGGATAACAGAGCTAGATAGTGGAGGCTCAGTGGTTAAGGTACTCGATTATGGACTAGAAGGTCCAGGGTTCCAATCCCACTTCTGCCAAACTGCTTTGAGCAAGTATTGGACTGTAACGTTGTATTAGCTGTAAGTCACTCCACGTAAGATCATCTGAATCATGAACAAATCCCAACAGTAGTCTTTTTTTAAATAAAGACTGTTTAATCAAGCTTTTTTATTTAGGTTTATAGCTCTCTTTTTAGCTTTCAGGTATGCTACTGCATTGCTGCTCAATTTAAGTTAAGAATCATAATCAGAATACTGTATTGATTCCCGAATGGAATTGCAGTCATTACAGTGAAGACCATTTCTGTAGAAAAAAATTACTAAATAAACATTCTAATATACAATGTGCAAACAAAAATATAAATTGTACTAAATGCATATTTATATACACAAGTAAAGTGTCAGTAGCTGTTACATTAGGATGTCAATTAACAACTCAAAGAAGCATCTCCGATTATTGCACCTCTGGTTTGTTGTATCTCAGATTTATTGCACGAGAACTGTATAATTATCTTCCTCCCACAGATGGAACATTGTGTCACCCCTTGAGGGAGGAGTTACAGATTTGATGGCCACAGGTAGGACTGACCTACTGTGGCACTCTGTGGTGAATTTTGGTGGGATGAGCTGTGTCTCATCACCTCATTGTAAAGTGGGTGGTTTCCAAAATGGCCTGCAGCTTAGACAACATCCTCCTATCATCAGACACAGCCGTCAGCGAGTGCAGCTCCACTCCCACAATGTCACCGGCTTTGCTGATCAGGTTGTTGAGTCTGTTGGCATCTGTCACCCTCAGCCTGCTGCCCCAGCATGCAACAGCACAGAGAATAGCACTCGCCACTACTGACTCATAAAAGATCCTGGGCATAGTCCGACAGATCTTGAAGGACCTCAGGCGTCTCAGAAAATAGAGACGACTTTGGCCCTTCCGATGGAGGGTGTCAGTGTTCTTAGCCCAGTCCAACTTGTTGTCATTGTGCACACCCAGGTATTTATATAATTTAGTTAAGTTATAATTTATTTAAGTTAAATGGTGTGGATTTCTAAAATATCACCTAACCAGACTGTCTTTCAAAAAGCTACATTTTAGCTAGATTTAATCTAAGATCTGTTTTTAACAGGAGTTAATTCAGTTTTCTATTACAGTTCACAACTCCCAGCAGAATATACCCAGCATTCTGTACCTTCTGTGGTACAAAGCAAAGGTGGTCCAGTGTAACTGATGATGTCACTGCTGGATGTGGTGGATCAGGATAAACATTTTAGGATATGCTGTACTCTTAGACATATGGTTCTGAGGAGAGTCTGTGGGTCCTCACAGAGCCCTGTCCCAAAACCCAGAGGAAGATAAAGCGGTGGTTCGATTTTTTAGGAGGGACCTGTAGAAAAATTAACTGTAATAACTCCACCTGAACACTAGAGGTCCTGGATTTTGGACTCAGATTTTACTCATCAAGTTCAGCTGATCCTCAGTCACACTGAGTATTTTAGGAGTGTTCAGTAAATCCTGCTTTATGACGTCTTGAAGAATTCAATGAAATCAGAAATCAGAAATACTTTATTGATCCCAGGGGGAAATTGCAATTGTTACAGAAGCACCCATTTATGTATAAAAGTACCAAAAAACTAAATAAAATAAAAACACACTCTAATAAAGAAGGAAAATTATTCAAGAAATAGTTATGTACATACACATGAATTTAAATACACACAGATACTCTGAAGTGGCTGTGGTAGTGATGATAATTGCTTGTATTATAAGTTGACCGGAATGGTGATTATGGACATAACTATTAAATACCTTCATCGATATTGCACATATGATTATTGCACAAAATAGGATGAATATTGCACATCAAATCAAATGAATATAGCCCATCAAGTGTTAAGGGAGGAGTTATACAGTTTGATTTCCAGAGGTAGGAATGACTTTCTGTGGCGCTCAGTGGTGCATTTAGGCTGAATGAGTCTTTCACTGAATGTGCTCTTCTGTCTCATTACTGTGTCATGCAGTGGATGGGAGCCGTTGGTCATAATCATCTTCAGCTTAGACAGTATCATCTTCTCTGACACTGCCGTCAGCGAGTCCAGCTCCACACCCACAACATCACCAGCTTTACGGATCAGTTTGTTAAGTCTATTAGCGTCTGCCACCCTCAGCCTGCTTCCCCAGCACGCAACAGCATAGAGGATAGCACTTTCCACCACAGACTCATAAAACATTCTGAGCATAGTCCGACAGATGTTGAAGGACCTCAGTTGCCTTAAAAAATAGAGACGACCTTGACCCTTCTTATAGAGAATATTAGTGTTCTTGATCCAATCCAGTTTATTGTCAATGTGCACGCCTAGATATCTGTGATCCTCCACAATGTCCACACTGACCCCCTTGATGGACATAGGGGTCACCGATGCCTTGTTCCTCCTCAGGCCTACCACCAGTTCCTTTGTCTTTGTCAAATTTAGCTGCAGATGGTTCAGCTCGCACCATTCGACAAGTCCTTCACCATCATTCTGTACTTATCCTCATCCTTGCTGATACATCCTACTATTGCTGAGTCGTCAGAAAACTTCTGAAGGGGACAGGTCTCAGTGCAGTAGCTGAAATCCGTGGTGTAAAGGGTAAAGAGGAAGGGAGAGAGGACAGTTCCCTGTGGAGCGCAAATGTTACTAACTACCCTGTCTGACACACAGTTCTTCAGAGGTACATACTGTGGTCTTCCAGTTAGGTAGTCAGCAATCCAGGACACTAGGGAGGATTCTACCTGCATCTCTTTCAGCTTGTCACTCAGAAGATCAGGCCGAATGGTGTGGAACGCACTGGAGAAGTCAAAAAACATAACCCTGACAGTGCTGGCAGGCTTCTCTAGATGAGTGTAGACTCGGTTGAGCAGGTAGATCATGGTGTCCTCAACTCCTAGGCGGGGCTGATAGGAAAACTGAAGGGGGTCCAGAAATGGTTGTACACTTGGCCAGAGCTGATCCAGGATGAGCCTCTCCATGGTCTTCATTATGTGGGACGTCAGGGCCACTGGCCTGTAATCCTTGATGACACTAGGTCGTGCCATCTTCGGAACAGGAACAATGCAAGAAGTTTTCCACAACACAGGAATCCTCTGGAGACTCAGACTCATATTAAAAACATACTGAAATACTCCACAAAGTTGGGTGGAACAGGCTTTAAGCACCCTGGGTAAAACCCCATCCTGCAGCCTTGTTTTTGTTTAGTCTATTCAGTTGTTTCCTCACCTGGTCAGCAGTGAAACACAATGTAGAGGTGCTATGTGGTGGAGGGGTGAATGTGTGAGGTGAAATGTCACAGAAGGGGGGAAGACTATCAGGAGTAGGTTGGGGGGTGGTTACGGTGAGTTTCTGAGGACAGACCTCTGAGGAATCAAGATGGGGAAGGATAGAACCTGTAGTGTTAAATCTGTTAAAAAATAGATTTAGCTCATTGGCTCTGTCCATATTTCCTTCTACACCTCTGTTATTACTTGACCTAAATCCTGTGATGGTCCTCATGCCACCCCATACCTCCCTCATGTTGTTCTGCTGAAGTTTCAACTCCAGCTTCCTCCTATACGTGTCCTTGGCTTCCCTGATGTTTGTCTTTAGCTCCTTCTGGATCGTTCTCACCTCGTCCCTGTCTCCAGCTCTGAATGCCCTCTTCTTATTGTTAAGGAGAGCTTTAATGTCCTTTGTAACCCACGGCTTGTTATTTGCGTAGCATTTAAACAGTCTTGGTAGAGACAGTTGAGTCCACACAGAAGTTAATGTAATCTGTGATACACTCTGTTAGCCCATCAATGTCCTCTCCGTGTGGCTCACAGAGTGTAGACCAGTCTGTAACCTCAAAACAGTCCTGCAGTGCCTCACAAGTCTCCTCAGACCATCTCCTCACTGTCTGTGTTGTCACAGGTTGACTCTTTACTAGAGGCACATACAAGGGGCTGAGGTTCACCAAGTTATGGTCAGACATACCCAGTGGGGGAAGAGGGGAACAGCTGTATGCATCCTTAAACATTTGCATATAACAGATCCAATGTTCTCTCCTCTCTAGTAGGACAGTCCACGTACAATGGAACACACTATAAAGACAAGATATTCAATGTTCAAATGGATAAACGTTATTGATTTTTACAAATATTTGTCAGGGATCGCTCTTTGTCCGCTATTGGCCAGGAGTTGTCCCTGCTTGACGGCGTGAGCTGCAGCAGTGTGCGTCAGCCTTCTCGGGCTTTTTAGTGGGTAAGTGGCGCCACCTGCGGGTACCTGCATTTGGGTCCAAACCCATTTATATTTTTGTTTAATACGGTTCGTCATCGTTTTTATATGGCGAACCGTAACAATATTCACTCATTGTGAATGTGATGCCTGCAACACGCTCCAAAACAGCTGGGACAGGAGCATGTTTCCCACTGTGTTACATCACCTTTCCTTTTAACAACACTCAATAAGCGTTTGGGAACTGAGGAACTAATTGTTGAAGCTTTGTTGGTGGAATTTTTTTATGCTTGCTTGATGTACAACTTCAGTTGCTCAACAGTCCGGGCTCACCGTTGTCCTATTTTGTGCTTCATAATGCACCACACATTTTCAGTGGGAGACAGGTCTGGACTGCAGGCAGGCCAGTCTGGTACCTGCACCCTTTTACTACGAAGCCACGCTGTTGGAACACGTGCAGAATGTGGCTTGGCATCATCTTGCTGAAATAAGCAGGGACATCCCTGAAAAAGACGTTGCTTGGATGGCAGCATATGCTCCAAAACCTGTATGTACCTTTCAGCATTAATGCTGCCCTCACAGATGTGCAAGTTAGCCATGCCATGGGCACTGACATACCCCCATACCATCAGATATGCTGGCATTTGAACTTAGCACTGATAACAACTAAGTTATCAGACAGTCCTTTTCCTCTTTGGCCCAGAGAACACGACGTCCATGATTTCCCAAAAACAATTTGAAATGTGGACTCGTCAGACCACAGGACACTTTTCAACTTTGCCTCAGTCCATCTCAGATGAGCTCGGGCCCAGAGAAGCCGGCGGTGTTTCTGGGTGTTGTTGATACATGGCTTTGGCTTTGCATGGTAGAGTTTTAACTTGCACTTCTAGATGGAGCAACGAACTGTGTTCACTGACAATGGTTTTCTGAAGTGTTCCTGAGCCCATGTGGTAATATCCCTTACAGAATGATGTTGGTTTTTAATGCAGTGCCGCCTGAGGGATCAAAGGTCACGGGCATTCAGTGTTGGTTTTCGGCCTTGCTGCTTACTTGCAGAGGTTTCTCCAGATTGTCGGAATCTTTTGATGATATTGTAGCGTGATAGCCCCCCCCTCTCTCTCTTCCCCTTTTCACAAGCCATAAACTTTACAACACTTCGGAATTCAAAAGGCCATCTGGACCGGACCTTGCAGACTCAAGCAACAACGGTTGATTCTTTCTACACGCGTTCCAAAAAGGTCTGTTTAACAGACCTGTAGCCTCATACATCTCTGCGACAATAAACTGGAGTCCATGTGTGAATTTAAAAGGGGGACTCACCTTTCATCTTTCAAGACCACTGATTGTGGCAGAAGATAAACGCTAAACAGAACACAAACAAAAGGTAAAGATAAACGGTTTCCTGACCCCCCCCCACAACGTTGAACCTTTCATCACAGCTCTCTCGACATCAAGAAACGGTCAAGAAACTATGGCCTTCCCTCTTAAAAAAACCAAGAACTCAGCTTTTGTTCTAAAGAGACAAACTTTAATTGTACTCAACTCTTTCTGGGAACAGTTTATCTTCATCGAAACCTTTTAATTACATAACAAATAATATTTGGATCCTGAGAAGTCCAAACATGCTATATACATTTAAATGATTCATACAAAGAGTGGATCAAGGATATTCTTTTATATCCACACACCATTATAGATTATACATATGTATGTTACTGAATTTTATGTATCTTCATATCTACTTTGATTGATGTTTTAGTAATAATTAATCTTTTGTTTTGATATTTAGTGATCTGCGTTTCGTATGATATATAGAAATACCCGCTTTTGCCTCTGTGTTTTTGATCGATCGGGTTTTAGTATTTTGTGCAACAAACCATGAAGTTAATTTACCATGTGTACCGTTTCCTACAGCCTTGTATTAATCATAGTATTGTTTAGTTAAAAGTATAAGTAAATGCTGCGCTGTAGTTAGAATGGCTTTAAACGATGTTCTAAGTTATCAAATCAAAGGTGCTTTTGATCATCTGAACCTACAAACGAAGTCTGGCATCTAAACTGGTAACTTTGAGGATTTTTGGTTATTGTGTGATACTTTTCAATCTCTTTTAGATCTAGGATATTATTTAATCCAAGTTAGACGTCTGTGGCTTATGGTGAAATATGGCAACCGCGATAGGAGAGCTTTAACTGAGGAGTCAGCTTCTCATTGGCTAAGTAAGGGCAACTCCTTATGTCCCGCCTCCACCCCCCCAGAGCTGGAAACATTCAAAAAAGCAACCTGGGACGACCAGGTAGCTAAGCTAGCTTTCCAGTTTTCGTCAAGTCTTGTGTCTTTATGTTTGTCCTTTTTTGTAACGTTTTTGATTATTCATTTTACACCCAGTTTTCGCATTTACTTTAAAGTTTTTCCTGTATACAGCAGTCTTAAGTAGTTCGGTATCGCTGAACTAGAAGATAGTTAAAAAGACCAACCAGACTCTAATCTCGGACCATTTTTGTACCATCCAGTTTTTCAAGTTTTTGTTGAAGCCTTCGTGGTGTAGAAACGCGCCAACTCCACCTTTATCTGTGGCCAAGATAATCCTGAGTTGTACGCATGCGAGACGCCGAGTACGCGTGAAGCCCTCAGCCTAAATCGGGAAGGACGCCATTTTAAGTCACCAAGTCAAACAAGGTCCAAAACCATCGGCAAGAACCCAAGAGCTAAGCCGCTGAAGAGCCGGGTCAGAATTACGGGTGTGCCAGACGGACGCTTTAGCTCCCCCAAATATCGTGCCTTTGGGACAGCTGGGCCAGGGTGGAATGCCCCGAACCACTCGAGTTGGACCTTCCAGGCGAGTACCATTTATGGCTTTTCTGGGTCCCCTAGTTGCTCGGGTCCTTTAATTTGTTAAATCTTTAAACCACGCTTCAACATAGACTTATTCACGCCTAAGTAATTTAACATACTATCCCACACTCAACGTAATAAGGTTACAGTTAAGCCTTGCCAACGTTAGTAATTATTTTACGCGACCGATAGTTACATAGAGTTGGTTTTCCGGTTCACGATTTTACTACTGTAAGGTGTACGCTTGCCATTATTCCCTGTTCTCCCATACTGTGATATATACATGTTCATCGTCATTTTAAAACTGATTTTAACTCTGTGATACACACTCGTTATTACCTTAGATAATCTGTTGGTATTGCCTTGTTTTGTAGTTAATAAACTTGTTTATAAACCTTTGAATTTTACTACCGCCTGGTTTGAGAGCTCATTCATTCAGAAGATCGAGAAAACTACTTTGAATTCACTATTCAGAACTAAACTGATCAAGTTTGTTGTTTCTTTTTCCTGGTTCCCAGATCGGCCAGTGAATTATTTATACTTATCAATTAATCGATTTGGTGGTGCCCGCCCCCGTATTTCTTAATTAATTAATATATATTTTTAATTTAAAATAAAGTTTAATTAAAAATTAATCCAATTAAAGTGGTAGTCTTAGTTGCTACAATATTATGGAGTGTAGATGATGAAATTCCCTAAATTCGTTGGAATGCACATTATTAAACGTTGTTCTCTAAACTGTTGGACTATTTGCCACGCAGTTGTTCACAAAGTGGTGACCCTCACCTCATCCTTGCTTGTGAATGACTGAGCCTTTTTTTGGATGCTCCCTTTATTGCCCAATCATGACACTCACACTGTTTCTAATTAACCTATTCATCTGGGTGAAAAGTAGTCTGTGTGCAGCTTATATAAACAGTGTAAATTCATTCTTCCCTCAAAATAAAGTCAATATACAGCCATTAATGTCCTAAACAAACAAAACCGGAAACAAAAGGGAGTACAACCCCTTAGTGAAAGTTCCTGAAGTGTCAATATTTTGGTGGGGCCACCATTATTTTCCAGAATTGCATTAAACTCCTCCTGGTGCATGGAGTTTACCAGAGCTTCACAGGTTGCCACTGGAATGCTTTTTTTTTCCACTTGTCCATGAACGACATCACGGAGCTGGCAGATATTTGAGACTTTGTGTGCTCCTCCATCTCCACTTGAGGATGCCTCAAAGATGTTTCTGTTTGGGTTTAGGTAGTCTGGAGACATGCTTGACCAGTCCATCACCTTTATCCTCAGCCTCTTCAATAAAGCAGGTGGTCATCTTAGAGGTTTGTTTGAGGTCATGTTTCATGCTGGAACACTGCCCTGCGACTCAGTTTTTTTCTCCGGAGTGAGGGTATCATGCCAGAGCAGTATTTTCCTGTTCCCAGTACATATTGGAGTTCATGAGTCCCTCAATGAAATGTAACTCCCCAACACCTGCTTGCACTCATGCAGCCCCAGACCATGGCATTTTCCCACCACCATGCTTGACTGTAGGCATGACACACTTATCTTTGTACTCCTCACCTGATTGTGCCACACATGCTTCAGACCATCTGAACCAAACAAATGAATTTTGGTCTCATCAGACCATAGGACATGGTTCCAGTAATCCATGTCCTTTGTTGACATGTCTTCAGCAAACTGTTTGCGGGCTTTCTTTTGTACAGACCTCAGAAGAGTCTTCCTTCTGGGGTGACAGCCATGCAGACCAATTTGATGTAGTGTGTGGCGTATGGTCTGAGCACTGACAGGCTGACCCCCCACCTCTTCAATCTCTGCAGCAATGCTGACGGCACTCCTGCGCCTATCTTTCACAGACAGCATTTGGATGTGACGCTGAGCACGTGCACTCAGCTTCTTTGGACGACCAACGCGAGGTCTGTTCTTAGTGGACTTTTAAAATGCTGGATGATCTTGGCCACTGTGCTGCAGCTCAGTTTGAGGGTGTTGGCAATCTTCTTGTAGACTTGGCCATCTTCATGTAGCGCAACAATTCGTCTTTTAAGATCCTCAGAGACATTTTTGCCATGAGGTGCCATGTTGGAACTTTCAGTGACCAGTATGAGAGAGTGTGAGAGCTGTACTACAAAATTGAACACAACTGCTACCTATGCATACCTGAGACCTAGTAGCTCTAACAAATCACATGACATTTTGGAGGGAAAATGACAAGCAGTGCTCAATTTGGACATTTAAAGGTGTAGTCTCTTAGGGGTGTACTCACTTTTGTTGCCGGTGGTTTAGAAATTAATGGCTGTATATTGACTTATTTTAAGGGAAGAATAAATTTACACTGTTATATAAGCTGCACACTGACTACTTTTCATTGTGTCAAAGCACCATTTTGTCAGTGTTGTCCCATGAAAAGATATACTTAAATATCTGCAGAAATGTGAGGGTTAGGGTTAGGTGTACTCACTTTTGTAATACACTGTATATATATACACACATATATATACATAAATATCTATATATATATACACCTATATATATATATATATATATATATATATACATAAATATCTATATATATATACACCTATATATATATATATATATATATATATATATATATATATATATATATATTATGTTTTGCTCATTTTTGAATGTTGGTGGTGCTTTCACACTCGTGGTAGCATGAGACGGACTCTCCAACAAACACAAGTGGCTCAGGTAGTGCAGCTCATCCATGATGTCAAATCAATGCGAGCTGTGGCAAGAAGGTTTGCTGTGTCTGTTAGCGTAGTGTCCAGAGGCTGGAGGCGCTACCAGGAGACAGGCCAGTACACCAGGAGAAGTGGAGGAGGCCGTAGGAGGGCAACAACCCAGCAGCAGGACTGCTATCTCCACCTTTGTGCAAGGAGGAACAGGAGGAGCACTGCCAAAGCCCTGCAAAATGACCTCCAGCAGGCCAAAAATGTGCATGTGTCTGCACAAACGGTTAGAAACCGACTCCATGAGGATGGTATGAGGGCCCGACGTCCACAGATGGGGGTTGTGCTCACAGCCCAACACCGTGCAGGACGCTTGGCATTTGCCAGAGAACACCAGGATTGGTAAATTCGCCACTGGCGCCCTGTGCTCTTTACAGATGAAAGCAGGTTCACACTGAGCACATGTGACAGACGTGACAGAGTCTGGAGACGCCGTGGAGAGCGATCTGCTGCCTGCAACATCCTTCAGCATGACCGGTTTTGGCAGGGGTCAGTAATGGTGTTGGGTGGCATTTTTTTGGAGAGCCGCACAGCCTCTCCTGTGCTTGCCAGAGGTAGCCTGACTGCTATTAAGGTACCGAGAATGAATCCTCTCAGACCCCTTGTGAGACCATATGCTGGTGCATTTGGGCCCTGGTGTTCCTCCTAATGCAGGACATGCTAGACCTCATGTGGCTGGAGTGTGTCAGCAGTTCCGGCAAGATGAAGGCATTGAAGCTGTGGACTTGCCCGCCCGGTCCCCAGACCTGAATCCGATTGAGCACATCTGGGACATCATGTCTCGCTCCATCCACCCCAACGTCACGTTGCACCACAGACTGTGCAGGAGTTGGCGGATGATTTAGTCCAGGTCTGGGAGGAGAATCCCTCAGGAAACCATCCGTCACCTCACCAGGCATTGTAGGGAGGTCCATACAGGCACGTGGGGCCACACATAATACTGTAGGCCTAATTTTGAATTGTTTTAAGGACATTACATCAAGTTGGATCAGCTGTAGTGTGTTTTTTATACTTGTGTGTTACTTAATAAATTTTGATTTTTCATTGCCTGATTTTTGGTGGGATTTTGTTGTCAGCACATTCAACTTTGTACAGAGACAAAGTCTTCAATGAGAATTATTTCATTCATACAGACCTAAGAATGTGTTATTTGAGTGTTCTTTTTAAGTTTTTTTTAAGCAGTGTATAACATACACACAAAATTGTCCTTACAAGAACATTAAATTACTATATGCCACACACACACACAACACACACACACCTATATATATATATATATATATATATATATATATATATATATATATATATATATATATATATATATATATATATATATATATATATATGCCAAAAGCATGACATCACTATATATTGATTTTGATTTAGTTTGATCTTGGTAAATTAGCTGTTACAGACAGTCAAATGCTTTACATTTGTTAAACAAGTAAATTAGGAAATAAAACTATTCCCCATCATTTGCATTGAGGTTGAAAGTGAGATTTGCATGAAGATGGCTAAGTGATCTGCTTTCTCCCAGAATAGAGCAGCACTTTCAGCAGATGTTCAACTTTCCTCAGCCAAACTGACTGTAGTACAAACACAGCACTGAATGACCAGCTACAGATCCTCTCGCATAACACTGATCATGATGGTGAACTAGAAGAAAAGAATAGACCATGTCCAAAATCAAGCTTTATTTCAGCAGAACAAAACTACAGGAACTGCAACAGGACACTGAACAGAGGAAAGACAGAAATGGCAGCATTGTGTAGAATTGAAGCTCTATTGGAGAAGCATGTGGAAGCAGCTCTATCTTCAAATCTATCATGGAGCTGCTAGCCTTCACACTGGCTCTTTCTGAACCAGACCTGTTGATGGTGGCCATCATGGGAGACTGTGCAGCTGAACTCCTCCAGAGAGTCACGGAGGGCTTCACCGTGGGACCTTCTGCACAGGAGAAACACACCATAAAGCCACATTTAGAAATGCTTCCACAACATTTCTTCCTTACTGCTTATTTAACGTCCAGAATGGAAACCTTCATCTGTCTTCCATAATCAATGCAGCGCTCCACACTGTTCCCACATTACTCCAGTTCAGTACAAACATCTGGAACCTTCTGTTAGCACATATTCAATAGAAAGTCCTCTTATTTTATCATTCAACAGGCATCAAGCTTATTTGCTCAGATGCGGGGCTTACGGGCGCGGCGAGCTCTAGTACGAGGCTAGGCGGCGCTTAATGCTCAGGCATGGAGCTTACGAGCTCAGATGCATAAGAACTGCATAAGCAATGCTGTACAGTTTATGGGAAGTTGTTTGTTTTTAGAAAACTTGTAGAAAGGCAAATATTGCCTGTGCTTGTTAGAATAAAAACAGAAGAGTTAAGAACCTGAAAACTACAGTGCACCTGCTTCTTTCCTTAGCTCATGAGGTCAGTCAAGGGCACTGAGTGACAGGAGGTCAAGACTGAACCCAATTAAGAAATTAATGCTTAATATCCATCATCCTCTGTACATCTTTCCAGCCTCCATGCTCAAGCACTCAGATGCATGAAGCTACTCTATTAGCTTCTACATCCTGCAAGCTGTTACCGTATACGTATCTTTCACTAAAACACTTGTGTTTCTTAGCTTTGTGTCTATGAAGACGGGGCTAAATAGCCTGTACAGATTTTGCAAAATACTGGTGCAGCTCAGTCATTAATTTTGGACAGTGGAGTCTTTTTTGGAGTCTTTTGTGTAACTCTGCATAGACTAGAATCTTTATTGTCATTATACCAAAGGTACAATGAAATTGTATAACAGTCAGTGGTGTCTCTGATTTGAGGAATGGCCAAAAAATAATGCATTCTACCTAAGGTTATGACAGATCCCAATGCTGGTAGTAATGCTTCTCTTGAGCAGCAGTATCATGCTAGAAATGAAAACAGATGTCACTCATTTCTGTTACACAAACCTGATAATTTGTGGTAAAAATAACCCATGTTATTTTGCCTGCCCCAATTGACCAATTGCGGTCTTTGAGGCACCATCTGAAAGCATTTTAAAAGGAAAAACTTATTTTGACGAATTATGTGCTTGGTACACTACATAAGACACATAAAACAAATGTCATGTAAACTTGTTAAAGAAATATTTTGCTTGAGATTAACCTTTATGCATTGTGAAGGCTTCATTTCCTTCTGCAGTTCTTCCAGTCAAAGCCACTGTTATTTTTACAGCAGGACAATGCCCTGAGAACCAACACAACCCACTAGTATTCCATGCCTTCATGAAGAACACTCTCCAGTGCTTGATGAGTTGGACATTAACTATCTGAGGCTTGTCTTGTTACTTGTTGAAAGGGTCTAGACTATGTGGTTGCTGATACCCTTTCCAGGCCCTGAGCTTCTGGGTGATTATGTGAACCCTCTACACTGGGGTTCACTTTTGACTTGCGTTGAAACTCACTTTGATAAACACTTTGATACTCGTTATCTTGAAACTCGTTATCTTGAGGCTCATTTTGAAATGCTGTAGTGCTTTGGCATCTAACCGTAATCCTAATCTTGGACACTTATTTGTGTCACTGGTGATCCTGGTGATCCTGACTTCTGACTGCTCTGCTTATTCACTTTCTCTTTAAAATAAAGAGAGTAAAACAGAGGATGTTATGTAAATGTCTGTTGTGCATTGTTAATCAATAAACTGCCCAACAAATGACTTAAAACTATTTTTTAAGAGCTTCAAGAGTTTATGGAAATTTTTATCCTTGTGTTTTAGCATGAAGGTGAGTGATATAGTCAGAGTGTTACATCAACTGATTAATCTCTGACTTAAAATGTGTAAATCCCAAAAACTAAAGCTTTCCATGCTAATGGCTTTGACGTATTAATGATTCCATTCCACTACATTAACAATACTGATATCCCAGAAAATAGTTTTATATGCATCTTGATGCATGCTCAATAATCCAGGTAAGAAAATCCCAAAGGTTGAATCTGTTCATCCGGACATAGATTTTGTCGGAGAAACGTTTTGTCACTCATCTGAGTGACTTCTTCAGTCTCAGCAGTTGGATAACTTCCCCAATCTTATATATATATACACCTTTGCATAACGACTGGTACCAGCACCATTGCATAACAATGGGACCGGTGATCAGTTTAACATGCAGATGGACATAGCCATTAACGACAATGGCCACGTGTGCCATTCACACAGGATTGGGGAAGGGCTGCGATGGCTCTGTTGTAAGATGGTGAGAGGTGTACTCTAGGCCCCCTCCTCGGTTCAGGGATGGACATTCCCTCTTTACAAAAATGGCTTCTTTTACTCCGCGTTCAAACCATCGTTCCTCCCTATCAAGGATCTGCACGTCTTCATCCTTGAAAGAGTGTCCACTGGCCTGTTGGTGGGTGTAAACCACAGAGTCCTGACCTGATGAGGTAGCTCTTCTATGTTGTGCCATCCGTTTCGCCAGTGGCTGTTTGGTTTCCCCGATGTACAATTCCTGGCAATCCTCCCAGCACTTAACAGCGTACACTACATTACTCTGTTTGTGCTGGGGGACCCGATCCTTAGGGTGGACCAGGAAATACCTCAGGAATCTCAGGAAGTACCACATTTCACCGACTACATCAACTTAGTGGACAGACACATTAAGTTCACCAGGGAGGATGTGAAGAATGGCAGGTTAGCCTTCTTGGATTGTGAGGTTGTGATTGGAGATGGAGGATGATTGAAAGTCGATGTTTACCGTAAGCCAACACATACGGATCAGTACTTAAGGTTTGACTCTCATCATCCACTGGAGCACAAACTAGGAGTCATCAGGACACTGTACCACCGAGCAGACAGCGTCCCCACTGACACAGCGGCCAAGGATGGAGAGAAATCTCACATTAAGCAGGCCCTGGGCAAATGTGGTTATCCGAACTGGGCCTTTGTAAAAGCTGGTAGGACGCCCAAACAGTGCTCCAGCAGATCGACGAGAGGAGAACAACAACCGCAGTCTAAGCATAAACCAGTGGTGATTCCATATGTGGCAGGAAAATCGGAACAATTGAGACAGATGTTTGCCAAACACCACGTCTCAGTGGCTTTCAAACCCCAAAACACGCTACGCCAGAAACTGGTCCACCCCAAGGACCGGGTCTCCCAGCACAAATGTAGTGTATGCTGTTAAGTGCCGGGAAGATTGCCAGGAATTGTAACTCGAGGAAACCAAACAGCCACCGGCGAAACGGATGGCACAACATAAAAGAGATACCTCATCAGGTCAGGACTTTAGGGTCAGGGTTTACACCCACCTACAGGCCAGTGGCCACTCTTTCAAGGATGAAGACGTGCAGATCCTTGAGAGGGAGGAACGATGGTTTAACGCGGAGTAAAAGAAGTCATTTTTGTTAAAAGGGAACGTCCATCCCTGAACCGAGGAGGGGGCCTCAGAGTACACCTCTCACCATCTTACAACGGAGCAATCACAGCCCTTCCCCAATCCTGTGTGAATGGCACACGTGGCCATTGTCATTAATGGTTATGGCAATCTGCATATTAAACTGATCACTGGTCCCATTGTTTATGCAATGGTGCTGGTACCAGTCGTTATGCAAAGTATATAAGATTGAGGAGGTTTTCCAACTAGGTGAGACTGAAGAAGTCACTTAGAGGAGTGACGAAACGTTTCTCCGACAAAATCTATGTCCAGATGAACAGATTCAACTCCTGGGAGTTTTATATGGTATGGTATGGTATTCAATTTATTGTCATTACACATGTACAAGTACAAGGCAACGAAATGTCTTTTTAGAAGAAACAAGAAATAATGAACACATTGGGAAAGAAGGAGAACTTCTTCCAGCACACAGCAGATCCTCTGGAGGAATTTCTTATCAGCGAGGCCATTGCTGATAACAGGGACGCCGAGAGTAGAAATTACTTTGTTTTGACTGAGCTCTAAAATTTTTTACCTCATTTCGCAAAGAAGTTAGTTTCTCTGTGATGGATTCCATAGTGCGATTAATATGCGCAGTCTGAGTTCCAACTGCTCTGGCCACCATTTCAATCAAATTGGGCAGTTTCTGGGGACCTTTGACAACTGACAACTCTTTTAATTTTCCGATACAGCAGGGTAATGCCTATTCCAATCAGCAGAAACCCCACAATCAAAGTTCCGAATAAATAAATATCCTCAATGTCCTCCAACGAAAGAGGTGCCAGGCACACGACTCCCCACTTCCCCCACGAGTCCATCGCATGTCCTGCCATCTGTGTTCCGTCAGGGCATGTGGGTTCCCTCGAACACGAACTTCTCGATGAGAAGATGGTGTCAATAGCATTCAGAGACCATTTAACCAATTCCATAATTTGTTCTTTGAGGAGTAGTGCTAAGGAGCAGAGTAGAGTATATGCAGTTTGTTCTAGCAATTTGTTAAACATTTGTCATGCTGCAATGTGTTCTTTATGAGTTTCTGGACTTAAATTTAACTTAAATATCAGTGAGGTAAGATTTTACTGTACCTGTGTACCATTTAATGATGTACCTCACTGATGAACAATTACAAGACAGAATAGGTTTTTATCAGACTGTAGTGACCTGATGAAGTGATGAAAGCCAATGTCCATTGGTCTTCTTCTTACTTAGAGATCAGCCTTAATGATACTGGATCCTAGAACTTCAGCTTGATGGTGTTTAACTTTCTGTAGTCGTCATGTGGACAAAGGTTTCCTCCACATTTGTCTGTAAGAAGAACTCAGCGGCTGCAGATGAGACGATCAGACAAAGGTCCTCCAATTTCAAAGCTTCCTTAATGCATTCTTCTGTCAGAATGGACAGAGGATGATCTTTGCTTTGTGGATGAGAAGTTCCTGGTAGGAGTTCTATGGAACAATCCCATGGTGGATGAAGTGGAATTTTAGAGATTTTTTTTCACTAAAGTTTCTGCAGTACGTCTGGTAAAGTGTGGAGTGCAGGAGTATTAGAAAGTCGGAGTTGAGAAGTTTATGCTCCAACAATTCAGAATTATTTACCTCCCTCAAAGTCACACTTGTAGGCTGTATCATCATTAATCTTATGTTCTCTGTGACACAGTCATGACTGAGGAATGGCTGGGATCATGATTCAGCCATAAAGATGTTGCTGGATGACAGTCTGTATCCACCATTGATAATGTGGAGGACTCAATCCAAGCACTTAATAAGTATTAAACTGAGAGCTACTAGTGAGATCTTCCATGTTCTGATGAATATCCCTCTCCCACAGTGATTAAACTCTCCAAAGAGAGAAACATGCTCAGTACTGTAGTGCTTTGTAGTTGATGTTCAGTGGTGTGCAGCTTTAGCAGATCTGCAGCTGTTCTCAGATCAGTGTGTGTTTCTGACTCAGAGCACTTCCTCTGCAGCTGAGGGAGGTTTTTGTACGACGCTCTAACACTGTGTGTATGGGCTGCTCTCATCCTGCTGACAGTAGTAATCTCCTGCATCTTCAGGCTTTACACCACTGATTTTTAAAGAAAATGAAGTACCAGATCCACTGCCAGTGAAACGATCTGGAACCCCAGAATACCGACTAACATCATTATATATGAGGAGTTTAGGAGCTTCTCCAGCTTTCTGCAGGTACCACTGAAGGTCATAGCTAACCGTCTGACTGGCTGTACAGCTGATAGTAACAGTCGCTCCTGGAAAAACAGTTTGGGGTCCCGGAACCTGAGTCAGGATGATTTCTCCAAACACCTCTAAAGAAAAGAAAAGATGAGAGAAAAGTTAATGTGTGTGTGTGTGTGTGTGTGTGTAAGAGCTGTTGTGTGATGGAGATGAATGTAGTAAATAAGCAGGAAGCTCACGCTGAGTGACGAGTGTGAGTGGATCCAGCAGTAGAATCAGTAGCATCATCATTGTGCTGTGTGTCAGTGACTCTGAAAGAACTGAACTCACTCTGATCAGAACTACAGCTCTTAAAGTGTGTGTAGCAGTGACACACAGAATATATGCAAACACAACTACTCACTACACAACACACACCACCAGCCTCTCTCTCTGTGTGTGTGTGTGTGTGTGTGTGTGTGTGTGTGTGTGTGTTCACTGTAGTGTAACAGAGGTTTTTGTACAACGGTTTCATTAGAATGTATCACTGTGGTGGACTTTTGGTGGAGGAACCAAACTCATCGTGAGTAAGTGACTTTAATTCTTCTGATATTTAAATCTGATTGTTATTTACATCACTGATTGTACATACAAACTGAGGAAAAAAATATAATTACTTATTTATTATTTTAATTACATTTTTGAGATATTCAACTCAACTTTAAATATAATAAGAAAAATATTTTAATGAATCTACAGAATTTAATAAATCTACAGTTAGAGATTATTCATTATTTAATAAATCTACAGTTAGTGATTATCCATCATTTAATAAATCTACAGTTAGAGATTATTCATCATTTAGAAAAACTACAGTTAGAGATTATTCATCATTTAATAAATCTACAGTTAGTGATTATTCATCATTTAATAAATCTACAGTAGTTGTGGTTGGTGAATCTAAAGCTGATCTCTGGTTGTTAGATGGAGTTTGGTGTAAATTGGTACGAGTTTCTGTGCTGATGGTAAATCCAGACGAATGCTGCTGTCTGTTTGTGTTAAACAATGAATCTTTCTGTAATCAGCTCCATTTGGATGAGCTGCACTCAGTGGTGTTGAATGATAAAGTAAGAAGGCTTTCTATTGAAGATGTGCTAACAGAAGGTTCCAGATGTTTGTACTGAACTGGAGTAATGTGGGAACAGTGTGGAGCGCTGCACTGATTATGGAAGACAGATGAAGGTTTCCAGTCTGGACGTTTAATAAGCAGTAAGGAGGAAATGGTGTGGAAGCATTTCTAAATGTGGCTTTATGGTGTGTTTGTCCTGTGCAGAAGGTCCCACGGTGAAGCCCTCCGTGTCTCTGCTCCCTCCCTCCTCTCTGCAACTGTCTGAGGGATTGGCCTCGCTGCTCTGCCTGCTGTCTGGCTACTCTCCACAGGGGGCGCTGGTCAACTGGACAGTGGACGGTAAAGAGGTGGAGCAGGACCTGGTTCTGACCAGCGCAGAAGAAGAGAAGAAGGACGGTTACAGACGCAGCAGCACTCTGACCCTCAGCAAAGCAGTCTGGGAAAAGGGGGAGGAGTTCAGATGTACGGTCTCTCATGACGGCCACCAGCAACAGGTCTGGTTCAGAAAGAGCCAGTGCGAAGGCTAGCAGCTCCAAGATAGAATTGAAGATAGAGCTGCTCCCTCATGCATCTCCAATAGAGCTTCAATTCTACACAATGCTGCCATTTCTGTCTTTCCTCTGCTCAGTGTCCTGTTGCTGCTCATGTAGTTTTGCTCTGCTGAAATAAAGCTTGATTTTGGACATGGTCTGTTCTTTTCTTCTAGTTCATCATCATGATCAGTGTTATGAGAGAGGATCTTTAGCTGGACATTCAGTGCTGTGTGTTTGTGCTTCAGTCAGTTTGGCTGAAGAAAGTTGAACATGTGCTGAAAGTGCTGCTCTATTCTGGGAGAAAGCAGATCACTCAGCCATCTTCATGCAAATCTCACTTTCAGCCTCAATGCTCTCTCTGGATCATATTCTATAATTAAATGGAGTTGGTAGTTTCATTTCCTACTTCATATGTTTAACAAACTTAAAGCATCTGTGTCGTCTTAACTTATAATTTAAATTTGGAACTTAAATTAAACATACATACCCAGCATCTTTACATTATGGAAGTAAATATAATGATGCAGTGCTCTTGGGCATATAGTGCACTACATAGGGTTTAGAAAGTCACCCTTCATATAGCGCTACTCACTTCAATAATGAAGCTCTTGCGATTGCAAAAGCTGTTTGTTAAAAATAGCTGCATGTAGGTAAAATTATAATGAAGAATTCATTTGAGTAAATAATAAAGCTTAAGATGATGTAGATTCTGTATGGTATAACTGTAATAACACACGTGATGCTGCTGCTGATGGAACCGTTTGATGATATTTATTCACAGAACAAACACAATCCAAAACATCACATGATCAGGATAAATATTAAATATTGTTCTATAAATATAAACAGAACAATGGAGGCAGGATTTAAACACAGTAGAGATACAAATGAGACACAGGTCCAAACACAGGAATGGGAACACTAACAAATGGAATAAGACTCAGACTCAGTTAGTCAGCATGTCTTCACATACAGTAGCAGGAGCACAGATGCATCAAACATAAATCACCTGAGTGGTAACACTTGTGCCTCGTCCTCTCAGTGCTTACAATGAGTGGAACACCTGCCAGATGTTTTTCAGCACTGAGTATGCTCATGCCAAATGTACATGCTCCTTTTCTTGTGCACTTTTACTCATCTTCCACTCTGGCTTTTTCACTGTGCACTGACACATCCTGTGGCACTTTGGCTCCTCCTGTTGCTTACTGATTTATTTTGAGCCATTTATTGCGTCCCTGTTTGCCATTCAGACTCTTGCAGGTGTTATTCTTCATCACTCATGGATTTTTTCTCATGTTGTTTTTATCATGGCTGTGTTTTAGTTAACAGATGTTATGCTTCTTCCGTTATTAGTGCAGTTTGATAAATGAAATAAGGATGATTTTTATTGATCACGGATGTTTTCCATATCTGTTTCACATGCTGCCACTAAAAATGTGTTGATAACTCCATCACAAGCCCTAGTGGCTTAGGAGATCATACCTATCAGGAGGTAGTCTCTGTCAGGTGTTTCTCGACCTGCATAATACCTGCTGATAACAGAGCTTGTTGGAGAACCCACAATTGTTTTATCAGATCTGGTGATGCAGATCTGGTTAGAGTTGGAGCTAGAAATTAAGCAGCTGGACTGTCAGGAACAGCTGTGGTGATTTTGTGATAAGGAGACCCATGTTAGCAGGGTCCTCTTTCATAAAACAGGACTTAGCTCACTGGGGACAAGTCCTGCACCCGGTTTCTGTTGTTTCCTATCACCATATGTTGGACAAATAATCCTGATTGGTGGGAAATAGTTAATTTCATGTAACACCATGTGGGACTTCAGTGGTCATGGAGCTTCAGCATTGAGTCAGTAGCCTTCCACTCCACTGTCCATGTTTTATGCAACCATGAAAAAGACAAATGCATAAATACAAAGCAATATCAGTATTTCTTCTGTTACATTTCATATGTACCTTCTCCCTAATTACATTGAGTGCCAAACACCTTGTTTCTCAACCTAAGGGCTTCTAAGATAGAAGACAGCACCTCCATAGTTTGTAGCATTCTGTTCTGGCTAACAATGAATTACTTAAGCAGACAGAGCAAGGACTCCAAGTGACCACCTAGTGGCTGGAGTAAAATATTGCAGTCAAGCCAGTAGAGGGCCACTTGGAGTCCTTGCTCTGCTTAACTTCATCAGAGAAGAAGTGATTAATTGTTAGCCAGAACAACATGCTACAATCTATGGGGGTTCTGCTTTCTTGTTTGGAAAAACACAGAATAAGATGAGAAGTGCAACAAAAAAGCAAGAGACCCAATAATGTCTGATTCTTAGTTGATACTGAATGGCATTAATCATTCACGAGTGTACTGAAAACCTGGGCTAAAGGAGTTCTTATTAAAAGGTATGAACATTAATTAATGTATTTTTCAGACCATAAGGCGCACTTAAAATCCTTTAATTTTCTCAAAAATCGACAGTGCGCCTTAAAATGCAGTGCACCTAATGTATGAATTAATTCTGGTTGTGCTTTCTGACCTAGAACCGATTGTAGATGGTTCACGGCGCTCATAAATCTGTCAAAATGTTTTAGCACGGCCTTGATAAGTTACGAAGCTTATGGCCACCGTAGTGCGCCGCATCCCGGAGTAATACGATCTGTACTTCAGCATTAGGGTATGTGCATTCATTCATTTATTTTCGAAGCGGATTTCAAACTCAGCGCTATCAGTCACACAGTACAACACGGAAATAGAGCAGCTGCAAGAGAATTCAACATTAACAAATCAATGGTACGGAAGTGAAGGAAGCCAGAAGACGCCCTGCGCCAGCTAAAGAAGACCAAACTGAGCTTCTGAGGGAATTTAAGTTTTGTTTCATTTAATGCGCCTTATAACCCGGTGCGCTTTATGTATGAAAATAGACCCGTTAGAAGTCGATTATTGATATTACACCTTACCGCTTTATAGCCCGAAAAATACGGTACACAATTCCAATGAAGTTGGAACGTTGTGTAAAACATAAATAAAAACAGAATATGATGATTTGAAAATCCTTTTCAATTCATATTCAATTGAATACACTACAAGGACAAGATATTTAATGTTTAAACGGATAAACTTTATTGATTTTTGCAAATATTCACTCAATTTGAATGTGATGCCTGCAACAAGTTCCAAAACAGTTGGGACAGGAGCATGTTTTCCACTGTGTTACATCACCTTTCCTTTTAAAAACAGTCAATAAGCGTTTGGGAACTGAGGACACTAATTATTGAAGCTTTGTAGGTGGAATTTTTTTCATGCTTGCTTGATGTACAACTTTAGTTGCTCAACAGTCCGGGGTCTCCGTTGTTGTATTTTTCGCTTCATAGTGCACCACACATTTTCAGTGGGAGACAGGTCTGGACTGCAGGCAGGCCAGTCTAGTACCCGCACTCGTTTACTACGAAGCCACGCTGTTGGAACACGTGCAGAATGTGGCTTTGCATCGTCTTGCTGAAATAAGGAGGGACGTTCTTGAAAAAGACGTTGCTTGGATGGCAGCATATGTTGCTCTAAAAACCTGTATGTACCTTTCAGCATTACTGATGCCTTCACAGATGTGCAAGTTACCCATGTCATGGGCAATAACACCCCAGAGATGCTGGCTTTTGAACTTAGCACTGATAACAACTAAGTTATCAGACAGTCCTTTTCCTCTTTGGCCCGGTGGACACGATGTCCATGATTTCCAAAAACAATTTGAAATGTGGACTCGTCAGACCACAGGACACTTTTCCACTTTGGGTCAGTCCATCTCAGATGAGCTTGGGCCCGGAGAAGCCGGCGGCGTTTCTGGGTGTTGTTGATATATGGCTTTCACTTTGCATGGTAGAGTTGTAACTTGCACTTCTAGATGGAGTGACAAACTGTGTTCACTGACAATGGATTTCTGAAGTGTTCCTGAGCCCATGTGGTGATATCCCTTACAGAATGATGTCGGTTTTTAATGCAGTGCCGCCTGAGGGATCGAAGCTCACTGGCATTCAGTGTTGGTTTTCGGCCTTGCTGCTTACTTGCAGAGGTTTCTCCAGATTCTCTGAATCTTTTGATGATATTATGGACTGTAGATGATGAAATCCCTAAATTCCTTGCAACTGCACATTGAGAAATGTTGTTCTTAAACTGTTGGACTATTTGCTCATGCATATGAATCCATCCTTGCTTGTGAACGACTGAGCCTTTTGGGGATGCTTCCTTTATTCCCAATCATGACACTCACCTTTTTTCAGTTAACCTGTTCACCTGTGGAATGTTCCAAACAGGTGTTTTTTGGGCATTCCTCAACTTTCCCAGCGTTTTGTTGCTCCTGTCCCAACTGCTTTGGAACATGTTGCAAGCATCAAATTAATAATAAGTAAATATTTGCAAAAAAAAAAAAAACAGTAAAGTTTATCCGTTTGAACATTAAATATCTTGGGTTTGTAGCATCGATTTAATTGAATCCGTGTCATTTTAAAGTTTGAAGATTTACTTTTGAGTCATGACCTAATAATCATCGGTTATTAAACTGTTATAGTTTTAATCTTAATGATGAGTTCTAATGAAATATGTGTGGCAACTGAGGCTGCTGGTTCTCCTTGTCACCTGTAGAGGTTGCTCTCACCAGAGATCTAATTACTGAGTTCTCACATGACCCCTGCTGCTCTATTTAAGCCATGTTCCATTGTATACCCATTGCAAAGTATTGTATTTGCTATGTTGTTCTACCCTCTGCCTTGCTTTCCTGGTTATGACATTTGCTTCATGTTTCACAGACTTCCACCTCGGTGTGCGTCTTGGTCTCGTTTGCCTGATCTATCGGACTGACTACACGGCTTTCACCTAGCGGTTGGAGTAAACCCAGTACATAGCATATTTCGAAGAGGCTTCAGAAGGGACTTACTGGCCCTGACTACTCTGCATCAACATCCCCTGTGAGTATCATGATCTAAGAATGTTTTTTTTCTAAAAACAAGGCGGCCCAGGTACCACCACACAGGCCATGGGATTGTGCTATCGACTTGCTACCCGGAACAACCCCATCCAGGAGCTGAATCTACCACCTTTCCATTCCTGAGAGTCAGGCCATGGATGACTATATCGACAAGGCCTTGAAGGCAGGCTTTATCCGTCCCTCCACGTCTCTGGCCACTGCTGGGTTTTTCTTCGAGGAGAGGGGGGGGGGTGTTCTACATCCATGCATTGATTATAGGGGCCTCAACACAATCACTGTCAAGTATCCGTATTCCTTTCGATTCGTTCCCCTGCCTTGGAACAATCACAGGAAGCGACTATTTTCACCAAGTTGGATTTAAGAAGCGCTTATAACTTTGTCCCTATTAGTGAGGGGATGAATGGAAAACTGCTTTATTGACCAACTGAGGTCATTACAAATATTGTGTCATGCTTTTCGGTCTAGCCAATGCTCCCTCTGTGTTCCAGATGTTCGTGAACAAATTTTTCTGGACCTCATTGATTGTTTCGTTATTGTATACATTGGCGATATCCTGATTTACTCTCGGTCTCTAGAAGACCACAAGGGTCATGTGCGTCTAGTTCTTCAGAGACTCTTGTCTAATAATTTGTATGTCATGGGGAGAAATGTGAATTTGACCAACCCAGAATCTCCTTTCTGGATTATGTCATTGATTCCTGCGGTACTCATATGGACCAAGCCAAGATTGAGGCAGTGGTTCAGTGGCCCCGACCCCAAACAGTTAAAGAGCTTCAAAGGTTTCTGGGTTTTTACCGGTGACTTATCCGGGGATTCAGTCAGGTAGCGGCTCCCCTTACCTCATTACTACGGGGTAACAGCAAAAGGCTTATCTGGACTGAGACTGCCACTATGGCTTTCGAGGGCCTCAAGGGTTGATTCATGTCTGCTCCCATCCTCAAACATCCCGATCCACCCCAGGACGTGGATGGCTCCCCAGCATACTGTGTGTGTGAATTGTTAAACTCCAGATGCCGAAGTAGACATATGTTTTTCATAGTTGATTGGGAGGGGTACGGTCCAGAGGAGAGATCTTTGCTTTCTGCGGAGGACATCTTAGACCCCTCGGTCATTTTTGATTTTTACAGGGACCACCAAGACAGGCCTGCCCCTAGACCACAGGGGCGTCCCAGACGTAGGGAGTTTAGGGTGTTGGGAGCTGCCTGTCAGGAAGGGGCCTGTGTGGCAACTGAGGCTGCTGGTTCTCCTCCTCGCCTGCAGAGGTTGCTATCACCAGAGTTCTAATTACTGAGCTCTCTCATTACCCCGCTGCTCTATTTAAGCCATGTTTGTTTGTCTTCTTGTTGCAAAGTGTTGTATTTGCTATGCTGTGCATTACTGAGCGTTCTACCCTCTGCCTTGCTTTCCTGGTTATGACTTTAGCTTCATGTTTCACGGACTTCCCCTTTGGTTTGTGTCTTGGTCTCGTTTGCCTGATCTATCAGATTGACGACACGGCTTCGACCCGGTCTGTACCTGATTCTCCTTTGGATTTAATAAACTCGCACTTGACTTCTACACACGTCTTGAGTCTGTTTTGTGACAGCTGCACCACTGTGCTCCCGGTTATTCTATCTGTATAATCCTATTTAAAGACTAGAAGCAGATCTGTGGTTGAGCAGACTGTGTTGTGTTCTTCAATCTTTGCATTTTAAAATCTTTTACAATAAAAATTAGGTGAGATGGTAAAATATTCTGCATTTAAATTATAGGTATATAGGTTTATTGGAAGAAACATGCTCAGTGCTGTAGTGCTTTGTACACTGAAAAAAATGATGTGTTGGATTTACTTAAAAAAATCAAGGCAATGTTTTGCATTCACCTTTTTAAGTAGATTCAACATGAAGGATTTTTAAGTAGGTTTAACAAAAAAACATTTGTTATAAGAACTCAGTTGTATTAAGTGCATTAAACTTTAAATATTTTGTCAGGCAAACTCAAAGAAATCAAGTTTAATTTATCAAAAAAAATTGTTGAACTTACGTGTATTATTACACGTTTATTACGTGTATTAAAGTCAATGTAAATAATGCCTTTATGTGCAAAACGCAAAACGAATGTGCACAACTCAGAACTGTAAGTTACATTTACTGAATACATTACATGTATCCCAGCAATCAATTCTTAAATAATAATACACTTTTGAAATAAAAAAAATTACAATTTTACATCCACACAATCATTCACACAATGCAGTTACAGTAAACTAATTAACAACACAGGAAAAAACCCAGTTTTAATCAAGACCTAATCATGTTAAGTTTCTAAAATATTTACTTACATATTTGACTAAATGTGTTTACACGCTAATGAATTTATTCCAGATTTTTATACAAGCATACCACATTGAAAACATCATTCTGAATTGCACCAACACTTTAGTTTAAAAAATATTTTAGAAACTTATCAATCCAAGATCAGAACCTCTGTTAGCACTTTTGTTTTTCACCAGCAACCTGTGCTTCTGTAGCAGACTTGAACAGGTCGGACAGCTCAGGACACCAACCACACGGAGTCAGAAACTGGAGTCGTCACCATTTTATTCTAAAGCAATAAGGCACGAGAGGGTGTGCATTATTGTGAATATATCACAGGAAAAAGGTGTTGTTAGGCCCGGCGTGAAGCGGAGGGTCGTAACGCCTCTTTCCTGTGATATATTCACAATAATGCACCCCCTCGAGTGCCTTATTGCTTTTATACCACAGTTCCGTTACCGTTTATCATTTATTGTTAGATTTTAAGATAAAAAGGACAGAAAAAACGATTAAAAAAAAACGTTTATCACCCTTCCGCGAGGTAAAATAGTTCCATTCTATCGTTACCTCGCGGCATTAAAGTCTAGGAATAGAATTACCCATAACTGTTTATTATTCAGACAATAAACACAAATATATCGATTGGTAAGTTTTAATTTATTAAAGAGAAAGTTTATTTACATTCAGCAAATAAAATGGGTCGGGTTTACAAGCAAGCTGTTACTAAGATCCACTATTCTACCGACTGAAGCAAATCGGAGTCAGATCCCGGTGTTATAACCAAAGTCTAATATCCCGTTTGATTAGTTATTATAAATTTGTATGATAAAGCTCTTAATGTTAATCTTATCAGTCAGAAATGTAAGAGTAGAGTTACAGAGCATCAGCAGCTTCTCTGGGTTAGAGCTGGACTTACAGACAACGTACCTGTCAGATCAATGAACGCCCGATTAGCCGTGCATGGTGTTTAATGAAAGATGCAGAGTTTAAGTCCAGCAAACGACGTCTTTGTGAGGGATGAAGCTGATTCAGGTCATTTTTGTTGATGGGACCAAAACTGATCTTCAGTCTCGTTGCTCTTCAGTCGAGCTGTGAATCCATTAAGAGCGCGGGAGACGATTGATAAAGTACCGACTTCGTTTCGCTTTTCCAGCGCTTCCAAATCCTAAAGGTGATAAATCTTTGGCTCAGGTCGGTCATTAATAGCTTCATCTTCCAAATTAATATCGTTTTCAAAACCAATAGATTTTATAAAGTGATAACTTTCATTTTACTCAGTATAACTTGACTGCTTTTTCTGGCGGGCGTCAATGCCAGGTTACGTGTGTGCCGCGTATTAATACTTATAGAGGGCCAGTCACAGTGCCGTTATGGTCAATAATGTAATGGCGGAAGATGTCTCTCAGATTGCGGGTCGGAACTAACTGTGGTATAATGAACATCACATGTGAGCAAAATTAGCGCACAAACACACACAGTTGCACACTCTCTCTCCCGTTCAGCGTTCACCCCACGACTGTCAATTAACCGGGAAAGCATGCCGAAAAAAAAACATACAGTATAATAAGAAATATATAAATATTATAATATATAGACACATATAAACATTAACATGTAGAAATATATAGATCGTAAACCAACAATATACAAAACTAATGGCATGTAAATAAACATACATGACATATTTAAAATTAAATCCATACAAATCAGTAACAATAAACAGTAAAACCTCAATAAACATACCTGAACATCACATGAGAGCAAAATTAGCGCGAGCACAAACACACACAGTTGCACACTCTCTCTCCTGCACGAGGCAAAAAAAGAAAATACTCATTAAGTACAAAAATCGCCAACTTACATTCCGAGTTTAGTAACAGAAACGTCTAATCAACTTTAAAGTGACTCGATAGTAGATTTTTAAACAAAATTTATCAGTTTACAAAGCTCTAAAACAAAAATAAGAGAGAGAGAAGTGACACAGCTTACTCGTTCAGCGTTCACCACGCGACTGTGAATTAACCGGGAAAGCAGGCAAAAAAAAACATATGGTGTCGCGCCAATTAATGTCCCTCATGCAACAAACGAAGGGGAACCTCTCAAAAATTTAAACTTATTTACAAATGTACATATTTAAAAAACATAAAGCTTTGGGGAGTTCACACAGACATAATATAATATATGATATATAATATGTGTTTATATATATAATAACCATCATATATTTGTCTAGATGTATATAAAATAAAATACCACAGATTAATTTAAAATCAAAAACACTATTGCCACACTTCAAAACAGAATTAAATCATTGGTGCTGCACACAAGTATAAAATCGTGGTAAAAGACACAAAACAAAGAAAAAAAAAACACTTTCTTTCAAGGACAAGACGTTTCAGACTTCTTAAAACAGAAATAAAAACCAAGAAATAGGTATTACAGATAACTGCAAACTTTTTAAAGAGTACATCTTTGGTGAAAATTTGTCACTTAACAGTCATCTAAAAAAAAAATCCCAACATCCAAACAGAAAAGGTGTTTGATATCTTGACCAAGTGGCAGATGAAATCTCAGTTCAAATTGTATTCAAGTGTGGAAAAAAGAAAACAATGAACAGTCTCCAATCATTGTTGCTAAACTATAACGTACACAAACCATAAAAACTAAAACTAGTTGCATAGACAGGCTCAACAATGTTTCACCGTGATTAAAACATAGCCAATAACACGCCTTAACAACATTGCACAAAAACTGAAAACTTCTAACAAGTTCCCCTGAAACCCGCTGCTTAGGTTTAACTTGGCAACTTGCACTTTAAAACCTTTTGCTGCAGTAATGAACGACCACTATCAAATTTAATAGTGGTTTTACATATAGCACAATGATCATTCAGGGCTCAAATTGAAGTAAACACTTGGGCCAACATATTTATTCACCTCCAGTCTTCTATTTTCATCATTTAGGTTACATTTGGGAAGATTAAATGCAAAAAAAATGGCGAAAATCAAAAAACGCCTATAATTTTTGAGATTATAATTTGTGTGTGGATGCTGGTGATTGAACATTTTCCATGCTGCACATTTTCTGTTTCAGCAGGGACTTGTGAAGCTAAATAAAAAATTTGGAACAGATACAACAAAGTGTTCAAGAGTTACACAGGTTTTTATCAAGGGTCATCATTCGTCTCAAAATTTGCCACAGCCTCTAAAAATACAAATAAAAAGAAGCCTGTCACTATAAATCAAGTGGTTGCAAGTTTTTTTATGTTTTCTTCTGTAATAGAACAAACAAATATTAGTCACAATTCAGTGTTATTTGGTTTTTATCTAAAGAAATCAAGCTGAACAGGGCCTCTGTGCGCTTCCCCAGAGCAGATAACAGAGATTCCAGCCCCTCCCCCTCGCGCTGTGTGTGTGTGAGCGTGCTGGGGCTGGTCTCTATGTGAGCCGTAGGCTCTTAGCTGTCCATTGGAAAACACAGCTTTGTCACTCAGCGCTCACACAGACCCAGAGATTTTGCATATATGTCTAGGCATAGGCCAGCTGGTGAGGAAGGTGGGTCGTGCCGTAAACAGCTGCGCCAATACCGCTACAGGCTCTTGAAGAACGAAACCAACCAGAAAAAGACAGAGAAAAGGGGTAGGAGGGAACATAAAGCAGCCTCGTTCAAGGGAAAATGTGTTTTGTGTAATGGAAAAACGTCCAAAGAAGAGCGTGCGTTTGAGCGAATGGATTTTACGCATCCACATAACCATGCGAAAAAAAGGACTTTACTGACGTTTTATCGGCAATGTAACGGTTTTCATGGACTTGTTTAGACGGTAGTGAATTTTCTATGATAAAGTAAAAAGTTAATTTACATCCTAAATATATTTTAAAAGGCAAAAAGTTGAGTAGGAATTGGTGTTTTGCAAACAACATGGCGGACAGCTGTGTTTGGTATGTAATTTCTGGCGAATGGCTGCATGTAGACGGTTGAAAATCGGTATGCAGGTAGTTATAATAGTATTAAATATTTTGAGTTTGTGTTTTGGACTGTGTATTAAGAATGTTTTAAGTTATTAAGAATGCAAAACATGTCGATCTACTGGGCCCGTATACGGCCCCGCTAGGGGCGCTTCTGCATAATCTGCGGCAAACGGTTAAAGACACTGAGATCCACATCTTTAACTCAGCAACTTTGACTTCAGAGAGTGCAGCTTTGGTGAAAGCTCCCCACTGTCAAGTTCTAACAGAATCTTCTGAAAAAATTCAAAGGTGTACCTGAGTTGTTTAGGGTAGCTAATGTTCACAGCATAGATTAAGCCAAGCAGCAAGGCGCATGCTTTTGCTATGCTTGACAAACCAGTCAGAACTTATCTGCCTTCTAGCACAATCCCAACCTCTAAGGCGTCATCCTCTGTAGATTCACCTTTGGTAAAAATTTTTGCTGTGCAACTTCATCTTTCATCTCATCTGTGGGCACACCCTAAAATAATAAAGCACACATTTAAATGTCACATGTGGATATCTGTAAGTTACACACAAATAACCTTTCATTCCTCACCTCAAGACTAAGGGTTGTAAACATTATGCAATAAACATCAATCAAACTTGCTTATCATCAAGCTGTAAAACCCACCAGTTACATTTATTGGGTAGAGCATGTGTGCCTATTGTAAAAACACTGGCCATTTTACACTGGTTTCCATTGCATTGTTTTTGTACCATATGAGTGACTACTGTGTAGTTCTGAGGCCTCTCAGGCTGATAAGGACTCTGTCTGGGCATTATGTCTACAAAGGCTATGTTTTGTTTTTTTATTATTTTGTTTTGGAGCATTCTTGTGTTCAAGAAAAGTGTAATATAAAATTAATATTATTACAAAAAATATTATTACAAAAAAAGTAGCAAGTACTCTATCCAAGTGTACATTTACTAATTAGAAGCCCTCTGAAAAAACATCTACTCAAGTAACTAAGATAGTATCGGCAATACTGTCACCTCCCCAAACACAATTCAAGTATGAACTTGTTCTTAAATTGAATGTTAACTCACATGGTAATCTTTAATAAGATCTTCTACATTTTCAGAAAAGTAGATAATTAAGCAACGGATCACCAAGTTTCTGCACTTTTCAGCAGCATCATCCTATTAAGGAAATAAAGCAAACATGTAGAACTTGAGACTTGGGGTGGGCAATAAAACAAGACAGAAGCATTATAAGTTAAAGAAAGATAAAATCTTGTAATTAAACTGTCCAATCACTATTACAACCATCTTCTTGCTTATACACTCCTTGTTCATTTAATCAGCTCCTCATCCCATATAGAAGCACTTAGTAGTGAAGGCTGTATAAGTAGGGAGAGGCTGAGGAGAGGAAACGAGGCACAGGTGGTGATTAGTAGGCCGGTGATGAGGAACGTTGAAGATTGCGTGCGTGGGGAACTGAGCTGGTCGTGGGCGTGACAATAACGGTTTTAACAATTGCCCATATCCAACCGTTTATCCACGCAGCTCACATGGCAGATTACGATTAAGTAGGCCTCTTACATCGGAAAAATCAGTGTATTAAAAATATGCTGTTATCAAGCCATGCATGACTGCATATTAAAATTTTGTGATTAAAAAATGTAAGCCAACTGATGTTATTAACAGGAACCAAGTCAAACTGTTTAAAGTAGAGATCGCTATCTAGCCTATCTTGCTGCGCAGCTTAGTTCGGCGGCAACAAAACAATAAAATAACAGGAATACAATTAACTGCTTTCAAACAAGCTAGCCGTTAGCAATAAAAGATGCACATCTAACATTAATGAGAATCCGTTCATTTTATATTACAGTATCTTACCTGAGAGAGCGTTCTGAAGTTTGAGCAGTCAGGAGCAAAAAATGGCTGAATTCAGCACGAAAAGGCTCTTGCAGGAAGTGACGTGCCTCTTTCATCAGATTTTTTTTACGTACTCCAGAGAGTTGGATGAACTTAAATTTGACCAAATGTTGACACAACTAATAAATATACTTTCATTGAACGTTTTTATTTGAGTTCAGAGCATAATGAAATTTCTGAATTGTATATACTCATTTACATAAAGTAAAACTAAAAAACATAAATGTTTTAAGTAGAAGCTATTGAATTTCTTAAGTATGGCTTGTTGTCAAAGAATCATTTTTTTCAGTGTAGTTGATGATGTTCAACGGAGTGCAGCTTTAGCAGATCTGCAGCTGTTCTCAGATCAGTGTGTGTTTCTGACTCAGAACAGTTCCTCTGCAGCTGAGGGAGGTTTTTGTATGACACTCTAACACTGTGTGTACGGAAAGCTGGAACCCTGCTGACAGTAGTAATCTTCTGCATCTTCAGGCTTTACACCACTAATTTTTAAAGAAAATGAAATGCCAGATGCACTGCCAGTGAAACGATCTGGAATCCCAGACTGACGGCTAGATGCAGAATACATGAGGAGTTTAGGAGCTTCTCCAGGTTTTTGCAGGTACCAAGCAAGGAAACTGCTAACACTCTGACTGGCTGTACAGCTGATAGTAACAGTTGCTCCTGGAGAAACAGCTTGAGGTTCTGGAGTCTGAGTCATGATGATTTCTCCAAACACCTCTAAAGAAAAGAAAAGATGAGAGAAAAGTTAGTCTGTGTGTTTATGTGTGTGTGTGTGTGTGTGTGTAAGAGCTGCTCTGTGATGGAGATGAATGTAGTAAATAAGCAGGAAGCTCACGCTGAGTGAGGAGTGTGAGTGGATCCAGCAGTAGAATCAGTAGCATCATCATTGTGCTGTGTGTCAGTGACTCTGAAAGAACTGAACTCACTCTGATCAGAACTACAGCTCTTAAAGTGTGTGTATAGCAGTGACACACAGCACATATGCAAACACAACTACTCACTACACACACACACACCACCAGCCTCTGTGTGTGTGTGTGTGTGTGTGTGTGTGTGTGTGTGTTCACTGTAGTGTAACAGAAGTTTTTGTACGACGGTTTCATTAGAATGTATCACTGTGGACACTTTTGGTGGAGGAACCAAACTCATCGTGAGTAAGTGACTTTAATTCTTCTGATATTTAAATCTAGTTAATAATTACAGTATTGATTATTGTGAATATAAATTTAAGATAAGCAATGTTTTTAAGATACATGATAGAGATTACATTTTGATATGTCCAACTCATCCTTAAATATCAAAAGCAAAATAAATGGTAATTAATATTTAATAAATCTACAGTTAGTGATTATCCATCATTTAATAAATCTACAGTAGATGTGGTTGGTGAATCTACAGCTGGTCTCTGGTTGTTTGATGAACTTTGGTGTAAATTGGTATGAGTTTCTGTGCTGATGGTAAATCCAGACGAATGCTGCTGTCTGTTTGTGTTAAACAATGAATCTTTCTGTAATCAGCTCCATTTGGATGAGCTGCACTCAGTGGTGTTGAATGATAAAGTAAGAAGGCTTTCTATTGAATATGTGCTAACAGGAGGTTTCAGATGTTTGTACTGAACTGGAGTAATGTGGGAACAGTGTGGAGTGCTGCATTGATTATGGAAAGTAGATGAAGGTTTCCAGTCTGGATGTTTAATAAGCAGTAAGGAGGAAATGTTGTGGAAGCATTTCTAAATATTACTTTATGGTGTGTTTCTCCTGTGCAGAAGGTCCCACGGTGAAGCCCTCCGTGTCTCTGCTCCCTCCCTCCTCTCTGCAGCTGTCTGAGGGATCGGCCTCGCTGCTCTGCCTGCTATCTGGCTACTCTCCACAGGAGGCGCTGGTCAGCTGGATGGTGGACAGTAAAGAGGCGGAGCAGGAGCGGGTTCTTACCAGCGCAGAAGAAGAGAAAAAGGACGGTTACAGACACAGCAGCACCTTGACCCTCAGCAAAGCAGTCTGGGAAAAGGGGGAGGAGTTCAGCTGCATGATTTCCCCTGATGGCCACCATCAACAGGTCAGAAAGAGCCAGTGTGAAGGCTAGCAGCTCCAAGATAGAATTGAAGATAGAGCTGCTTCCACATGCATCTCCAATAGAGCTTCAATTCTACATAATGCTGCCATTTCTGTCTTTCCTCTGTTCAGTGTCCTGTTGCTGTTCCTGTAGTTTTGCTGTGCTGAAATAAAGCTTGATTTTGGACATGGTCTGTTCTTTTCTTCTAGGTCATCATCATGATCAGTGCTATGAGAGAGGATCTTTAGCTGGACATTCAGTGCTGTGTGTTTGTGCTTCAGTCAGTTTGGTTGAAGAAAGTTGAAAATGTGCTGAAAGTGCTGCTCTATTCTGGGAGAAAGCAGATCACTTAGCCATCTTCATGCAAATATCACTTTCAGCCCCACTCTGTTTGTACAGAATTTTTCTGCTGCAAGAATGAGAACTGACAGAACTTTTTGTCCCTACCCAAATCAAACGCCTCCACTCTAAGCTTAACTCCACCAAGACGGTGGGACGGTGCAGGGCACCCCTAAACGGCTGCAAACACGGATGGCTGCTTGTCGTTTTGGTTACTTTTCCCGATACCCATATCCCTAACCAGTGGCTAGTTGTGTGTCTATGTTATTTTTATGTGCTTGTGTGCTGGAAGGAGTTCTCCTTCTTTTCCAATGTGTTCATTATTTCTTGTTTCTTCTAAAAAGACATTTCGTTGTCAGGAGACAAACGCAAGCCACTGGTTCGAGAGATGGAGTTTATTTCAGACGGGAAATACAGGACTGGGAGAAGCGGAGTATTGAGCTGCGAGACGAGGTAGGGAACCACGTGAATCAGCTCTGAAAGGGAACTGAATGAGGCTTAAATAAGGGGAGAGTGAGGCGCAAAAATGGGAACAGGTGGGCATGATTAGTAGGCGGGGGAGGATGAGTGTTCCAGAACGCGGGTGTTGCGAGCCGGGCTGCTAGCGGGTGTGACAGTACCCCCCCTTTGAGGACCGCGTGCAGGAAGGGCACGGCGGGCATCGGCGGCAGCAGACCCTGAGGAGGACTTGCGCATGCGACCTCGGGCCTGGGGGCCGGGCGGTCAGGACGAGCGGCGTGGAACTCCCGGACAAGGAGAGGGTCGAGGACGTCCTTGGCATCTACCCAGCTGCGTCAGAACCAGTCGTCGACGGCCGGGGCATCAGAGGGCGTAGAATCCCACAGGACGAAGGGAGGTTGGAACCCCAAGACGCACTGAAAAGGGGTGAGACCAGTGGCGGAGTGACGGAGGGAGTTCTGGGCTATTTCGGCCCAGGGGAGAAACCGGCTCCAATCCAGCGGTTTGTGCAGGCAGTAACAGCGGAGGAATTTCTTCAGCTCCTGATTGGAGCGTTCGCACTGTCCGTTGGTAGCCCAAAGAGAGGCTCACCGTGGCACCCAGCTTATCCATGAAAGCGGAGGTGAACTGGGGACCCCAGTCCGAGAGGATGTCCTCTGGGATGCCAAAGAGGTGGAACACGTGCTCAAAGAGGGCTTCGGCCGTCTGAAGAGCGGAGGGAATCTTGCACAAGGGGATGAAGCGCACAGCACGGGAGAAGCGGTCGATGATCGAGAGAACAGTAGTAAAACCCTGAGAGGAAGGGAGGTCCGTGATGAAATCTATTGCGATGTGGGACCAGGGCCGTTGCGGTATGGGCAAGGGATGGAGCTGACCAGAGGGAAGAGGACTTTGCTCTGGGCACAGACGCTGCAGGAAGCCACAAATCAATGAACGTCCCTGAGCATGTTACTCTACCAGTAGCGAGCGGCCAGTAGTTGATGGGTGCGGGTCTCCCCGGGGTGGCCAGAACAGGGGGAGACGTGTGCCCAGGTGATGAGATGGTCACGGAAGCTGGGAGGAACGAACTTTTTGCCCATTGGACATCCTGGGGGAACATGCGTCCGAGAGAGGCTGTCATTCAGTTCACGTTCGAAGTCCCACTGAACGGCGCCAACGACACAGGAGGCCAGAAGGATGGATGCAGGGGCCTCCGGGGAGACAGTAGCAGGATCGAGGCTGCGAGAGAGGGCGTCCGCCTTGGCGTTCTTGGAACCGGGGCGGTAGGAGATAGTGAAAGTGAAGCGGGTGAAGAAAAGTGACCAGCGTGCCTGGCGAGCATTGAGGCGTTTGTAAGAGCGTAGATACTCAAGGTTTTTATGGTCGGTCAGGACAGTGAAAGGGTGGTTGGAGCCCTCTAGCCAATGCCTCCATTCCTCCAGGGCCAATTTGATGGCCAACAGTTCGCGATCTCCGACATCGTAGTTGCGTTCTGCGAGGGTAAGCTTATGTGAGAGGAAAGCGATGGGGTGCAGCTTAGGCAGATCGCCCAGGCGTTGCGAGAGGACAGCCCCAACACCTACCGAAGACGCATCGATCTCCAGGACGAAGGGGCGGTCCGGGTCGGGGTGACCCAGGACTGGAGCGTTGGTGAAGGCGAATTTAAGGGTAGTAAAGGCGCCCTCCGCCTCCGGGGACCAGCAAAGGGAACAAGGGTTACCCCGTAGGAGTGAGGTGAGGGGCGCCACCGTCCGGCTGAAGTTCCGTATGAAGCAATGATAGAAATTTGCAAATCCCAGAAAGCGTTGGAGCTCCTTGATGGATTTGGGCATGGGCCACGAGAGGACGGCAGAGACCTTGGAATCGTCCATGGCAACACCAGAGGGTGAGATGACGTAACCGAGGTAATGCACTGACTGGGTGTGGAATTCGCACTTCTCGGCTTTCACTCGAAGGTGGTGGGACTGCAGCCTCTCCAGAACCAGGCGGACTTGGGCGATGTGGGTGGTGAGGTCCGGTGAGTAGACTAAGATGTCGTCCAGATAAACGATCACAAAACGGCCCAGCATGTCCCAAAGGACGTTGTTAATAAAAACCTGGAAGACAGAGGGGGCATTGGCCAGGCCAAAAGGCATCACCAGGTACTCGTAATGGCCTGAACTGGTGCTGAAAGCAGTTTTCCACTCGTCCCCCTCCTTCACACGGATCAGATTGTAGGCGTTCCAGAGGTCCAGCTTGGTGTACCAGTGTGTGGTCCTGAGTTGCTCCAGAGCCGAGGGTACAAGCGGGAGTGGATAGACATACCTCGTAGTGATGCAGTTGAGTTCCCGATAGTCGATGCACAGCCGCAGCCCTGAGTCCCGCTTGGGAATGAAGAAAAAGCCGGCCGAGATGGGCGAGGTGGACGGGCGGATGAAACCAAGGCTCAGATGTAGTCGCTCATGGCTTTCTCCTCAGCCGGCGAGAGTGGATACAGGCGGGCCTTGGGCAGAGGAGCATCGGGAAACAGGTCGATGGCGCAGTCATAGGGTCAATGAGGCGGAAGACAGGCCGGTGTGCCCTCCCCGAAGACGGATGACAGGTCCTGGTATTGGCTGGGCACATTGAGAGGGAGAGCGGGGGGGACGGAGACCTGGAGAGAGTTAACCTGGAGGGCAGGGCAATGTAAACAATGGCTCTGACACCAAGGGGACCAGCGAACTAGCTCCCGGGCAGACCAGGAGATGAGGGGGTCGTGACGGTGAAGCCAGGGGAGTCCCAGGATGATGGGATAAGCCAGGGAGGCCACAGGGAAAAAAACGATCATCTCCTTGTGGGTGGCGCTGGTGAGCAGGCGCAGGAGGGCAGTGACGCGAGTGAGGAGGCCGGAGCCGAGTGGTTGACCGTCTGCAGCAGTGACCCGCCGGCCCATAGGGAGAGGGGTGCAGGGTATCTTCCAGTCGGTGACCAGACGATCGGCGATGAAATTCCCCTGGGCGCCGGAGTCGATCAAGGCTGTGAGGGAGATCTCAGCATGAGAGACTTGCAAGAGCACAGACAAGGTAAAGGAGGGTAAGAGAGAGAGTTGACTCACCCGGGGTGTGCGCGCCGCTGTCCCAGCAGTAGAAGCGAAAGAGGGAGCGAGGTCGCAGTCAGGGCGTCAGTGACAGTTAGAACCGCAGTAACAGCACAGCCCCAGCTCGAAGCGACGCCGGTGCTCCTCGGAGGAGAGGTGGGTGCCCGCAAGCTCCATGGCCTCAGAGGGAGGCGAAGGACCCCGGCCAGTGAAAGCAGGCGTGGAGTGAGGAGCGGTGCGGGACCGAGATGCGAGGAGTTGGTCCAAGCAAATGGTGAGCGAGATGAGTTCCTCCAGGGTGAGGTTGAGGTCACGTCCGGCCAGTTCCCTGATCAGATCGGGACGTAAACCCTGATAGAAGGCAGAAAGAAGAGCCAGGGAGGTCCAGCCACTCTGAGCCGCCAGCGTGCGGAACTCAAGGGCAAACTCAGCAGCAGACCGGCGACCCTGGCGGAGGTTGAGCAGCAACTCTTCGCTGGAACGACCCTCGTGAGGGTGCTGGAAGATGGAGCAAAAGGCAGCCAAAAAGCGGCCATAGTCCCTTGCTTCAGGGACCAGATGGCGGTGGCCCAATCCAGGGCACGATGAGTCAAGAGGGAGATCACCAGGGCGATGCGGGCTGCGTCGGATTTCGGGGGCGAATGAATGAAGTAGAAGTCACACTGCAGCAAGAAGCCCTCACAGCGTTCCGGGTCTCCACCATACTTCTCCGGCAGGGCGATTCTGAAAGCCGAGTGCGGAGGCAGGGCCCGCGGAGGGCTGAAGGGAAGCGGAATGGAGGCGGCGGAGTCCGCGGTGGCGGGGGACGGCGGCAGCTGTGACACACGCTGGGAGAGCTTGTTGACAGAGGGGACCAGCGAGCGCTGGTTCTCAGCGAGAAATGCGTGGAGGTGGGCGAGCTGCTGTTCGACGGTAGTAGCGGGGTCGAGGTCGGACTCAGTAGCCGCTGTCTCCATGGCGGCTGATTCAACTTTTACGCCGACGGGAAGTCAGGAGACACTCCTGCCACTGGTTCGAGAGATGGAGTTTATTTCACACGGGAAATACAGGACTAGGAGAAGCGGAGTATTGAGCTGCGAGAAGAGGTAGGGAACCACGTGAATCAGCGCCGAAAGGGAACTGAATGAGGCTTAAATAAGGGGAGAGTGAGGCGCAAAAATGGGAACAGGTGGGCATGATTAGTAGGCGGGGGAGGATGAGCGTTCCAGAACACGGGTGTTGCGAGCCGGGCTGCTAGCGGGCTTGACACTCTCTCTGGATCAAACTCATACTCTACAGGGGGGTTCACTTCACTTGTTAGTTTCACTTCCTAATTCAGAATTTATTTTTGAGCCTCTAAATAATAACCAGAGTTGAACTGAGTGTTAAAGTTTTCATAACATCTTTACCTGCTTTACTCATTGCTGCAGTAATTGAACGACCACTATCAAATTTAAACACTGGTTATTTTAGGTTTTACATATAGCACAATGATCATTCAGGGCTCAAATTGAAGTAAACACTTGGGCCAACATATTTATTCACCTCCAGTCTTCTATTTTCATCATTTAGGTTACATTCGGGAAGATTAAATGCAAAAAAAATGTCGAAAATCAAAAAACGCCTTTAATTTTTTGAGATTATAATTTGTGTGTGGATGCTGGTGATTGAACATTTTCCATGCTGCACATTTTTCTGTTTCAGCAGGGACTTTGTGAAGCTAAATCCAAAATTTGGAACAGATACAACAAAGTGTTCAAGAGTTACACAGGTTTTTTATCAAGGGTCATCATTCGTCTCAAAATTTGCCACAAACCTCTAAAAATACAAATAAAAAGAAGCCTGTCACTATAAATCAAGTGGTTGCAAAGTTTTTTTTTTTATGTCTTCTGTAATAGAACAAACAAATATTAGTCACAATTCAGTGTTATTTGGTTTTTGGTTTTAAACTAAAGAAATCCAGCAGGAGAGGCCTCTCCATTGTTCAGGGACGCATAGAGAGAGGGGGATTTCACCCCTCCTTTCCTTCGCTCTCTGTGTGTGTGCGTGCTGGGGCTGGTCTCTATATGAGCCGTAGACTCTTAGCTGTCCAATGGGAACACAGCTCTGTCACTCAGCGCGCACACAGAGACCCAGAGATTTGCATATATGTCTAGCCATAGGCCAGCTGGTGAGGAAGGTGGGTCGTGCCATAAACAGCTGCGCCAATACCGCTACAGGCTCTTGAATAACTAATGAACCAGGAAAAAGACTGAGAAGAGGGAACGACGAGGGAACATAAAGCAGCCTCATTCAAGGGAAAATGTGTTTTGAGGAATGGAAAAAACGTCCCAGAGAAGAGCGTGCGTTTGAGCGAATGGATTTTACGCACCCACATAACCATGCAAAAAAAGCGCTTTACTGACGTTTTTTATCGGCAATGTAACGGTATCATGGACTTGTTTAGACGGTAAGTGAATTTTCTATGATAAAATAAAAAGTTATTTTACATCCTAAGTATGTTTTAAAAGGCAAAATAGTTGTATGTTTTGCGCAAACAACATGGCGGACAGCTGTGTTTGGTACGTGATTTCGGGCGAATGGCTGCATGTAGACGGTTGAAAATCGATATGTAGGTAGTCATGATAGTATTAAATCTTTTGAGATTGTGTTTTAAGAATGTGTATTAAGAATGTTTTAAGTTATTAAAACTATTTACTGCAAATTTGCAGAAGCGCCCCTAGTAATAGGTTAATCGGAATTGATTATGGAAATATATTTTCAATATATATTTTTTATATAATATATTTTTTATAGTTATGGAGGCTGATGGAAAAATCCTGGATTGTTTTTGGTTACATTCGTAGAAACTCTGAATAGCTGCAGTGAATAGCTCTGAATAGCTCTCTTTGTACTGACTCCAGTTTTCATCAGACTCCACATTATCATCATCAGTCTGGATAAGTGAATAAACATGAGTGCAGCATCTTAAAGCTCATGCCCAGCTAGCAGTGTTCTATCAGGCCACATGCAGATGAGTCTCTGGATATGTTCTGCAATGTTCAACTAGGGTGTGCGTGCCGAGGACCCAGCACATGTATCAGTCGACGTGGCAGGAGGTGCAAGGTCGCAATCAGGACGCTGGTGCCAGTTGGATCCGGAGTATCAGGAGAGACCCAAATTGAAGCGACGACGGCGTTCCCCTGACGACAGGCTGGTACCAGCAAGTTCCGTGGGTTCAGGGCCGGACAAGCAAGCTCCCGAGGCTGGAGGAGGTCTGGAGAGAGGGGAAAGGCGCACCCGCGTCCCCAGAAACTGGTCTAGGCGTATGGTTGGTGAGCTCCTCCAGCGTGAGACCGGCGTCATGCCCCACCGATTCTGTTCTCAGGTCGGGGCGTAATCCCTGCTGGAAGGTGAGTATAAGGGTGGCCTCATTCCAACCACTCTGAGCTGCCAGGGTGCGGAACTCAAGGGCATACTCAGCTGCTGGGTGGCGTCCCTGCCATAGATTCGAGCGGAAGGCGTTGAGGAAGCGAGAGTACTCCTTGGACTCAGCCCCCTGTTGGAACCAAACGGCAGTGGCCCATTCCAGAGCCCGATGTATCAGGAGGGAGATAATCAGGGCAATACGTGCAGCATCGGAGGGGGATGGGTGAAATATAATTCGCAGCACTTGGGATCCCTGTCATATTTCTCTGGCAGTGCGAGCTTGTAGGCCGGATGCGGAGAAACAGCTCGCGGGTGCTGGAGGCGGTGTAAGCTGTGACATACGCTGCACAAGTGCGTCTACCGCAGGTATCAGCAAGCTGAGCGAGTGTTGATTCTACACGACTTGTGTGACTACTTGAGATACTTCCTATAGCTGAGCGAGAATCCGATCCAGGAGACGCTGCCTCCATATCAGCTAAGTCTTCTGTCATGCCAGCGAAAGGAGGCAGACACACGCAGCGATGTAGCACAGGCGGTGTTTATTATGGGATACAGACAAAGCGGTAAACAAAACAGTCCCGGGTCGATAACGGGCAAGCGATAAGCAGCAGAGCCGAGAAGGACAAGGCGCGAGACAAGGTGAAAAGATGAAATAGAAGTCTGAATCAGGTACGTACACGATAAACAGAATGCATAGAATCGAGGAGAGAACCAAAAGACTTAGCATGGAACCTAGGAAGCAAGAGCATAAAAATAGGGGAGAAGGAAGGGCTGAAATGATAGATAACAGGTGCAGGTGATTAGAAAGTGGGAGAACTGGAACGTAGAATGTGGGTGTGGTCCACTGAACCGGCTGCAGGTGTGACAATAGGGATAGATTAATTATTTGCTCATTATTTATACTAAGCTTTCTTCTATAAAAAAGTAAATTAATTTAAAAAAGTAAAGTAAAAGTAAATTTAATTTTAAAATGTGTGTGGGGAGACGGCGCTATGTGTGTGCGTTAGTGACAGAGGAGCTGGCCGTGCATGCGCAGAGGGACGGCAAACCCAAGCGGGACCAGCACGAGCTCTGTGAATGCAACCGCGACGTGTGCGTCAAAGAAGCTGGGAAGGAGGGAAATGGGGGGAAATGAACCGAGCCGGGCCAAGCCGGGGGAAATGAACCGAGTAGGATAACGCATGAACGAATACCCAAGGGGAAAAATGCGCTGCGGGCACCAGAAGAGGAAGCGACCGTAGCGAGGAGGGAAATCAGGCACAGAGGGAGCGTAAATGGAGGAAGGTAAATGGCGTTACCAAACTTTCCCTTTCCTACCAGCTAAATCCCTGTACATTACCTCAAGCCTTTTAGCTTTACGAGATCCTGCTTCCTTACGAGACGGGGCCACCACTGTCCTTAACCGGCAACGAAGAACGGTAACGCCGTGAGGGACGCTTCGTGATAGCGACCTACGAGTGGAAAGCTGATAGTGCGCCGTAAGCCAGCGCTTAGGACGCTCTTTTTATAGGCGGTCGGCCGCAGAGTTTGGCAGACCCACGGCAACCCCTAGCGGCGGGAATGCGCCCTCTGATAATCTGACCACATGACATTTTCCCAATCTACTTGTGGATCATCCATATCCATAAACTTCAGGTGGATCTGGACATGTACTGGCTTAAGCAGGGGGGCACGCCTGGCACCGCAGTATCTGAGTCCCTCTCTGCGTAGTGTGTTACTGATGGTGGTCCCTCACCATTTTTATGATCATTTTGACCCCACGGGATGAGATCTTGCGTGGAGCCCCAGATCGAGGGAGATTATCAATGGTCTTGTATGTCTTTCATTTTCTTACAATTGCTCCCACAGTTGATTTATTCACACCAATCTGCTTACCTATTGTAGAGTCACTCTTCCCAGCCTGGTGCAGGTCTCCAATTTTCGTCCTGGTGTCCTTCGACAGCTCTTTGGTCTTGAGTTTGGAATCTGACTGTTTGAGGCTGTGGACAGGTGTCTTTTATACAGATAACGACTTCAAACAGGTGCCATTAATACAGGTAACCAGTGGAGGACAGAAGAGCTTCTTAAAGAAGAAGTTACAAGTCTGTGAGAGCCAGAAATCTTGCTTGTTTGTGGGTGATGAAATACTTATTTTCCACCATGATTTACAATTAAATTCTTTAAAAATCCTACAATGTGATTTCCTGGATTTTTTTTCTCATTTTGTCTCTCATAGCTGAAGTGTACCTATGATGAAAATGACCTCTCTCATCTTTCTAAATAAAAGAACTTGCACAATCAGTGCCTGACTAAATACTTTTTGGCCCACTGTATGTATATATATATATATATATATATATATACAGTAAGTCCTCGACTTATGACGCAGACCAGTTCCTAGCTGGCGTCGTAAACCGATTTTTGGTGTAAGTCGGAACATACGTACATACTGTATGTAAATAACATACTGTAAGCACTTATCCTATCCTAACACCTATCCTAACACAGTAATTATCAAAAAACGAGCCGCGTAACTGTGTATTGTTCCGCCGCGCACACCAAACACGAAGTTCGCGTTATGACGTTTAAAAACCATTTAAGTGCGAAACTGTAACGGCGTGAGCCGGAGGGGAAGCAGGAGACGAACGCAGGTTCAAAAGTAAAGGTTCAAAAGTAAAAGTATTAACAAACAGAAAACAGACACAGCGAACTGAACAGGCAAGGACTGAAAATGGGTGGATAACAGAAACGAGGCCGGAGCCGAAAACGAGCATGAAACAAGGAAGTGAACCAAACGTGACAAACCTGGAAATGTGAGGAACGCGGACGAACTTGGAGGAGAACGGACGGAGTGCGTAGGAACGCAAGACGAGGGACGGTGTGTAGGGGCACGACCGGTGGAGTAAACGTTAGTGACATAACATTAATAATCCGCGGTGACGGTGAGGTGAGTGCGGCTTAAATGGAGTGTAGGTGTGATGAGGGAAATGAGGAACAGGTGCGTGTGATCGTGACGTGGGCAGGTGACGCTGGCGTGGTGGCCAGCGAGCGTGACAGAAACAAGGCTTTATACAGTAAATAGGAGATGTGTTGTAACCACGAAACGTCGTAACTCGGGACCGTCATAACCCGAGGACTACCTGTGTGTGTGTATATATATATATATATATATATATATATATATATATATATATTGTAGCGTGATCGCTGTATCTCCCTCTCTTTACCTTCTTCCCCCAAGTCATAAACTTTACAACATCTTGGAATGCAAGAAGGCCTTACATCTGGACAGGATCTTAACCCCCACCGTTTGACTCCATCAACAGTTAACTCTTTCCCAAACCGACATACAACCTTCGACATCTCCAATCATAAACTAAGTCCATGTGCTAATCTTAGGTTTAAACGAGTCCAGGCCGGCCACAAAGTCTTCTCAATTTCCCTTTTAAAACTGATTGTGCAGAAGATAACGGTTTACTTCAGTGAACCTTTCATCACAGCCTCTGTAGCCTTATCACCCAAGCCTGGCGCCAGAAAGACACCCCTGGAGATTTTATGACACAAAGAACTCAGTTTTTGTTCTAAAGAGACAAACTTTAATAATTGTATTAAACTCCTGATGAGAACAGTTTATCTTCATCGAAACCTTTTAATTACATAACAAATAATATTTGGATCCTGATAAGTCCAAACCCACTATATACATTTAAATGATTCATACAAAGAGTGGATCAAGGATATTCTTTTATATCCACACACCGTTATAGATTATACATATGTATGTTACTGAATTTATGTACCTTCATATCTACTTGATTAATGTTTTACTATAATTATCTTTTTGTTTTGATATTTAGTGATCCCGTTTAGTATGATATATAGAAACAGCTTTTGCCTATGTGTTTTGATCGATCGGGTTTTAATAATTTGTGCAACAAACATGAAGTTATTTACAATGTACCGTTTCCTACAGCTTGTATTAATCATAGTATTGTTTAGTTAAAAGTATAGTAAATGCCTGTGCTGTAGTTAAAATGCTTTAACAATGTTCTAGGTTATCAATTCAAGGTGCTTTTGATCATCTGAACCTTCCAACGAAGTCTGCATCTAAACTTGTAACTGAGGATTTTTGGTTATTGTGTGATACTTTTAATCTCTTTTAGATATGTAGGAATATTATTTAATCCAAGTTAGACGTCTGTGGCTTATGGTGAAATAAGGCAACCGCGATAGGAGAGCTTTACTGAGGAGTCAGCGTCTCATTGGCTAAGTAAGGGCAACTCCTTATGTCCCGCTTCCAGCCGCCCCCGAGCCGGAACATTCAAAAAGCAACGCGGGACGACTCTAGCTTCAAGTCTTGTGTCTTTATGTTCTTTAAGTCTTTCCTTTGTCTTTTATAGTTTTTCCTTTTTGTAGCGTTTTTGATTATTAATTTTACTCAAGTTTTCGCGTTTACTTTAAAGTTTCCTGTATACAGCAGTCTTAAGTAGTTCGGTATCGCTGAACTAGAAGATAGTTAAAAGACCAACCAGACTCTAAGCTCGACCATTTTTGTACCATACAAGTTTTCCAAGTTTTTGTTGAAGCTCGTGGTGTTAGAAAGGCGCCAACTCCACCTTTATCTGTGGCCAAGATAAATCCTGAGTTGTACGCATGCAAGACGCCGAGTACGCGTGAAGCCCTCAGCCTAAATCGGGAAGGACGCCATTTTAAGTCACCAAGTCAACGTGGTCAAACCGTCGGCAAGAACCCAAAGAACTAAGCCGCTGAAGAAGCCGGGTCAGAGTTACGGTGTGCCAGACGGACGCTAAAGCTCCCCAATATCGTACCTTTGGACGGCTGGGCCAGGGTGGAATGCCCCGAATCACTCGAGTGACCTTCCAGGCGAGTACCATTTATGGCTTTTCTGGGTTCCCTGATGCTCGGGTCTTAATTTGTTAAATCTTTAAACCACGCTTCAACATAGACTTATTCACGCCTAAGTAACTTAACATACTATCCACACTCAACGTAATTAAGGTTACCAGTAGCATTGCAACGTTAGTAATTATTGCGCGACCGATAAGTTACATAGAGTCATCTTGGTTTCCGATTTTATTACTGTAAGGTGTACGCTTGCCATTATTCCCTGTTCTCCATACCTGTGATATATACATGGTTACATCGTCATTTTTAGATTTTAACTCTGTGATACACTCGTTATTACCTTTAGGAGAATCTTTGGTATTTGCCGTGTTTTTGTAGTTTAATAAACTTGTTTTATAAACCCTTTGAATTTGCCACCTGGTGTGAGAGTCATTCATTCAAAGGTCGAGAAATACTTTGAATTCACTATTCAGATATAGACTGATCAAGTGTTGTTGTTTCTTTTTCCTGGTTTCCAGATCGGCCAGTGAATTATTTATATTTTTAATAATCGATTTGTTGGTGCCTCGTATTTCTTAATTAATTAATATATATTTTAATTAATAACGTTTAATTAAAAATTAATCCAATTAAAGTGTAGTCTTAGTTTGCTACAATATATAGATAGATATATACACATACACTGCTCAAAAATAAAGGGAACACTTAAACAACACAATGTAACTCCAAGTAAATGAAACTTCTGTGAAATCAAAATAATAAATAATAATAATTCTTTATTTTTATATAGCGCTTTATCAAGAACCCAAAGATGCTTACAATTCAAAGTACATAGATAAAACATTGACACAGACAGCAACAGAGGCAGAGGCAGAGTCAGACATTGAAAGCATGGGGAAGGTTATAAGCAAGTGCGAAGAGATAAGATTTCAGGTTAGCTTTGAATACAGAGAGTGATTTGGATTGTTTGACTAGTGGAGGAAGAGAGTTCCAGAGTCTAGGGGCAGATCTTGAGAAGGCTCGATCACCAAAGCCTTGGAGGGAAGATGGAGGGATTGTAAGTAGCCCAGCTGAAGATGACCTGAGAGAACGAGAGGGTTTATAGGGAAGTAGAAGATCAGACAGATAGGAAGGGGCAAGATTGTTAGGAGATTTATAGGTGAGCAGAAGAATTTTGAACTGTATGCGATATTGAACAGGAAGCCAGTGGAGATTCTGGAGAACAGGGGTAATATGTTGATGTGCACGAGTGTGGGTAAGGAGCCGGGCGGCAGAGTTCTGAACCAATTGAAGTTTATGAATAGAAGAAGAGCTAATACCAAATAAAAGAGAGTTACAATAATCGAGACGGCTTGAAATGAAAGCATGCATAAGGATTTCTGCAGCAGACTGAGAGAGGGATGATCTGATTTTGGCAATATTGCGCAGATGGAAAAATGAAATTCTGGCAATGGAATTGATATGAGCAGTGAATGAAAGGGTTGAGTCAAAGATGACACCCAGATTTCGGATCAGTGGGAAGGAGAGATACCTACATCATCAATGCAGAGAGTAAGAGGAGGAGTTTTCTTGAGGGTAGATTTGGATCCAATGAGAATGAGTTCAGTTTTGCCACTATTTAACATAAGAAAATTGTGTTTCATCCAATCCTTGATTTCAGATAAGCAGGTTTCTAGGTGAGAGAGGGGTGGATGTTGAAAAGATTTAGTACTGAGGTAGATCTGGGTGTCATCTGCATAACAGTGAAAATCAAGATTATAACGACGCAAAGTAGTTGTCCAAGGGGAAGGATATATGTCCAAGGAAGATATAAAATACAATGAGGTCCAAGGACTGATCCCTGAGGGACCCCTTGAGAAACTACAGAGGTAGAGGAAGTATAGCCAGCGAGAGTGATAAACTGCTGCCTATTGGTCAGGTAGGAAGTAAACCAGTCTAGGGCAGTACCATTAATGCCCAGTTTGCGCAGCCTTGACAGGAGAATTGAATGACTCACTGTGTCAAAGGCTGAACTTAGGTCAAGCAGTAAGAGGATGTTTAAAGCACCAGTATCTGCAGACCTAAGGAGATCATTAGTGACCTTAATTAGAGCTGTTTCAGTACTGTGAAATGGACGGAAACCTGACTGGAAAGGTTCAAAGAGATTGTTAGATGTTAGGTACTCTTGCAGCTGGCTAGCAACGATACGTTCAAGAACTTTGGATAGGAAAGAAAGGTTTGGAATAGGCCGGTAATTATTAAAATCAGACGGATCAAGGCCTTTTTTTTTGAGGATGGGAGTAACTGCAGCAGTCTTATAGATAGAAGGAACATGACCTAAAAGCAATGATTGATTAATTAGAATGGTGAGGTGAGGAACCAGGACAGGTAGACTGACTTTAGTTAAGGTTGTGGGCAGGGGATCAAGAGAGCAAGTTGTGTTCTTGGAAGTAGTTATGATGTTAGAGATAAAAGAAGAGTCAACAGCATTAAAGGCAGAAAGAGAGGAAGAAAAAGGTATATAGTCAGGAGGAAAAGTAGAAGGAGAGGATTGGAGAGAAATAACAGCAGTAGCAGTTGCCAAAGAGCTATTAATCTTTGCAATTTTAGATTCAAAGAAGTTGAGGAAAGTATTACAAAGTTCAGAAGAAACAGGTACAGAGCTGTCAGGGGGTTTAAAAAGCTTGGTGACTGTTGAGAAGAGATGACGGGAATTTGTGCTATACTGATTATTAATAAGACTGGAAAGATAAGATGACTTAGAATTACGAAGGGCATCTCTGTAAATAAATATGTGTTGTTTATACGCCTCACCATGAACAGTAAGCTTTGTCGTCTTGTAAGGCCGCTCCAGACGGCGACCAACCTGCTTCATAGAACGGAGCTCACCAGTATACCAAGGAGCAGGAAGGGAAAAAGTCACAGTTTTTGGTTTTCAGAGGAGCAAGCGCATTTAGAGACTCAGAGAGAGCCATATTAACAATATGGGCATGAGCTCAGGAGAAGAAGGAGCAGAATCAATAGGAAAAGCAGAAGAAATGGACTGAATAAAGAAGATGAGGATCTACAGACTGAGTTTTACGAATGAGAATACTCTTTTGGTGGAGTGACGGGGCAACAGTAAAGGAGCAGTAAACAATATCAATTTGTGGTCAGAGAGTGGAAACAGTAGAGGGTGTGGATTAATAACAGGCAAGGAAGAAGAACAGACTAAATCAAGGGTGTGACCTTTGTCATGCGTAGGAAAATCAACATGCTGTACAACATGGAAGCAGTCAAGAATTGCTATAAAGTCCTTAGTAAACTTACAGTCCTGAGAATTTACATGGATATTGAAATCACCAACTAGCAGCAGGCGAGGAGAAATTGAACAAGCAAGTGTGAGTAGCTCAGATAATTCAGAAAGAAATGATGCATTAGGTTTTGGGGGACGATAAAGTAACAGTGTAATAACAGAACCAGGTAATTTAAAAGCAGTATATTCAAATGAAGTGGGAGAAGTGAGACTAACTTCTGAGATGTTGACTTTAGTGTTGAAAATCACAGCTAGACCACCTCCTCTTCCACAGGAGCGAGGTTTGCTGATGTATTTGCAATTAGGTGGGGTTGCCTGGTTTAAAGCAAAGAAATCACCAGGTGGTTGCCAGGTTTCAGTTAGAAAAAGTATGTCAATACAATTGTCCAGTATAAGCTCCTGAAGCAGAGATGATTTGTTGGACAGAGAGCGGAAATGTCCACTTAGGAAGCAACACTGATTGACAATCAATTTCACATGCTGTTGTGCAAATGGAATAGACAACAGGTGGAAATTATTGGCAATTAACAAGACACACTCAACAAAAGGGTAGTTCTGCAGGTGGGGACCACAGACCACTTCACAGTACCTATGCTTTCTGGCTGATGTTTTGGTCACTTTTGAATGTTGGTGGTGCGTTCATACTTGAAGTAACATGAGACGGACTCTACAACGCACACAAGTGGCTCAGGTAGTGCAGCTCATCCATGATGGCACATCAATGCGAGCTGTGGCAAGAAGGTTTGCTGTGTCTGTCAGCGTAGTGTCCAGAGGAGGCATTGAAGCTATGGACTGGCCCGCCCGTTCCCCAGACCTGAATCCGATTGAGCACACCTGGGACATCATGTCTCACTCCATCCACCAACATCACGTTGCACCACAGACTGTCCAGGAGTTGGCGGATGCTTTAGTCCAGGTCTGGGAGGAGATCCCTCAAGAGACCATCCGCCACCTCTTTAGGAGCAAGCCCAGGCATTGTAGGGAGGTCATACAGGCACGTGGAGGCCACACACAATACTGAGCCTCATTTTGACTTGTTTTAAGGACATTACATCAAAGTTCTATCAGCCTCTAGTGTGTTTTTATACTTTCATTTTGTGTGTGACTATAAATCCAGGCCTCCGTTGGTTAATAAATATGACTTGCATTGATGATTTTTGTGTGATTTTGTTGACAGCACATTCAACTTTGTACAGAACAAAGTATTCAATGAGAATATTTCTTTCATTCCGATCTAGGATGTGTTATTTGAGTGTTCCCTTTATTTTCTTGAGCAGTGTGTTATATTATATATATATATATATATATATACTATATATAATATATATATATATATATATATATATATATATATATATATATATATATGTTGCTGTTTTTAGATGACAGGAATGGCACACAGTGTGTTCTTCTGCTGCTGTAACCCATCTGCTTTAAGGTTTGACCTGTTGTTTGTTCACCGACGCTCTTCTGGTTGTAACGAGTAGTTATTTGAATTACTGTTACCTTTCTATCAGCTCAAACCAGTCTAGTCATTCTGCTCTGCCTTCTGGCATTACCAAGAGAACTGCTCTCACTGGATATTTTCTCTTTTTTTTCCGGACCAATCTCTATAAACTCTCAAAGTCACTTAAATTACCTTTCTTCCCCATTCTGATGCTTGGTTTGAACTTAAGCACCTCGTCTTGATCACATCTACATGCCTAAATGTATCGAGTTGCTGCCATGTGATTGGCTTATTAGATATTATGTTAAGGAGCAGTTGAACAAGACCATGGCAGCATAAAATGTAGCTTTAAATAGTAGGTTAAAAATTCTCCACACAGAGTAACTAAAGAACACAAACACACTAAAAATAGGAACTCACATGTTACTCTATATAAAATATGAAATATTATGCAGTGATATGTGATGTGATGGGAAGATTAAAGTTCCTTGAAATCAGATGAAGGTAAATCATTAGTTATTGGGTCTGTCTCCATTAGGGTGATGCTTGTTTTTTTCTCCTGTGTGAGTTGTTAGAGCTAAAGAAGCCATATGCAAACCATGCTCTTCTTTTCAGCATTTCCATACAAGGACCCAGACATCAAACCAAAGTGAATGGAAATGAGTACAGACACACAACAACCCAGACTGAGAGGGAAATCATTGTTAGAACTAAAGTATGAACAATATGAACAGAAGTTCTAAGAGCTTCCTATAAAATCTTCTTATTATTCGTGATGAACCCAAAGACAGTTGATTCATTCATTGAATTTACATTTACATTTACCTTTATGTCATTTAGCAGACACCCTTATCCAGAGCGACTTAAAGCTGATACAGTCATACAATCCAAGCAATTGTGGGTCAAGGGCCCTACTCAAGGACCCAAAAGTGGCAGCTTGGCAGAGGTGTGGTTTGAACCCTGGACCTTCTGATCCATAGTCCAGTACCTTAAAGGCTAGGCTACCACAATCCCAGCATAAGATAGTAGAGTGGTGTTCTTAGGCTGCATATTGATTACACTGAATTAAACTGGGTGAGCTATATGTTGTTATGAATTTCCATTTATCCCAGTCCCATTATCAGTCAAAGCTTTAAAAAAAAACTGGCTCAGCTTATAAGCTTGTTTGCATATGTAATGGTTATAAAAGATTTTGCATCATGTGTTATGGATTTGTACCCATAATTTACAGTGTGGTAAGCACTCCTTCATTATTGCAATAATTTATTAACAAAGTGCTAAGAGATGTGATAAACTGGTCATACAATCAATTCGGTGTAAACAATCAATTCAGTGTAACAAGTGCTTTGTTGGCGACATAAGCAGACCAGGAACACTGTTGTGAGCACTAAGCACATATTTACTAAGACAAGAATCAGAATCTTCTGACTCTGGCTTTTTCTGCCTCCACAAAAAAGTACCATTACAAGTGTTTTAGCGGAGCCTTTGTGAGACTGTATGGACTCATACAGGGAATACTCATCAATCCTATTCTTTGCCCATGTAAGCTTACATATTACAGATGGTTTTCTTATACTTATATTTTACCTGAATTATATCAAACCATAACAGACTGGGTGGAGGTTAGCACTGAGCAGACGCAACAAGGGATAACTTAACACTAAAAGATACAAGAAAAATTGTTCTGTTTCTGTATGTCAGTATCACTAGGTAAACTTTTACCAGCAGACAAAGGTGGAGACATAAATGATTTGACCATAAACAAAACAAAAATACAGTCCATATAATAAAAATAAATAAACAAACAAATCAATAAAGAGGAGGAAATATTGTAACGTTGAGACAGAACAGACAGGGGCCAGTATCAATATTGAATATAACTAACTGGGGTTATGTAGATTGTTTGAACATAGTAAAAGAAAACATATGAAAATATATGAAATTTAATGCTAGACCAGTTCAGTTACTTCTACAAAAAGTCTTGGCAATCATTATAATCCCTAGCTAAAAGTTCTTTAACATTTGGAAGTCAAGTGCTGATCTCAGCTTAGCCCTCAGCCCTCCTGTGGTCCACCTGTATGGTTATCCTCCCAGATCATTCCCCTTTGAGTCGAAGAAGCTATTGGCCCATTTCTCATTGAGAAGGTAATCAACCCCACTGCCATCCATCTCAAACAGCCCAGACACATGAAAATGTTATGTGGGATCTTGGATCCCACAGGCAATTTGATGAGGAACCCAAATGCAAACCCACAGATGAACCAGAACAATGACATAAGGAATAACATGATTTATTGACACAAATACATAAGGGTTGAAGTGTGCATGTGGTGAATTTAATAGCGTTAGTCCATGTGGTTGGCAGCTAGAGTGTGGTGGAAACCAAAAACCAGATAGTGTGCGATGGTAGCATGTGTGTAGCTTCCAGACGGCCAGGAACCGTAGCGAGCAGAGGGCGGAACCCAAGACGCAGGCTGGACGGCAGCAGGAACCCAGAAAACCAGGAAGGAGGTGAGCGACCTTGACAAATGAGGCGAGGATGACGTCACCCAGTGGGAGTGAACATCAGAAAAGCGGGGGCAGCGCCGATGCAGTTCAGCACCATAGCGGGAGGCAGAGAAATCTGACCCTAGCCTACCATGCTAAGCCCTATCCTTATCCCTGGTCATCTGACTGTACTTAGCCCTACCCTTAAACAAGAAGGTTCTACCTCTTTCCCTAAATGGGTGTCTAAGGAATACAGTAGAAGACATAATGTGTGGTGTCAGGGATACTGCGAGGGTACGGATAGTTGAACAAACCACCAGCATGGCAGTCATATACGTTTAGATATGCTGAGGTAGTGATGGTGCTTGCCACTTTGGGACCGCCTTATATCACTAGGGGAGCAGGTGCACCTAATTACGGTTGCTGGGGAGCACTTGGGAGTGATGTTGACACATGTCTCGGTCCCGGCACATTTGCTGAGATGACACTGTCCTAATAGATATTTATTAAGTTCTGAAAACTCTCAATCTTGCCTCCCTGAAGATTATGGGCTAAAGAGTATAAGGATATAACCCACTGCTAAAAACATCCAAATTTTAAACTCCAAAACCTAGTTTGTCCTTCAAAAGTAAACATAAAGACTCAAATACTTATTTTGGTATGGCCTTAGTGAGGAGGTGGATACTGCTTTTGTACCAAATCATTATTACACCTGTTTGAAATCACATCATTATTTATTTATTATTTTTTTTTCTTACCTCATTACTAGCTGTGTATATGAGTATGTCAGCTTATAAGAGACACATTCTAGTACTAGGTTATAATGCACTTTACTACACCGGAATAAATATTAGTCTGTGATGGAAGTTTTATGGTGATTTGACATACAATCCTACGCTTGTTACTGTGGACTATGGTTATTTGAGATTTACTAAATTGGAATGTGGGTTCAAATTGCTAATGTAATAATTCCAGACCCTGAAATTACCCAATAGAGCGCATAAATGTGGAACGTGCCTATTGCACAGTTCAAAGAGCTCAGTACAGTGTGGGCAGAAATGGAAGCACATGGTCAGCAGCAATACTCAAGTAGGCTTTAGACGATGCTCAGTTGATGTAAAAGAGATCGAAGTGTGCCAAAAATACCCACCACACCATTATACCACCACCAGCAGCTTGAATCATTGGTACAAGGCAGGACAGATCCATGCTTTTGTGTTGTTTACACCACATTCTGACCCTACCATTCAAATGTTGCAGCAGAATGTGAGACTCATTAGACCAGGCAACATTTATCCAATCTACTATAATATTATAATATACTATTATAATACTCAGATCATCTCTTGCTGTTATGGTTCGCCATGTAAAAGAAATGAACCGTGTGAACAAAAATATAAATGATTGGGACCCAAGTGCAGTTACCTCCAGATGGTAGTTATAACCAAAATAAAACTAAATAAATGAAAGGAAAACAAACCGAATATATAATTAACAAATAAAACTAAATACAAGAAAGTGCACTCCGTAAGCGTACCGCGCCACTATTCAGGGTGCACTTACGACTTGCCTCCGCTGCGCGAACGGCGCTTCTGTGGTCGCATGCCACACAAAAAAAAAAAAACGAAAAGCGCCTTAACGTGTGTGGCACGGATGGGGGGAGTGAAGAGGACAAGGCTATAAGCTCTGCGTCCTCTTCTAAGTACAAAAAAAAAGTTAATTCTCCCAATCGCGGCAAGGGGGGGTGACGGCGTGACAGAGAGAGACAGCGGAGGCAAAGCGCCCGGAAAAAGGAAAGTAAAACATAAACAGCGCTGTCCCTACCCTATCTAGGGCCCTGGTCACCTAGGCTGCTTCCTGGCAACCTTCTTTTGGCGACCTTGATGTCCCAAGACGTATTGCTGTCCATAACGAAATGAAATGACAAAGAAAAGAAAGGTCTTGTTGAAAAAAGAGCCTCTCTCTCTTTCACCGTCTCTCTGTCTTTCTCTATTTGTGTCTCTGTCTGTCTGTCTGTCTGTCTGTCTGTCTGTCTCTCTCTCTTTCTCTGCACATGCGTGGGCATAGGAGGGTTTGGCTTTCAATTCTACTTATCTTCGGGTGCGTATACGGAGGTGTGTGTGGGTGTGTGGGTGTGCGGGGGTGAGTCCTTGAATGCCAGACGTTTTGAAAATCTGTCTTGTTGACATGGAGTAAAAGTCGAGTGTCAGGCGAGTGTAGAGGAGTGTTGTTTGGCGGCAGGTGAAGTTGTGTGCCACAGCAGTATCCTGTCCGCCGGATGAACAAGGCTGTAGTGCTGTTTTTAGAAACAAGGAGCTAATCCTTGTGTGACCCTTAAGTGCTCCAGCGAAAAAAATCAACCTCTCAAATGTCCCGCCATTCATCAAAGATGAACTACTTATTCAGGACGTCTTGATGCATGCTCAATAATCCAGGTAAGAAAATCCCAGAAGTTGAATCTGTTCATCTGGACAATCTTCATCTTCTATGTCAAAATCTAAGAACAGATTCAACTTCTGGGATACCCAAAGACACGGAGATGGAGCTAAACCTTATTTAAATTTAGAATTGAAGGTTTTGACTACACAGTTTATGCATCATCCAATATTAATTTGAGATGTTTCAGATACAAGCAAACGGGCCATCTTATCCGGGATTGTCAGGAACCGGTTGATAACGTTCCTGAGGCTGATGAGGTAGAGCAACCAGGGCCTGCTACTGTGTGGTAGAGATGTCCAAGGGGTAGACCTTGTACTGGCCCTACAAAAGAAAAAAAGTGTTTTGGGGGAGCTGCTGGGCACAACAGCACAGAAGGCATTGGTCCGGTCACGTTTCCATAAGATTTTGGAGATGAATGCTCCAACAAATTTTTTTTTTAATCTCGAGCATAGAAATGGTCAAAAAAAGCTTATGTACACTGTGCAGACTGAAGTGGGGGCTCTTATATTTGATCCCTCAGAAATTCGCAAGCGGACAGTTAACTACTTTTCAAAGCTATATGAGAGTGAGTGGGCTGAAGCGAAAAGGTAGAGGAGCGCTTCTTTCAAAACCTCTCTAAGCTGTCACAAGCGTCTGATGCAGAGCTAGATGCTGAGCTCACCAAAAAGGAGTTGTGGAATGCACTGGCAAGTCGCCGGGCATCAATGGGGTCCTGGCTGAGTTCTACAAAGCCTTCTGGCCTAACCTAAGTGACGATGTGTTGCATGTCCTTAGAGATAGTGTGCGGGAAGGTGAACTCCCTTTAAGCTGCAGGAGAGCTGTACTCACCTTGTTGCCCAAAAAAAGTCGATTTGACTGGCCTGAAAAACTGGCGTCCAGTTGCACTGCTCTGCACAGAATACAAAATACTTTCAAAGACCTTGGCTCAGAGACGTAAGAAGTAAGGTGATGGAGCAAGTGGTCAAACTTGACCAGTCGTACTGCTTGCCCGGCAGGTCCATTTTTTGATAATATAATTTGATCTGGAAGTATCTAGACTTTTGGGGCCAAAGACTTGGTTAATCCTGTTGGATCAAGAAAAAGTTTTTGATAGAGTTGAACATAATTACCTTTGGAAAGTGTTAGAGAACTGCGGTTTTAACGTTGGTTTTATTTATTAATTATGTTTAAAACTCTTTACAGTGGCATTGAGAGTGTACTTAAAGTTAACGGTGGTTTATGTGCCCCTTTTAAAGTTCACAGAGGTATTAGACAAGGCTGCTTGCTATCAGGTATGTTGTATTCCCTATCTTGTGAACCTCTTCTATGTGTTTTAAGGGACAAACTTATGGGACTAACCATTCCTGACTGTGACGCCTCACTACGCATTCCGGCATATGCAGATGATTTAATGGTCATGGTCAGTACCCAGACGGATGTTGACGCCCTGGTCAGAACACTGAGTGAATACAAGAGAATATCTTCCACGAAAGTAAACTGGGGGAAAAGTGAAGCAATTTTGGTGGGGGACTGGAATGGGGCTAAACCACAACTCCCTGTTCGGCTAGCTTGGAAAAAGAGTGAATGTATTAATTGTGATGGATGAGAGAATCAGCTATGAGAACATCTCATCCGCATCACAAATGAACAAAGCTGCAGTGGCTATGGTAACGGAGCAAGTGTATGTGGAGCAGCTGATCGAGCACAGAATCACAGTAAGGGAGCAGTTCTTCTCTCTCTCACTGCTGGTTGGAATGACAAGTCGTGTCACCATCTCGAATGTGCCTCCGATAATTGCAAACAGAGATATCGAGCGAGAACTTGCTTGCTATGGGAAGTTTGCAAGCTGCATAAGGATGGTGGCACTGAATTGTAAACATCCACGACTGCAGCACGACTGATGTTTCTGAATGAACCTACACTGGATATTTCATTCTGAGTACAGCATGATAACAAGTTGTACATGCTGTACGCTAGCACTGCTAGTTTAAAGTGCTTTCACTGTGGAGAACTCTTTCACAAAATGATGGCCTGCTCTAAAGCTAGAGCTGAAGCGATAGAAAGATCTGGTGGAGGGAATGGGTCAAACACCAAGCAGATCAAGCAAGGTTTGATGGGCATGGCTGTTGTTCAGCCTGCTGGTGCCGAGTGTGAGCTAAATAATGAGAATGAAAAACCAGTGGAGACTTTGGTATTGGAGGTATTGGAGTTATAGAAAAGATGAGGGTTGTGGAGTAATTGGAAATGAGCGTGAAAACGGTGAAGTTGTGCAGGAGTTTATTGAAAACTGTGGTGGAAACGGAGGAAAGATGGAGAGTTTAAGAGATAAGGATATGGTTTTGGAACATGTTGTGGAAAACGCTATGTCAGAGATTGTTGAGTTGAATGAAAAAGAAATGAGTTGCTGGAAAGTTGTTCAAACTGCTCAGAGGTTTCTGAGTTAACCTTGGTGGCTGGTGATGATCGTAAACTTTATTCGCTACAGGAGCTGAATATTTTTCTTGATGAAACTTAACGGAAAATTGTGGATATAGCAGATTTTTCCCTGATACGGAAATATTTATAGCATCTGTAATAATGGCACAGAAAAAGCAACCCTAGATGAATTAAGTAAACAAAAAATATTTCATTTAAGGAAAATGGTAACACAATTATAAAAAGAAAAAAAAATATGAAGCTAAAAATGTTTGGAAAGCATCACTGGGGGTCCTTTTATACTGCTGTCTATCCCTATCTTTTTTTCTTCTTTTTCTTCTCTTACTTCTTTATGGAGAAGCTCCAGATAGGGACTAATATTAATATTAATGGGGGCAGAGACAAAAGTAAAAGGGCAATTGTGGCAAAATTTATCAGACAAAAAAAATGTTTATGTCATATATTTACAGGAAACACACAGTGACCTAAAAAATGAAGTAGAATGGGGTATGTGGTGGAAGGGTAATTAATTCTTAGTCATGGGACAAATTTTAGTGGAGGAGTAGCTATACTTTTCTCAGATAAACTAATCTTGGCAACACGCATCATATTGAAATTGAACCAGGTCGTATCCTTTTTGTAAAAACTGATATTGAAGGACCCCCTGCACCTGCAGCTCTAAGCCTTCATGTCGCCGTCTTTCTCTCACACCGTCACCCCTCCTTGCCACGATCGGGAATATTTATTCCCCGATCGCGTTTAAGGAGGACGCAGCGTTAAATAACCACGTCTTCTTCGTTCCCTGCGACTGTGCCACGCCCCCGCGGCCGTGTTTAAACCGCGGTGGAGCTGCACACGCTCGTGGAAGCTCCGATCGGGTTCTACACGCTGCACATGCGCAGACCCGGCGCATATATTGCGCAACGGAGGCACATCGTAAGCGTACTGTGAATTAATGTACGTCACGCTTGCGGCAAGCAGTTTAGTTTATTTAGTTTTATTTATTAATCGTATCATTTATTTAGTTTCTTTAGTTGTTTATATTTTTTATTTCCTTGGCTTTTGTTTATTTATCTCATTTCAGTTATAATTACCAACTGGAGCTAACTGCATTTGGGTCCCAACCTATTTATATTTTTGTTTAATACGGTTTGTCATCATTTTAATATGGCGAACCGTAACAGAAGGCAGTGGACAGCCAAGGGACCCAGCGTTAGCTCCTGGACTTCCAATATGGAGACCCCCAGATGCCGTAGACGGCGGGTTTTGTTATCCGGGTCACGGCTATCCTGTGGCCTAGACGCTGAGGATTTTTCTCACCCTCACGCCAAGGATTTTTCTCGTCCTCACACCGAAGATTTTTCTTATCCTCCCGATGAGGATTTTTCTTATCCTCTTGATGAGGATTTTTCTTATCCTCTTGATTAGGATTTTTCTTATCCTCTTGATGAGGATTTTTCTTATCCTCTCTACGTGGATTTTTCTTGTCCTCTCGATGGGGATTTTCCTTGTCCCCTCGATGAGGATTTTTCTTGTCCTCTTGATGAGGATTTTTCTCAGCCTGCCCCTCCCAAATTACCCAGTCCTCGCCGCCGTCGCCATCGGCACCCACGTGGGGCCCGAATGGAATTGTTCAGCGGCATCATCCATCCGGACCCCCAGCCTCTTATTCCTGCCCCTGAGCCCATGACCATTTACAACATTGACCAGGGTTTCGCGAGTGTGCAGGAGTATGTGGCTGAATTCAGCACCCTAGCCGCACAGAGCGGCTTGCATGGGCCGGCACTCATGGGGTCCTTTAGAACAGGGCTCAATGATGATGTAGATATCAAGCTGTGCTTTCTCCCACCCGCCTCTTCCTTTGACCACCTGATCAAGCTGGCCAAGTTAGCGGAGACCCGCCTCGATCAGTGTGCCAGGGTTTATAGCGCCACCTAGCCCCGTTCACGAGCGGATCGCACACTCCTGCTGGGACGTGGAGCGCACTGCGCCCTCCAGCGTTGAACCTGGGCTCGTCGCGCATTCAAGCTCCACACCAGGGCAGTTAGACCCCGTGCCAGAGCATATAGCGTCACCTAGCCCTGTCCACGAGCGGTTTGCATGCTCTTGCTGGGAAATGGAGCGCACAGCGCCCTCCAGCATTGAACCTGGGCTCGTCGAGCATTCATGCTCCACACCAGGGCAGTCAGACTCTGTGCCTGAGCGTATGGCGCCCCCTAGCCATGTACGTGGGCCCGCCGCGCACTCTAGTCCCGTGTCTGTGCTGAAAGACTTCACGGTGAGGCATATAGCGGCGCCTGGCCCCGTACAGGAGCCAATTGCGCCTTTAAGCCCTGCGTCTGAGCAAGGAAGCTCCACACCTGGGCAGTTAGCACACCGGTCGTCGCCGCCGACCCCTGTGCCTTGGTCACAAAGACAGATTCCTGCGCTCCTTGACTCATTACAGGAGCGCAGTGCTCCCTCTTGGGAAGCCCCTTGGCCACGGGTCAACTCTTCTAGGACCCCTGGGTTCTTGGACCTCAAACAGGGGACCAGGCCAGTCCTGGAATTGGTGGGGCCCTTTAACACCCTAGCCGTGCCTTCCAGCTTCAATGACCAGGTCCTTATAGCCCTTTTTTCACAGGCGCTCAATGAGGAGGTGCTGAGTGAGCTGTACGACCTGGCCATTGATGCGGAGTTTCACCTCCGTAGGTCCCGTGGTGGGTCCTTCAGGGTCACTGGGGACTAACCAAGCCTCAAACCTGAGCAACTAAGCTCCGTTCTAGAGCTCGCCGTGCCCGTTGACCCCAAACTTGGGCACATAGCGCCACCCAGTCTCGAACCTGAGCAACTAAGCTCCATTCTAGAGCTCGCCGCATCCGTTGACCCCGTAGCTGGGCACATCATGCCGCCAAGTCTCGAACCTGAGCAACTAAGCTTTGTTCTAGAGCTCGCCACGCCCGTTGACCCCGTACTTGGGCACATAGTGCCGCCAAGTCTTGAACCCGAGCAACTAAGCTCCATTCTAGAGCTCGCCATGCCCGTTGACCCCGTACCTGGGCACTTAGCGCTGTCAAGTCTTGAACCAGAGCTATTATGCTCCATTCCAGAACTCGCCGTGCCCGTTGACTCCGTACTTGGGCACATAGCATCACCTAGTCCCGTTCACGAGCGCACTGAACACTCACGCTGGGGGGGGTGAACGCACCGTGCCCCCCAGCGGTGAACCTGGGCTTGCCCCGCTTTTAAGCTCCACACCAGGGCAGTCAGACCCCGTGCCGGAGCATATAGCGCCCCCTAGCCCTGTACTTGGTCCCGCCGCACACGTAAGCCCCGTGTTAGAATAGCCAGTCTCCACGGTGAGGCATGTGGCGCCGCCTGGCCCCGTACAGGAGCCCAATGCGCCTCCAAGCCCTACATCTGAGCAGTCTAGCTCCACGCCTGGGCATTGTGCGCACCGGTCGTTGCCACCGACCCCTGCACCTCGGTCTAGACCAGTTCCAGCGCCGCGATCCGCTGCCTCGATTCCTGCACCACGATTGGTGGTCCCTATCGCCGTGCCCCGGTCTAGACCACCTCCAGCGCCACCTAGTGTCGCTACGGAGCACTCCGCGGTCGTCCCGTCACTCCCTTACGGCCACGGGTGTTCCCCATTGCTCGTCCGGCCAGACGACTTGCCCCTGAGTCGCCTGGGCTGGGTTTTGCTCCTGAGCCTCTGAGCTCTACCCCTGAGCCTCTGAGCTTCCCTCCTGAGACTCCGGTCTCTAGCTCTGTCTCTGAGCCATCGGACTCTGCCTCTGAGCTACTGTGTGTCGCTCCACTGCCACCAGTGCTCAGTTCAGTCCCTGAGGCCATTGGGTCACTCGCCACGCCCAATAGGGGTGTCAGACCGGCCATAGCCTGTCTTCTCCTCCCCTTCAGCCAAGGCCTTTCCGGCCTATTGGCGCCCCACTGTGCACCTCTTCCTCAACCCTGAACGGGTGAGACAGGCGAGGGGAGGGGTTTAGTTGTGCTTAGGGGTGGCGGGACGACGCCCCTCGGAGGGGGGGTACTGTTAGGGATCACTTGTCCCAGTTTCACGGCGTGAGCTGCAGCAGCGCGATCGCCCGTGTGCCTGCTTTCCCGGGCCATTTATGGGTAAGTGGCGCCACCTGGAGTCCTGCCTATATAAACACACCGTATGGACTCAGTGGTGCCACTGCTTACGCTCTAGGTCACATAACAGGATTCTCACGTGACTTTTCGATGCACCCAGCTTTTTGAAGGCACAGACGCATTTGCTGCTGCACTCCGGCTTTCTAACGGTGCGTTTTCATTTCTTTTGTTTACCATTCGTTTTTTGTTAGTAATAAAGGTAGTCTGGGGGAATCAAGTCCCTCAGACGGGAGGCTGCTAGAAGGCAGTCCGGTAGTTAGGGCCGTATATAGACAGAGTCAGCATTTTTCGTTGTTTATTATGTTTTGATTTTGTTAGGGTTTGGAATCGGACCCTAAGAGGAAAGGAAGGATAGGACACAGGCGCAAAGAACTCTCAAAGGAGGTCAAAAGAAAGGGAAAAATTCACTGCTTTGACACAGGCTTGGGAACCTGACGGTCTTGGAACGGCAGTGTTACCCAGGCGGGGATTCGAACACCGGACCTCTTGCGTCAGGGACGGGGATTCAACGCGTTTGCCACCCGGCCAGACGACTGATGCTAGAGGGCAAGCGGGCCTAGGGAACGTCAAAAAACAAGCGCCACCCACGGCGGACTCAGAATAAAGAATACGCCAAAAGCTAAACAAAAAATAAAGGAGAACAAAAAGGCCACGAGGAATAAGCCCCGTGAAGCTGGGAATTACCAGCGAGAAATGCCTACCACGCTGGAAGCAGAGTGCACGGTCTAACGCTGAACTCAGCATGTGTGTGTGTGGCCAGCAGCCGACAGAGGAGGGGGGACGCCTGAGCGAGGGGGGGTGAAACGATGCGCATGCGCTAAAGAAGGCGGCGTGGAGACCGGCTGGATACCGAGATGCTGCGCCCGGCTGAAAGTGCAAACGCCACGGAAAAGCAATACTCAAAGCTCCGGAGAGCAGGGGGAACCCCTAACGACGGGGACAGCAAGCGGGGTAAAGAGAGAGCGAAGGCAGGCTGCACCGCCGCCGAAGGAAAACCGGAAAATGGCGCCTGGAGCAGAGACGAGCTAGGCTAACGGAAGCACGGAGGACCACGGAGCTACACCTACGCTACCGACTAAAGCCCTATCGTACCTCAAACCTTGCAGCTTTACTCTGCTTGCTCTCTTCAAAGAGCGAGCTACCTTCTGGCCCTTGAAGAAACCGCGGTCCGATCGGAGGAGACCAGGTTAGTAGCGATAACTCTGGGGAGGGGGTAGTGGAAACGAACTACGTTGCGGTGTCCGAACAAAAGCGTTGTCTAGGAGCAACGAGAGTCGCGAACAACGTATGAGTCTGTGAGGGTGCGACGGCGAGGGCCGCTTAGGACCGATTTATATAGGCAGGGGTTCAGGTGTTGCGAATAACATTGGAATGTGCCCTGCGCGAAAGGAGGGTGCGAGACGAAACCGGGATGCCAGTCCCGGGACGGGTGGTGCGCCCCTGCTGGCCACCCATCCCGAGATGTGGCGAGCGGATCCTTATAGATTTTTGCCAAGCTGCACTTGCAGCTCTAAGCCTTCATCCCGCCGTCTTTCTCTCACGCCATCACCCCTCCTTGCCACGATCGGGAATATTTATTCCCCGATCGCATTTGAAGAGGACGCAGTGTTAAATAACCATGTCCTCTTCGTTCCCTGCGACTGTGCCACGCCCCCGCAGCCGTGTTTAAACCGCGGTGAAGCTGCACGCGCTCGTGGAAGCTCCGATTGGGTTCTGTGCGCTGCGCATGTGCAGACCCGGCGCATATATTGCGCAACGGAGGCATGTCGTAAGCGTGCTGTGAATTAACGTACGTCACGCTTACGGCGTGCAGTTTACTTTATTTAGTTTTATTTATTAATCGTATCATTTATTTAGTTTCTTTAGTTGTGTATATTTTTTATTTCCTTTGCTTTTGTTTATTTATCTCATTTCAGTTATAATTACCAACTGGAGCTAACTGCATTTGGGTCCCAACCCATTTATATTTTTGTTTAATACGGTTCGTCATCGTTTTAATATGGCGAACCGTAACAATACATGGGTGAAAGTGTCAGACACAGCAAGACTTACTATATGGATGAGTCGAAAGAATAAAATCAAAGGTAGTGGGACAGGTGATCTTTAAAGACTTTTTTAAAGATCAGACTGAATGTTGAGTTTGTTTCATAAAATGACTTTTAGATTAGAAGAATTTTGTAGACTTTGGAGACAAGGTGAGGTACTGTGCAAAGTGGAAAATGAAAAACTGATGTTATTTTTCCTCATGTCACCTTTTTCTTAATTGTCCTGTTTTGTCCCCATAAAATGAGTGGAAATGTTTTTGGCTCTTTTTGAAGAGTACTTTTTAAAAATATAGAATAAAGGTTTTTTAAAAGTCAAAGTCCCTCTGTTTCTCTCTCTGTTTCTCTCTCTCTCTCTGTCTCTCTCTCTGTCAGGTTTCTTGCAGTTGTTTAACCATATCTTTTCCGAATAACATCTCGGTTAAGCATTGTTTGGTGTTTGGTGTGAGTGAGTACAAAAGAAGCGTGTGTGTGTGTGTGTGTGTGTGTGTGTGTGTGTGTGTGTGTGTGTGTTTGTGTGTGCGCAGTAGGGCAGTGTTGGAGGAGTGCTGTCTGGCTGCAGGAGAAGTTGTGGGTCACAGCAGCATTCTGTCCGCCTTACGATGAATAAAGCAATGGTAATGTTTCTAGATACAGTGGAGAAGGCAAACGAGCTAATTAGATTTCGTTGTAAATGACCAACTAGTGTTTGTCCAGCCTCTAAGTGCCCCAGCCAAGAAAATTAGTTCCTCAAATGTTCCTTCTTTTATTAAGGATGAATTAATTATACAGGAACTATCTCTGTATGGTAAAGTTGTTTCACCAGTAAGGAAAGTTTTCCTCGGATGTAAATCCCCGTTAATGAAACACCTCGTACCTTTCAGGCAATTCACTTATATGGTGCTTAAAGATGCAGAGGAGGAACTGAATCTAACGTTGAAATTTAGAGTCGAAGGCTTTGATTATACAATCTATGCCACTTCAAATATTAACATGGGGTGCTTTAGATGTAAACAAACGGATTTTAATGTATTTTAATTTCTTTCAGAAGATGAATTACCTAGAGACTTTTAAAACAATGTGGTGTTTTAACAAGGCAGTGTGTTGGGTACAAGACGATCAACTACACTTTACTAAAGAACTGGGCTAATATGTACCTCTGTATTTCTGTTTTAAGGTGGTTTTTTTTTACTTTTAAGCTCCATTTTTACTATTTGTATTTTTTTGTAATATAACTCTTTTAACTTTCTAATATGCTTGTTACTGGAACGACTTATTGATGGAAAAGTGATGGGTTAATAAAGGAAGGTTAAAAGTCAAAGTCTCTCTCTCTCTCTCTGGAAAAACTCCCCGACTCCCTGGATAGACGTTTAGCAGATGCCCTTATTCAGAGTGACTTGTAACTTTCTTATCCATGATCAATCTTACAATCCAAGTTCTTGTGGTTAAGAGCCATGCTCATGGATCCAGCAGTGGTAGTCTGATCCACAGCTAAGGACTTATTAACAGATGAATTACACTATGAAACAAGCACAAGTGCCTAAATTTGTCTGATTGTAATACACACAGCATCACACAACTACAGTCAAATCTCGCTACTATGCCACCTACCGGGACCGACCAAAAGTGGCATAGTAGAGAGAGTGGCATAATAACGAGGGTTCGTAAAAACGGCTTTATTTGCTCAAGTTACCCGTCAGTCCAAAGCTCTCAAGAATTGTCGGCTGGCGCATGTTCTTTCGGCGGATCAAGCTTCGGGTCGTGAGCCTGCGTCAACTTCATGCGTTTCAATGGAACTCCAGCTTTGATTGCAGCCTCGATTGCATCCTTCTTGCTGAGAATGCCCTTCACAGTGGTTCTCTTAACTTCGACGCCCCATTTCTTGCTTATCTCCCTGGCCAACTTGGACTGATTCGGCTCCTTCTTCGCGGCATCGATGATCTCCTTTTTCTCCTTCAGCGTAAAGTCAGTTCTCTTGCGTTTCTGTGATGACATTATGGACAAAATAAAAAAAAAATGCTGTCACTGTTATGCGTGTGCCTGTGCGTCTGTGTGTGCTCGCGCTTTTGCGTGTCTTGATCGTTTGAGCCAGGGTTCCAGGGTTGTCGCTGTGCATGTTGTGATTGGCTTGTTGTTGCTGGCGTCGGGAGGAAGCATCGCGTGTTTGACCTTGACAGAGTCTGACTATGTGCGTACGTATTGGGTTATGTTGTGCGCAGCTGGGCTGTAGTTCGTCGCTTCACGTGAGTGTAATAATCGAGCACTGCGCGGAATTTCACAACTCGTGCCTTTTAACAATCACACAATAGTGGCATAGTAGCGAGAGTAGGTGGTGGCATAGTAAATTTATTTTGCATTGAATTTTGTCGGGACAGAGCAAAAGTGGTATAATACCGAGAGTGGTATAGTAGCAAGGTGGCATAGTAGCGAGATTTGACTGTATCTGAAATAGCCAGTCCCAAAACAGCAATGTACTGTAATTATAATGATTACAATGTTGTTTCTATCCACCGTTCATACAAGGTAGCTAAATCCAGAAATGCATCCATTAATGCTTGTCTAGATACTATATACTCTTCTATTTTACTGTTGTTAGTGCTCATGTAATTGAACAGAGTACAGCTTTGCTTTATTTTAAAAATTTTTTTTGCTGAAATGGCTGCTACATAGATACAACAACATTCATCATTCACTTAGCTAGCAAATATGCCATGTTTGAAAACTGGACAATTCAATTCTACGGACACATTCTATAAAATAAAATGTTGTTTCTATCTGCCATTCATACAAAGTAGCTAAATCCATAAATGCACCCATTACTGCTTATCTAGACACTATATACTCTTCTATCTTACTGTTTTCCACAAATAAATCGTTAGTGTTCATATAACTGAACAGAGTGCAGCTTTGCTTTTTTTTTTTTGCTGAAATGGCTGCTACATAGATACAAAAACATTAATCATTCCTTTAGCTAGCAAATATGCCATGGTTTGAAAACTGGACAAATTAATCCTACGGACACATTCTATAAAATAATGTATGAATTAAATATATGACTAAATGAACTTAATGAAACTTTTTAATAAGTATTTCCATCTAATAAGAAAGATGTGAGCAGAGAGTTCACCAGCATGAGCAGTGTGCATTTACTAAAGAGGAAGAGAAGTGGTTGCTTCCCTTACTGCTCTCTACTTCCCCGCTGGTGGTTTCAGGTATTGCCAATCAAACAATACTGGTATTATTCTAGAATGGATTCACAGCATTAAATAGCTTTAACTCTTCCTCAAATTGTGACCGACCTCTCTCTCTCTCTCTCTCTCTCTCTCTCTCTCTTTCTCTCTCTCTCTCTCCCTCTCTCGCTACCCCCCCTCTCTCTCTCGCTCTCTTTCTCTCTCACTCACACACCCATGCACAGAAGATAATATTGTGTCTCCTAATGTGAAAATAGAGAGTAGGTTATATACTGATCAGATTCATGTAATAAAAGTAATCACCCTTTATTCCAATAGCACTTCTGGAATAAACTAACATGATGGACCGAGTGCACTTTTTGCCTCTATATATACTTGACTAACCAGTAAATCCAAAGTCATTGTAAAGACGTTTCCCCAGTTCAGAGGAAAAGTGAGTTCCTTGAACAGTGATTATTTCCTCCAGGATTCTGACATGGAGAACATCTCAGCAAAATCACTCATTAGCTTATATATTGTCACTGAACGGAGAGGAAAGGTCTCTGGAAACTTTGTTGCATAATCACCTACCAGCAAGATGTTCCAAGAGTCTGTGCTGCTATGCTACAGGAACCGATGGGGACCATATCTGTACGTTGAAATGAAGTGGTGATGATTAGTTACAGACTAGTAATCATTATCATATGTCTGTGCCCAATCAGAACTGAGCATGGCTCTACTTTCTGGCATTCTGGGACAAGTCTTTGAAGAAACATATACAGGTGTCTAGTGAGCCAGAAGTACCCTCCCTTAAACTTCACTATAATCAGACTCCTACAGAGAACACCAAGAATTTTAATCATTCAACAGTTATATGAGGTATAGTTTTATATATGAGTATAGAGCTTTTATACAGAAGATCACGGATATAAGCTTACAAATCAGTTCATAATAATTGCTAACAAAACTTCTGGTTCTTAAAACACATTATACTGTAGTTACAGAAGCAAGACAGTAGCAAGCTTTTATCAACTGTATACAGATTCACATCACAAAACAAATAATAATAGCCATAGCATAAACCTCTCATAAAGATGTTGGTCAGCTACATCAAGCACTAATGTAGGAACCAACCAGATTATGTCTTTTTTTCCATTTTAAATACAGGTATGCTTCACCTAGCATCCACTCGCATTTAAAGCTACAGTCACATGGAAGAATCAGCCTCCTGTACCCAAAAAGGCTCAGAAACTGTCAGAAGGTGTTACTGTACTAATCCACGAGGCACTTTGTCCTAAGGTCCCTTGTAGAGCCTCCTGAGGTCTGGGAAGCTGAGTCTGGCAGACCTGGTGTGCACCTGATACTCTTAAATAAGCTCTTAAATAATTTACATCTATCGGTTTGTGTTACAGCAATTGAAATGTGACAGAATATCAACTGTGCATCAACAGAAGCGTCTGATAAAGTGTAATAAAATTAATTTGAGTCTTTATTAACGGCAGAGAAATTAAATAAATTAAACTAAATGAGGTTCTTAAACAAACATGAGTATGTTCCGAAACCCCTCACCATCTGTTAATAAAATAAAATAACTATTTCTTCAGAAATATTCAGGCTGCTTTTAGATCATGTACTCATGTTCTTTTGGTTTGTTTCCACCAAAACAGTTTATTCTTTATTCTCCAACCCTGACTCTGTCAGCACTGTTACTGCTGCATCTTCAAACTCTTTCAATCCATTTTTCAGGAGCTTGCGTGTAAAAGTAAAAGACGCCAATGCTGCAATAGCACTTCCTACACCAGGCACCAGTGTACACAGGAACTTTAAAGCTTCCCCAGCAGCTAATTCAGGCCGATTCAGTGTGGTTAGTGATTGTGATGCCAGTTCCTGTACAAGAGGTGACTGTATCAAAGATTTCAGATCTGGCTTGTTCACTCGTCTTGAGAATTTTTGGAGTGATTTATTATCAAGGCCAAATGAATAGAAGCAGCTGGTGAAGAAAGCCAGCACAATGCTGGCATCAACTCCCACAGATATACCTGCTATTGGAATTGCAGCAACTCCTCCACAACAAACAGCTACAGCCCAGGTTAATTTCTTGAACATCTGGACTTTTTTCTTTAGCATAGCCAGAGAGGTGACTGGTACAGACTGCAGTAGAGCATACTGTTTATGCTCTGGGATCTCTGATATCAGAGCGTCTACAAGCTTCTCCCAAAGTCAAATGCAGAGAGATCCATAGAGGATATGAGGAAAACTTTAGGATATCCACATTCCTTTAAGCTTTCCAAACAGTTGTTTCTGATTTTTGTGAGTGTTTCATGTTTGCTGAAGTGTTTCTTACTTTCTTCTGATCGAATATCATTATCAATCTTTGATCGAACGAAGTAAAACTTTTTTTTCATTTTCCTGATCTTTTTGGCCAGCATGATGTCATTCTCTTTGAATCTCTCTGATGAGATAATAATGAAGAAGTCATATTTTTCGAAGTCCATCTTTTTAAGATATGTTTTTGCTGGGAACTTTGTGGACCAACTCCTGGCAGATCCCAGAGAGTCACATTAGATAATTTGGGATGTGGGTAAGGGGTTGGTTCAGTGGTGGTTTCAGTAACTCCAGTTTTAGCTGCACCTTCATTATCGTTATCCAGTTCTCTAATAGCATTGATGAAAGTGGACTTTCCTACCCCTGATTCTCCAGTTACAGCTATGTTCAGTGAGACATGTAACAGCTGATCCACTTGCTCTTTGGCTTTCTTAAAAGCTCTTTCAAAATTCTTTTCTCCTGAAGCCTCAATGACTGCTTTTATCTCTTCTTGGTTGCTGGTTGGCTTTTGATTTGCCATTGTAGTCGAATGAAAAGGAATATATCCAGATATTTGAGAAAGTTTATGTGTAGGCGACCTCCTGGTGCTGTCGTTACTTTTTCTTTAATTGCAGTTTGCTGTGACCTAGTACAAATCTTTTATGCTTCCTGTAAGACAAGTGCACATGAACAATCAAAATGTATGTAATGATAGACACTAGTATTATATAATACTTTATTCATACGTGTGGCATGTGGATGATATTCTGTCTGGTAGAACAATGCTAGAGTTTTCCTTCCTCTCTCAACATATTTCATGTGGTATGGATGGTTGTTCCACTGTGTCACTAATTTTGCTAAACGGACCTCAAATGCTAGAGAACTTAACCAACATTGTTTTTTTTTTGCAATGTTTTTATAACCAGTATGCATTCTTTACTGTATATTTAACTTTATAATTTCTAGCTTTCATAGTGTGTGATATGAAACTAGATTTATTTTATTTTTTTCCATTTGGTCTGTTGAAACATAGCTGAAGTGTTTTTGGTCATAATTTACACTACTCAGTAGTGAATAGTGGGTCAGGTGGCATCTCATGGAACATATGGTGGTGTTTGTAGGCCCCAGGTTGCCCATTCCCAGAGTGCAAGGCGTGCATTAGGATCACCTCATATATTGGGGTTTGATGTTTATGTAAAGTGATATTAAATGTGTTTCTAAGTAATGTATTTCTTGTACGTGTTCAAGTTAATTAATGATGTTCATAGATGTTTTTAAATAATAATAATAATAATAATAATAATAATAATAATAATAATAATAATACATTTATATAGCACCTTTCACAACACCCAAGGTCAGGGCTGGTAATGTGTCTGTGCTGTGTTGGGTGTCTAATAAAGAGCACTATGAGCAAAGTTTCCTTGCCTGATGTTTTTCCTCCACCACAGACATATACAGTATACCTACACACCGCATTGGCTGCTGGATCGCATATCAATGTCATCACCATATTGGTAGAGACAATCACTCATAATTCTCCAAAGATTGTACTGGAGAAACGGACAGCCAGCGTCTCACTATTTGTTTTTATTTGCTGATTTTGTTCATTTATTTGTCAATGGTGCTCAATTATAAGAATTAGAGGCACAATTTATATATTATGTCCAATATTTTAAAGTGAATGAGCCGAGTTCTGACGAGGAGCAAAAGAAATGTAGTCAGAAAAATCCCTTTCCACAACATTAGAAACCTTCTACACATTTTGACACATATTGGCCAAAGAAAGTAAAGCAAATCCATGCTTGATTAACACAAGTTTTTAAGACAATTAATTATTTTCCACCATGTTAGCTTGCCTAATGCTGATGCACACCCCCTCTCTATCAAGACTCAAAGTTACTGGAGTCAAAACTTTTTTTGTTAACCATGTAGATCAAAAACACTTGAATATAAAATTTTAAACAATAAAAGCGGTTAAGAAATAGTTAGGTTATTGTGGTTTTTAACCAGACAAACTGCAGCTCTTCCATTTACTTGTTTTTGTTTACCAGCCAGTCTTGCCTGGACATGGTGCACACATTGATGTATCCACAGCAATGGGCCAAAGTGCCCAACGTGGCATATAGGCATATATGTCTACAGTACCTAGGGATGATAAGGGTATGTTGTATGTGATGTATTAGGCGAGTGACCCTCGAACCGCAGCCAGTTTGAGGGTTTGGCTTAAGCTCACTCGGGCATTGAACACGTGAGAGTCGTTCAGGGTGAGGCTGTGTGGTGTTTGTGTGCCTGGTCCCAGAGTTCAGGCCGTGCGATGGCCTCCTATATTGGGGTTTTATGTTTATGCAAAGTGCTACTAAGTGTGTTTCTAAGTAATATATCTGTTCATAGATTGTGCTCTATTTTATTTATATTTATATTTTATTTATTGATTTTGTAAGTAGTAATTCAAAGAAAACTAAACTGCTGATGATATGGATTATCGGGATGAAAACAACAACAATGAAACTGAAACAACCAATATACACTCACCGGTCACTTTATTAGGTACACCTTGAGCCAAGCAATGAACTGTACTTCCACCACACAAAGTGTGTGTTTATTCTGCACCTGAAATAGAAGATAAGTTAAAGTTATCCAAAACGGAGCTTTTAATAATAAATTCATTTTAAAACAAGTACTTTAGTATGTTTCTTTAGGAGTATCAGTACTTTTACTTAAGTATAGAACTTTACATTATCTGCCACCATAGCAATATATATATATATATATATATATATATATATATATATATATATATATATATATATGCTATATATATATGCAATATATAATGCACACAACATTATGCGTGACATACCAGAGTTCAGATGGTTTGATGAACATGAAAGTGAAGTTGAACATCTCCCATGGCTCTCTAAAATGACAGGTGTTTCAGTTTCATTGTCTAACCCCTGTATATATGTGTATATATATATATATATATATATATATATATATATACATACTGAAAGTTTAAACAATCTCTCTCTCTCTCTCTCTCTCTCTCTCTCTAAACTTTCGGCTCCAATACACAGCACTGGTTTTACAGATATGTCACATAAAATATGTTGAACTTGTCTATCAGTTATTTGTTTTTGATAAAAATAACGAACTACAATTTAAGTATTAATGCACAACACACACAAACAACTGAGTTATTACAAGATGGGTTAAAGGGCAAATTCTCACCATATGATGATGCTGGTGTTCATTAATCAGAGGTCCTGATATCACAGATTTCAACAACTGGATCAGTTTGGCATCTAAATGTAACCCTGCTCCTCTACTGAAGCTTGTGTTTAAAATTCTGAATGTTGTTCCTTTTCTGTCAAAGCACACTGAGAGACTACACAGTGATTGGTTTCTAATGCTGGTGCAACACTGGACAGCACTACACTAGTTTTTAGTTTGAACAATAAAGCAATTAAATAATGTTGGGTGGAGCCCTTACACCATGGCTTTCAATTGTCATTCCTCAAGTAGCAGGTTTTTCAGTTCAAACTTCTCACTTTGAGTCTATTAATGTCATATTAGTTATTTAGTGTGACATTTACATTTACATTTACAGCATTTAGCAGACGCCCTTATCCAGAGCGACTTACAATTGGTACAGTTTTACAATCCAAGCAATTGTGGGTTAAGGGTCTTGCTCAAGGACCCAACAGTGGCAGCTTGGCAGGGGTGGGATTTGAACCCTGGACCTTCTGGTCCAGAGTCCAGTACCTTAACCGCTAGGCCACCACAGTCCTCTCATTTGTGACAAATGAGAAAACCACGAATGCACAATCAATGAACTGGTTGAGATTTGTATTATGAAATAATACCAAGTCATTCTTTTAAACAACTGAACATATCCTGTGCAAAATGTAAACTAGATGAACCACAGCCTGAAGCATTGACATTGATCATATTAAGAATTTCTTGAAACAGCTTTAACTTCTACAGCTGGATAAAATTATTTACATTTGAAAACAAGATTATTTGCTTAGGGGGATTAGTTGTGGTTAGCATGTTGTTACAGGAATCATCAGATAATGAACCAGTCAATCCAGTTATGTACTGTAGGTTTGTGAGTTTAGCTGTGTCTATTCTGGATGTCATTGGACTAGGCAATTACATGATTTTTTTTTACATGAAAAACAAGTCCATTCCAAATCTCAAGTCTCAAGTCACTCAATTCAGTGACACACAGTGTGTAGAGTAAATGAAACAACATTCCTCCGGGACCTGCAGGTGCTATAAAACAACAAAAATCTACAAAGTGAAACACAGAACTAACAAATCCTATGTAATTCTAGGTAAGTACAAACGTGTGAGTGCAGGACAGAATAGAACTGTGCAGGACAAAACAAACAGTGCATAAAAGAAAAAATCTCAGGGTACTTTACTGCATTAGTGCTGCACCACAGAAGTGGAAATGACCTTTACCAAAGGCCCTGGCCCAACCCCATATCATGACAGAGTCTGACTTTTGGACTTGTTCCTGATTACAATCTGGATGGTCCTTTTTGTCTTTGATCCAGAAAACACAGCCTCCATTTCTTACAAAAAAGATCTGTTATACTGATTTGTCTGAGCTCAATCCCCATTTCCAACCCAGTTGCCTCCGAGTCCAGAGAAGTTGATGCTGCTTCTGGACAAATTAGGCTTCTTTTGTAGCATAGAGACGTTTTATGTGGCATTTGTAATGTAATTCCGTAATGTAGTGCTTGATAAAGGTTTGATGAAGCAATCATCTGCCCATGTGGTTTTATCATTTATAGATGACGGTTCTTGACACAGTACCATCTGAGTGACCAAAGATCATGCGCGTTCAGGTTAAGCTTGTGCCCTTGACCTTTTCTCACTGAAATTCCTCCAGATTCCTTGAATTGTTTAATGATATTATGTAATGTGGAGAGACAAATATGCAAATCCCTTCCAATCTTTCTTTGAGGTGCATTGTTTTTAAACATTTCAATAATTTCCTCACACAGTTGGTGAGAAACTGGAGATCCTTTCCCCATCTTGATTCCTCAGAGACTCAATCATGACAAAATCGTGATTATAATGACCTGTTGACATCATCTGTTTAGCAGATTCCTTACCCAGAGTGACATACATACGGTGGTGCTTGAAAGTTTGTGAACCCTTTAGAATTTTCTCTATTTCTGCATAAATATGACCTAAAGCATCATCAGAATTTCAGAAAAGTCTTAAAAGACGATAAAGAGATCCCAGTTAAACAAATGACAAAAATATTACACTTGGTAATTTATTTATTGAGGAAAATGATCTAATATTACATATTAGTAAGTGGCAAAAGTATGTGACCCTCTAGGATTAGCAGTTAATTTGAATGTAAAATTAGAGTCAGGTGTTTTCAATCAATGGGATGCCAATCAGATGTGAGTGGGCAACCTGTTTTTTAAAGAACAGGGATCTATCAAAGTCTGATCTTCACAACACATGTTTGTGGAAGTGTATCATGGCACGAATAAAGGAGATTTCTGAGGAGCTCAGAAAAAGAGTTGTTGATGCTCATCAGGCTGGAAAAGGTTACAAAACCATCTCTAAAGAGTTTAGACTCCACCAATCCACAGTCAAACAGATTGTGTACAAATGGAGGAAATTAAAGACCATTGCTACCCTCTCCAGGTGTGGTCGACCAACAAATATCACTCCAAGAGCAAGGCGTGTAGTAGTTGGTGAGGTCACAAAGGACTCCAGGGTAACTTCTAAGCAACTGAAGGCCTCTCTCACATTGGCTAATGTTAATGTTCATGAGTCCACCATCAGAAGAACACTGAACAACAATGGTGTGCATGGAAGGGCTGCAAGGAGAAAGCCACTGCTCTCCAAAAAAAAGAACATTGCTGCTTGTCTGCAGTTTGCTAAAGATAATGTGGATGAGCCAGAAGGCTATTGGAAGAATGTTTTGTGGACGGATGAGAGCAAAATAGAACATTTTGGTTTCAAAGAAAAGTGTTATGTTTGGAGAAAGGAAACACTGCATTCCAGCATAAGAACCTTATCCCATCTGTGAAACATGGTGGTGGTAGTATCATGGTTTAGGCCTGTTTTGCTGCATCTGGGCCAGGATGGCTTGCCATCATTGATGGAACAATGAATTCTGAATTATATCAGAGAATTCTAAAGGAAAATGTCAGAACATCTGTCCATGAACTGAATCTCAAGAGAAGGTGGGTCATGCAGCGAGACACCGACCCTAAGCACACAAGCTGTTCCACCAAAGAATGGTTAAAGAAGAATAAAGTTTATGTTTTGGAATGGCCAAGTCAAATTCCTGACCTTAATTCGATCCGAAATGTTGTGGAAGGACCTGAAGCGAGCAGTTAAACAAATGAGACAAAAATATTATACTTGGTCATTTATTTATTGAGCAAAATGATCCAATATTACATATAAGTGAGTGGCAAAAGTATGTGAACCTTTGCTTTCAATGCGTAAACCTTTTATCTGGTGTGACCCCCCTGTGCAGCAATAACTGCAGCTAAACGTTTCCTGTAACTGTTGGTCAGTCCTGCACACCGGCTTGGAGGAATTTTAGCACATTCCTCTGTACAGAACAGCTTCAGCTCTGGGATGTTGGTGGGTTTCCTCACATTAGCTGCTCGCTTCAGGTCCTTCCACAACATTTCCACTGGATTAAGGTCAGGACTTCACAGATGGGCTAAGGTTCTTATGCAAACATCTTTTAAACCAAAAAGTTCTATTTTGGTCTTATCCGTCCACAAACATTCTTCCAATAGCCTTCTGGCTCGTCCCCATGATCTTTAGCAAACTGCAGACAAGCAGCAATGTTCTTTTTGGAGATCAGTGGCTTTCTCCTTGCAAGCCATGCCAGTCTTCTTTTTGCTATAATTATATTATAACACTGCTCCCTATGTATATTTATATCTTGCTCTCCCCTTTTTGTCTGACTTTGCTGCTGTAACACAGGAATTTCCCTTTGGGATTGTTATGGGTGCCACTTTTTGGGCGCTAGGGGGTAGCATTCCTCCACCTTTCGCCAGTGGCATCTATGACAACCTTTTTGTAATCAGTCGCCCCGTCAGTAAGGCGACTGATTACAACTAATTATGATCCTCACCTGCTTCCTCCGGCTATTTAAGTGCTTCGCCAGTGGAAGCAAGTGTGGGATCATTCGTCTCACGCTTCGTAAGACCCGATCATCGCTACGGCGTATTTTGAATAAGGACTGGCTGGCAGAACATGCCGTTAAGACCTCACAAGTCTCATCCCTGCGCTCTTTTTTGAGCCCCCGCACTTTTGTTTTGCTTCCTGTTTTGTTTATTCGCTTTTTATGCATTTTTTCAGGCTTCAGAGGACAGACTCCGTCCGTATAGGGGCGGAGACTCCGTAGCGTCGCGAGACGTGATGGTAAGGTTGATAGGGAAATTAGGTAGAGTAGGTTGAGCGTTATTTCGTCTTTATTTTTCCATCTCTGGCTCCTCTCTGCCTGATTCATCCTTCCTCGCGCTCTCGCGCCGTCTCTAACCTCTCTGAGCGTGCAGGAGTGCTGGGCCACGCCCACGGCCGCTTCGTGTGTGTGTGTGTGTGTGCGCGCGTGTGCACTCAGTTGTGACGCTAGCTGGAGGGAATTTCCCCCCTCCCGCTCTCTCTCTCTGTCCTTCCCGCTTTTCTTTCCAAAGGCGCTGTTACGTGTGTGTGTGTGTGTGTGTGTGTGTGTGTGTGTGTGTGTGTGTGTGTGTATGCAGCTCACACATTTCCTGCCTTTGTATCCACACACAGAGACTCCCGTTATTTCTGTTATTCATCCATTTATATTTATTTAATTCAGTTTAAGTTAAAAAAAAATAATAATTTCCTCCTCGTTCCCTCTCTTATTTTCAAAGGCGCTGTTATGTCTCTGTGTGTGTGTATGCAGCTCGTACATTCGCTGCTTTTGTACACACACGGCGACTCCCGTTATTCATTCATTTGTATTTATTTAATTCAGTTTTATTTATTGTATTTGACTTCAGTTTAGGGTTGCCACATTTGAATATTGGAAAACCTGGACACCCGAGGTGTGTGTGTGTGGTGGTGGTGGGGGGAGGACGGGGGCTTATTTGTATTACTGACGGGGTAGAGGTTAGAGACAAACCATTTTGCAAACCAATTTTTTTAATGCAAGTACATTTGTCCTACCTGGCACAAACTCCCTGCAGACACGTTCACTGTCTCTGACACACACGCACTCCCTGACGCACTCGCACAGCTGCCACTGGCCCTGGCAACAATACACAGTATTTTAATTTAGCCCAAATTATCTTTTACATCTATATATTTCTCACCTCTTTCTCCATTTATACTTCTCATCCCTTTTTGCTGACTGCAAAAGTCCCTTCTGTCCCTCAATGAACGCTTTGAACTCCAGGCAAGACAGTTTAAAATTCAGTCTGATCTGGAGTTCAGCTTTGACTAACTCTACTGACATCCTATTCCTTTTGTTGGACCACACATCTTCCATGTGACTAAATACACGCTCAGCATAAGTGTTGCTGACAGGAACTGACAAAACAAATGATACCACTTTCAGCAATTCTGTTGCCGTGTCCCTCTTGAAAAAAATGCCCATTTTTTGTCAGGGGTCAGCTCTTCTGGAATGTTATCAAACACATCATTCAGTACAGTGTAGTCCTGATACAGTTTGTCAATGTCAATGTCCTTCAGGGCCAATTTCTCAACTAATTTTTCAAGGGCATTCCATTCCATTGGAGCACTCAGTCGCAGACAGGTGGAGTTGTACATTACTGGGTCATCAAAAATAAAGTTAGCCTCTAGATACTGAATACCTTTTTCAAGGAAGCTGTCGGCCAATCCAACAAACTCAGTTTGTTCTCTCGCACTCAGTTTCCGTAATGCCTGCCTTGTCTTACTGCCATAAAACTTGTCTGAGCGACGCGAGATTAATTGGCTGTGCAGTCGGCTCATCACCCCAAGAACATCCAGTAAACTAACATTCTCATTTTCCAACTTCCAAATTGCACTGTCAAATTCCTGCATGACATTATGCATGAGCAACAGGATACACTCTGACACTGTCACATCATCACAGCTGTCTGCAGCATCACAGTTGCACATTGCCTTCCAAATGAGAGCAGGACAATCATTCCTCCCTAATGACAAACAATAAGATTTCAGTGCAGGCCAACATTCTAAGATCCGATGAATTGCAGGCAGTAGGGATAACCAACGGGTTGGTACATGTCTCAGAATCTGTTTGTATTGTACTGTAGTAAACTCACAGAACTCTTTGAGAGACTCTACTTTCTTGGCTGAGGAAGAGAACTCACTGTAAATTTTAAGGACAATGCACTCCACATCATGTCCTGCTGAGCTTAGAATTCTGCTTGCATTTTTCAGGGTATTGTGAATCAAGTGACACTTGCAGTTGGTCTTTACTATTGTCACGACGGGTTGCCGACCGGCAAGCAGGTTCAATGTAAATGACCATGATGGTTTATTTAAATGATAGGGTAAACACAGGACAGGAGAGAAAAACCAAAACAACCTTAACTACTGCGGGCTTAACCGCAGAACAAAACACGCAACAGCATACAGCTGACAACCTAGAATAATGCGGGCTTTGACCGCCGAAAGAACACGCTAACAGCCTAAAGCTGACAACCTAGATAAAGCGGTCTTTAACCGCCGAAAAAGAAACAACACGCTACAGCCTAAAGCTGACAAACCGAGAGAAAGCGGGCCTTTAAACCGCCGAAAGAAAAAAGAACACGCTACAGCCTAAAGCTGACAACCTAGATAAAGCGGGCTTTACCGCCGAAACAACACGCTACAGCCTAAAGCTGGACAACCTAGATAAAGCGGGGCTTTAACCGCCGAATGAACACGCTACAACAGCCTAAAGCCGACAACCGAGAGAAAGCGGGCTTAAAAAACCGCCGAATGATCACTAACCGTCATAAACATTCCAAATGTGAGGTATCCCTCGATAATTCCCGCACACGAGGGGGAGCCGGTATGCTGTTTAAATAGTCATGCTTACAGCTGCAAGTCAAGTCAGCGCCACGTCCTTGATCGCCACCCGCGGCGACTGGGAGGAGCGCAACACCCGTGCTCACGGCGTACCCGTGACATACTCCCCCCCCCAAGGAGCCCGAGACAGAGCTAGGGCTCCTTCAAAGGCCCCCTTTTTCCCTGTCCGGGGGGTTTCCTCTCTGGGCGGAGCCTAGGGGAAACGCGACCAACAACCATGGTCCCGAAAACAAGGCCTCCGGAGACACTGACGGCCCCTAGCCCAGGAGCAGAGCCGTGGACGGGATGTTGCAGCACGGAGCCGACGTCGAGATTGCTGCAGAGCGAAAATCGAGACGAGTTGCCTGAGAGGCAGGGTCGACGACCCGAGGCAGACGAGCAGGGTCGACGACCCGAGCAGACGAGCAGGGTCGACGACCCGAGGCAGACGAGCAGAGTCGTGGACGAGATGACCGACGAGGGCAGAGTCGTGGACGAGATGCCGACGAGCAGAGTCGTGGACGAGATGCCGACGAGCAGAGTCCCGTGGACGAGATGCCCGACGAGCAGAGTCGTGGACGAGATGCGGACTAGCAGAGTCGTGGACGAGATGCCGACGAGCAGAGTCGACGGCGTGTGGCAGGCGAGCGAGTCGACGAGGCGACGCTTGACAGCTGAGACGACGAGGCGAACGCTTGTGAGCTGAGACGACGAGGCGACGCTTGACAGCAGAGACGACGAGGCGAACGCTTGACCAGCAGGAGACAACGAGGCGACGCTTGACAGCAGAGACGACGAGGCGACGCTTGACAGCTGAGACGACGAGGCGAAGCTTGTGAGCAGAGACGACGAGGCGACGCTTGTGAGCAAAGACCGACGAGGGCGACGCTTGTGAGCTGAGACGACGAGGCGACGCTTGTGAGCTGAGACGAACGAGGCGACGCTTGACAGCAGAGACGACGAGGCGACGCTGACAACAGCAGAGACGACGAACGGCGCGCTGACGCTTGACAGCAGAGACGACGAGGCGACGCTTGACAGGCAGAGACGAGGGCGGCGACGCTTGACAGCAGAGACGAGGCGGCCGTGCTTGACAGCAGAGACGAGGCGGCCGTGCTTGACAGCAGAGACCGAGGCTGCGGGGCGTGCTTGACAGCAGAGACGAGGCGGCCGTGCTTGACAGCAGAGAGACGAGGCGGCCGTGCTGACAGCTGAGAACGAGGCGGCCGTGCTTGACAGCTGAGACGAGGCGGCCGTGCTTGACAGCAGAGACTGACGTCTGGAGGTTGCTGGAGAGCGGAGTCGTGGACGACGTGTGGCTGGCAGGGCAGAGTCGTGGAACGACGTGTGGCTGCAGGGCAAGAGTCGTGGACGACGTGTTGTGCTGCAGGGCAGAGTCGTGGACGACGTGTGGCTGCAGGGCAGGAGTCGTGGACGACGTGTGGCTGCAGGCTGCTGAGTCGTGGACGACGTGGTGGCTGCAGAGCGAGTCTGTGGACGACGAGTGGCTGCAGAAGCATAGTCGTGGACGACGTGATGCTTGTCAGCAGAGTCGTGGGGACGACGGGATTGATTGTCAGCGGAGTCGTGGACGACGTGATGCTTGTCAGCGGAGTCGTGGACGACGTGATTGCTTGTCAGCGGAGTCGTGGACGACGTGATGCTTGACAGCGGAGTCGTGGACGACGTGAGTTTGCGTGGCTTGCAGCAGGGTTGATGACGTGATCAGGGACGACCTCTGAAACGGGTCTCCCTGGAGGCGGCCCCTGGGAACTGCCAACAGAGAGGACGGGACCAGGCGCGAATGTCCGTGGAAACAGGACTGGGCACGAATGTCCGTGGCCGTCGGACTAGGCACGAGTGTCCGTGGTGCCGGCGTTGGCACAAGTGTCAGGGGCGCAGGACTAGGCACGAATGTCCGTGGTGCTGGTGTTTGGCACCTCACCAGCGAGTTCCATCTCCCCATAACGAGACGCCATAGGCTCAACTACGCAACTAGTGCGGTCCCGAAATACAATTCTCCACAACGTAAGGATTAACAGCGGAACCAGAGTGACCTGAATTACCACTACCCACAACCAGGGGTTCCTAATACTGCGTCTGCGTGGTCCCAAAGCACAAAATACCCACCGCTGCTAGTTACCTACCAAGTCAGCGTGGTCCAAAGTACAAGTACCCACCGCTGCAGGTTTAACTACCGAGGCCACGTGGTCCCAAACACAAAAACGAGACGCTATCCGGGGTTTGATTACGGACCTACCAACCACGGATCTAGATGGAACCATGCCTTTTCGCAGGTAAGCTAAGGGGGAATCCTGTAGCGGCGCACCAGCGCCCTACCGGGAACCGCCGCAACGGGCGGTTTTAACAACCTTTCCCAACCTTCAGGCTTGGACTGCGAAGGGAGGCAAACCCTGCTCCCCAAGCTTCTCAAAAAAAACTGCACACAGTTTACCCGATTCTAGTTGGGATCGGGTTGCCAAAGCGCCCAAAACAATGCGGGGGTCCCGTCAAACGCCAGAACAGCAGCAGAAGAAAGAAACCAAGAAACATATAAAAAAACCCCAGCTATAAAAAACGTGTACTCTGAAAAAAAAACAGTTTTGACTGAAGTAGCGGGAGCACTGACCCAAAAAGACCCCGTACTTGAGGGGGTCACCCATCATATTCATCGGGTACGGGCACCTTGTTCCTAATTGAACAGGGGTAACGCCAGAACCTGCCTTGCCGTCTCCATTGTATGGCGGGGAATTCTGTCACGACGGGTGCCGACCGGCAAGCAGGAGACTGCGCAGGTTCAATGTAAATGACCATGATGGTTTATTTAAATGATAGGGTAACACAGAACAGGAGAAACCAAAACAACGTTAACTACTGCGGGCTTTAACCGCAGACAACAAAACACGCAACAGCATACAGCTGACAACCTAGATAATGCGGGCTTTGACCGCCGAAAGACACACGCTACAAGCCTAAAGCTGACAACCTAGATTAAAGCGGGCTTTTTAACCGCCGAAAGAACACGCTACAAGACTAGCCTAAAGCTGACAACCTAGATAAAGCGGGATTTAACCGCCGAAACATCACGCTACAAACCTAAAGCTGACAACCTAGATAAAAGCGGGCTTTAAAAACCGCCGAATGAACACGCTACAGCCTAAAGCCGACAACCGAGAGAAAGCGGGCTTAAATTAATCGCCGAATGATCACTAAACCGTCATAACATTCCAAATGTGAGGTATCCCTCGCTAATTTCCCCCCGCGCGAGGGGGAGCCGGGATGCTGTTTAAATAGTCATGCTTACAGCTTGCAAGTCATTACGGTAGCGTCCCAGCATCTCCCTCGGCGTCTTTGCAAAACCGGGTGGCGCTGCAAAGGTCCCACGTCCTGGATCGCCACCCCGGCGACTGGGAGGAGCGCAAACACCCGTGCATCAAGTGACACTTGCAGTTGGCCTTTACTATATATGGATTGACATCTTTCAGTTTTTGAAAAACAGAATTATGCTTGCCAAAATTGACAGAGGCATTGTCAGCACCATATGCACTTATTTTACTGACACTCAGACCACATGACTCTGTGATGTCAACTATCTGTTCATAGATGGCTCTACTGGTTTCGTGGGGGTCCTCGTAAAATTCCAATAGCCCATATTTAACACCCTCTTCTTCATGGAAATATTGGACAGTGTATGGATACAGTTTGGCATTGCCTGAATTTGATGCGTCGGAATAAACAGAAAAGAAAGGTGTGTGTTTCAGTTCTGAAACCAAACGCTCCTGACTAAAGGGGGCTAGGACATTCTGCATTAAAACTTCACTTTTTGTTCGTCCACATGACACTTTTGAGGCTATACTGGAGTCATGAAAGATTTTTGTATTGACTTTAATGCCACAATCTGTTGATAGGTAACTATGACCATGAAGAACGCCGTGGTATACACTAGTAAGCTCTGCCGCTGCTACCCTATCTTCCTCTGGGGAACCCTTTTTAGTCATAAAAGTAGCGATGGCTCGATTTTGGCGTTTATTTAGTATAGCAGACTGGTGCTTTTTTGTTTTTGCATGGTTGTCGAGTGCCAATTTGCCTTCATGTTTTACTATAATTTTGGCTGGGCACACTATACAGGAGGCAGAGAATGGATCTCCTTGGATGGGCCTTACCCATTCTCTCTTTTTTCGTCTCTTTTTTCGTCCATTCTGCGTTGAATGTGATGTATCTTTTTTTCTTCGTCACTGGCTGCCCTGACATTTTCTGTTGATCCTCTTCGTCAGTTTCTCCCCCCATTTTGTAAAAACCTAAAACCTAAATGTTTTTATGTTTCTATAAGCTAGCTAGCCTTCTATAGCTCACACTGACTAGTTCTCACTCTGATACCGTCTGTTGCCTGTATGCAAATCATCGTGTGGTTTAGCATGGCCAGTCATTGATAGGTGAAAAGTAAGGTAAACTTTAATTTCACACACTGTGTTCAAAAATGTAGGACGCTTGATTTGTGCCACCTTGTCTAATTAATTAGACAGCTGTCTGGGGAGCGGGTTTTCACTACGTTTTCAAACACAGCCTACACAACAGCCAATCAAATAAAAGCATCCGTCCGCAACACAGAGACCAGCACGCCACGCCTATGTAGAAGCGGGGAAGTGAACACTGATGCAACAGGAGAATATATGTTTGTTTAAAGTTGAATGAAAATGTGAATGCAAATGCGTTTTCACGGAAAAAAAAAAACGGGACAATAGGCGCCCCAAGAAGGATGATCATTTTTCCGGGACAGACAGTAAAAAAAGAGAACAATCCCAGGAAAACCAGGACGTGTGGCAACACTACTTCAGTTCAATAAAACCAGCTGGAGCTAACTGCACTTGGGTCCCATCCTTTTCATTTAGTTTTCGGGGTTCGTCATTTTTCTAAATGGCGCATCCCCCTGACAGCCTTGAGCTAGCAAGATTGGCCTCCGGCGTCGAGGCAGTAATGGAGGTGTGCCACTTCCTCCTGTGATTTTTGGGCAAACGGGTTCGGGATCCTGAGGGTGATGGCCAGGAAGCCAACCTCCAGCTCAGAGCTCAAGCTACACAGGGGTAAGGGAAGACGGTACTCGAGGTAGTCCTCGGGATGTGCATTGCTGGATGAGTCAGACCACATAGCTCTTAAAAAAGAAGGCACACTTGCTACATCCTCTTTGAGGTCTGGCATTCTGTCACACTTTTCACACAAGGATGACGGAAGTGGACATACTGTATGTGCGAGAGTAAGAGTTTATTTACAGTGAACCATTTCTATCACCATTGATATTTACATTATACATTTCACACTTACCTATCATTTTTAACACGCTCTGTTACATGTGACTTGTTCTTAGTCATGGTGCACTGAAGGGCAGCTGCCATGCAAAGTGTTGGTGCAAATACCCAGAGCTAATGAGACACAAATTTTATAAGCAAATGCTTTCAGAAGATTTGATTTCCGTTGCACACCTTGCTTTTATTCCTCACCATCACCATCTTTTTTAAAAAGTATTTGAAAAGTATTTGTACAGTTTCTCCTTTTGTCCATTAATTGTTGATTTAAGACGTGTAGGACTAACTTTGGGAACAGGCAGATATTTAATTCCATGGCCTTTTTCATTTGTTCACTAAGCACCTGATTACCTGGTCTTATGACTCCTAGAATGGCTGGATACACAAACAATGGGGCCACTCATTTGCCTGGATTTCCCGATACATATCATATTGATTGTGAAAAGTTATGGAGATGTGATCTTCATCCCCGTCTGTGGGTTTAGGTACTTTTATGAATTGATAAAGAGAGTATTATTTTTGAGAAGTAAGCAAATCTTGTAGTCAGTAAAACATTTATATAAGAGTATCCAAGGCAATAATAATAATAATAATAATAATAATAATAATAATAATAATAATAATAGTAGTAATAATAATAATAATAATACAATTTAGGGTTAGGGTTAATAAATACTTTTTTGCCCCACTGTATATGGTATTGAACCGGGAGCCAGTGCAGGTGTTTTAACTTAGCAGTGATGTGTTTCCCATGTCTGGTGTGTGTAAGAACTCTTGCCTTGTGTCCTGTATGTATTGGAGCATCTTCAAACTATTAGTAGGGAGCCCAACTAGGACAGAATTACAGTAGTCCAGTCTGGACGTAATGAAATGTATGAGGGTTCCAGCTACTGAGTCAGAGAGAGAAGGACGCAGTTTAACTACATTTTTGAGATGGAAAAAGACAATTTTAGTAATGTTGTTAATGTGAGCCTTCAGAGTAATTGTGGAGTCCAAAATAACACCAAAGTTATGAACCTGAGCCACAGAGGATGTGATAAGACCCTGGAATACATAATGAAGTTTGGCTGATATTCTTAAAGGTGGCAGGGGATACAATAACTTCAGATTTATTACTACTTAATTTGAGGAAATTCATATTCATCCTCTTTTTAATATCAGCCAGGTAGTTTATCAAAGTTGGGCGGCAGTGTATCAGAGGGCTTGGTGCAGATGTAGAATCGAGTATCATCCGCATAACAATGGAACTGGAAGACCATGTTGTGAGGTAATATCACCAAGTGAAAGCATGTATATGGTAAAAGAAGAGGGCCAATAATAGAACCCTGGGGAACACCATAAGAGAAGGTTGAAGTATCTGACCAAAGAGACCAATTGTTGCCTTTCAGCAAGATACGACCAAAACCAAGTGATTGCCATGCCAGTCATCCCTATCCAAGTCTACCAGACTGTGCAACAGCGTAATGTGACACACTGAATCAAACTCTGTGGTGAGACCAAGAAAAACAAGGATATCTGAAAGGACAGTGATGAATAGTGCTAATTCTGTAGGAGTGAACAGTTTCAGGTGTAATTTTGGACCATATTCTCTATTCTCTTTATTTAAAGCTCATATAAATAACAAATCCTGGCTTTTATTACCTAGAGGTTGGATTACTGTAATGTCTTGCTCTGTATATGCCAGCAAGAGTGTGAATAAAGTCATTGTAATCTAAAATGCAGCTTTAAACTAGAACGTCCAATCATGTTGCCCTGTTCCATTGCTGATAAGCTAATGCTTTAGCAATGCATGTTAAAATTGAGTCTTGTTATCAGACGTTTCCCTTGTTTTAAATGAAAGTACACTGCAATACAGTTTGCCATTCAAGCTGTTTAGGCAAAGCTCCAACACCAACACAATGCCCACAGGGGGATATGATATTATTATTATTATTATTATTATTATTATTATTCATGTAACATACATCAACTAGTGATGCAACCTGGACACATCATCAGTGATGTTACCCAGGATCACAGAGTGTTTTGGGTCTTTCAAACATCATACACTCTCCTCCGGGCGACCCAGCCAGGGGTTATCTACCCCCCAGCTTGTGTCCAGGAAGCGCTACCCTACCCACGGATCTCCTCGCCTGATCCACAGCCACCGCGAGGCAATCTCTAATCCCTATGTGGCTTCCTTAATAGGTCTACGCTTATTGGCCCCAGTGTTGCCCAGGATGTTGAAGACCCTGCAGAGGGACTGTCCTGCGAACCCTCTGCATCCCACCTCAATGGGTTCACATCTTGCTCGCCATCCATTGCGATGTGACCTCCTCGATATAGTCTTCCCAGCGGACCGTAAGTTCTAGGAGCACCACCTACTTGGAGCTTACTGAGGTCAGCACCACATCTGACCTTAGAGATGTTTTGGCTACATTCTCTGGAAATCTTAATTGCTTCCCTAGGTCCACTCTCAGTTCTCAGTCTTGTGCCGTTACTAGAAGGCCAGCAGAAAAGGTTCTGGCGGCAGCTGGTGGTTCTTCCCCAGATGTGATGAAGGAGATGGTCTTCTTCACTGTGTGGAGACGCTTGCACTGCGTAATCCCAATGCAGATGGTGTTTGGTACGGCCTTCAAGACCTGGTCATGCCGCCAACGGTAGCGCCTCTTGCTCAGGCCTCTCGGACAGCAGCTCAAAATGTGTTCCAGGGTCCCTTTCTTCTGGCACAGAGCACACTCTGGGGACTCCACCTTCCCCCACAAGAACAGGTTGGACGGGCTTGGCAGTACGTCATAGACAGCCTAATTATTATTATTTTATGTAGCAAACCTAAGACTACACTTTATTTATTAATTTTAATTAATTACAATTTATTAATTAACATAATAAAAATGTATTAATTTTAATTAATTTAAAAAACGGGGCACCACCGAATCATTTATATTGACTGGTAGATCCGGAAACCAGTTAAAAAGGGAACAAACTTGATCAGTCTAGGTCTGAATAGTGAATTCAAAGTATATTTCTCGACCTTGTTGAATGAACTCACACACCAGGCGGCAAATTCAAAAGGTTTATAAACAAGTTTATTAATTGAAAAACAAGGCAATACCAACAGACTATCTGATGTAATAACAAGTGTATCACAGGGTTAAAATCATAAAATGACGATGAACATGTATATATCACAGTATGGGAAACAGGGAATAATGGCAAGCGTACATATCACAGTAATTAAAAATCAGAAACCAAGATGACTATGTAAGTTATCGATCACGCAATAATTACCTAGAGTCGATGTTATGAACTAGTTTGTTACGACGTAGTGAGTTATTACTAAACACGTTGTAGAAACACTAAAGTACGTTGAACGTTTATAGTATGGTAGAAACTACTTAGATGTGGATAAGTCTATGTTGAAGCGTGGTTTTAAGATCAAAGCAAGGTATGAGAATCAGGGACCCAGAAAAGCCATAAACGGTACTCGCCTGGAAGGTCACTCGAGTGGTTCGGGGCATTCCACCCTGGCCCAGCCGTCCAAAGGCACGATTTTGGGGAGCTTTGGCGTCCGTCTTTCGATGCACACCGTAAGTCTGACAAGGCCTCTTTTAGCGGCTTAGCTCTTTGGGTTCTTGCTGATGGTTTGACCACGTTCACTTGAGGTGACTTGAAATGGCGTCCTTCCCAATTTAGGCTGCGGGCTTCACGATTACTCAACGTCTTGCGTGGATACAACTCTGAATTTATCTTGGCCACAGATAAAGGTGGAACGAACAAAACAAAGAGAACAAAACAAACACACGAGATTTGAAGCTAGCTCACCATGCGGTCGGACCGCGTTGCTTTTGAATGTTCCGGATCGTGGGCGGCCGGAGGAGGAGTTGCCCATACTTAGCCAATGAGAAGCTGACTCTCAGTAAATCACTCCCATTGTGGTGGTGTCTTATTTCACCATATGAGCCACAGACGTTCTAACTTAGATTAATATATTCCTACATATCTAAAGTGATTAAAAGTATCACATAATCAAAAAAAATCCTCAAAGTTACAAGTTTAGATGCAGACTTTGTTGTAAGGTTCAGATGATCAAAGGCACCTTGAATTGATAACCTAGAACATCGTTAAAGCATTCTAACTACAGCACATAGATTTGCTATTCCTTAAACAAATAATAATACGATCGATACAAGATGTAGGAAACAGTACATTCTAAATAACAACTTCATTTCGGTTCTTTCATAAACCTGGACTAGTATTAAAACCCGAGTGATCAATACATATTGATAATCATGCTATCATTTCTATATACCATAATGATCAGCACAACACAACGGGACCGTATTACATATAGAACAGTCGCTATACTAAAACATTAACCAAGTGGATATTAAGATACATGACAATCAGTACATGCACATACATGTGTTTATAAAGCGGGGTACGATGAATATCCCCAGTCAATTTTTCATGGGATAGATAGTTGCGTATGGGCGTGTTTGGACTCATTATGAAGCAGTTCTCGTGCTCTTTAACCAAGTGTTTTTTTGGTGAAGATGATCTGTTCCCAATGAAAATGTAATGCTTTTATTAAAAGTGTGTCTTTAGAACAAACGCTGGAATCCTTTCGGTCGTAAATCTCCAGGGGTGTCCTCCTGGCGCCAGGCTGAGAAAAGTCGTAAACGTGACCAGCAAGGGAGAGCACGTATTTTCCTTTAGAAAGATTAGGGCCGATTTCTCTTAGGGGAAGGTGAATCTGTGGTGACTTGTCAGAAATCCTGTTAAGGCTACACATTGGGTTATTTTATGATGACAAGATGCACATGTTATCTGGGCTTGGCCATGTCCTAAGTTTCTTCTGTTGTTTTGAGAAAAAAAGTTGCTTATCTGGCCTGTTAAGCCAGAGTCTTGTCCAGATGCTGGGCCTTCACTTGGTGGGGGTAAGATCCTGTCCAGAGGGGCCTTTGCATTCAAGGAGTCATAAAGTTTATGACTTGTTGAAGAGGGTAAAGAAAGGGGGATACAGATCTCAAGCTACATATTATTATTATTATTATTATTATTATTATTGTTGTTGTTGTTACTTTTATACTTTATATCATTACTACTTTGTTCTATATATTATATATTTCAGGATTGCCTATCTGCCATTTTTAACACGCTCTGCTAAATGTGATATGCTCCAAGTCATGGTGCACTGCAGGACAGCTGCCATGCAAAGTGTTGCTGCAAATGAGGCACAAATTTTATTTGCAAATGTTGTTCAGGAGTTTTGATTTTCATTTGTATTCATTGATTTTACTTCCTCACTTTAACCCCTTGGTTTTTTTTTTGTTGTTGTTTTTTTTATGCTGTGTGGTTTTTGTGTAAAGTCTTATTTTGCCCATGAATTATTGGTCTAAGATGAGCTTGACTACATTCGGGAACAAACAGATGCTGACCCTTTGTGTCCATGTTATTTTGTTCTCTAAGCTCTGTCAGGATTTGGCAAGAACACCTCATGCTGGGCAGTCAATGCACAAGATTGAATCTAAAGAAGATCTAGAAATTAGTCTAGTCTAGAAACTAGTCTAGCATGCTGGTGGAAGAATATGTTTTTATTAAGGACTACAATTGTTGGTTCGCATGTAATTTTTCAGAACGTTTAGGGTTTTATTTATAAAATAATAAAATAATAATAATAATAATAATAAAATAATAATAATCTAATTTGGATCTGTAGACTGGTACCAGAGACACTGTACTTCAGGTGGGGGATCTCATTAGAATAAAAGTGAATTACTCAGATATTATGCATTTTTCTGTACTTTATCTTAGGTCTAAACCACTTATAATAGAAGGTGGCATGCTGGTACAAGTGGCTAGCGCTCAATCTTGACTCTGGAATCCACCTGTCAGGAGTTTGCGTGTTCTCCCTGTGCCCTCCTGCATTTTAAAGAAGTGTTAAGTTAATTGGTCTCTCTAAATTGTGGTCTAAAAAACTCCTGTCCAGGAAATAGCAATCTATGCAGACATGTCTAATACTTCATGGGACTATGAGTAACCAGAGTAAAGAGCCATTATTAAATGAATTATTTGTAAAATTTGTTTAAAGAAAGCTCCGCCTCTATCTTACTCATGGTATTTTTCATCTGGCTGGACTGTTCAGAGACTGGAAGAAGGTATGAGGACACAGAGACGCTCCTTCTTCTGCCTGTGGAGAGTGTGCTGTTTTATTTCCTTCTAAGTATTAAGGTGAGTATTAAAAAAAGAAAAAACAGTGCAGAAGAACTGCTAAACAATGTTTGACATTCTCACAAGATTACTCTCACTTATTTCTTAGCGTCTGAAATCAGAGTGCATTAGTAAACCTGTGATGGATAGGAACCTCTTCATCCTCCTGTTTATGACAGGTGAGTGTAAGATGGAATCACATTTCATCATTAAAAACAGCTTTATACAACTGATGCACATAAGCTCTAACTTAAAGCTAATTATGTAATGTAGCTATGTTTTCATAAAAAAATGCAATATTGACATATTTCAACAATAAATCTGGTGGTACTGTAATGTTGTTTAAGCATGGCTTTCCTAGATTACTCCTGCATTACTTTCAGCTAGCATTTGTCTCCCACTCTGTACTACATTTAGCTTTTTTCTATGGCCTCTTCCTCCTGCCTTCATCTTATGGATCTTTGTTTTCTCAGTTAGAAATTATACTCTAGGGGCTGCAGTGGTTCAATGTTATTACATAAACTCACTGGCTTAGTTTGTGATTTGCTACTATAACGGTCCTGTTAATGGAAATAAGATTGATGGCTATTAGCTAGATCTTCTCAGTATCTTTCTTTTTTTCTTATTAGCATAGTTGATTGTGAAAGTGTGCTGGTTAAAAATTGTCGTGATTACAGAATGTAGTGAACACTAGCTTTAAATCTACAGCAGGTCACACATTCTAAATATTAGCTAATTTTTAAATATTAGCAAATACATTTTGTGACATTCTGTTTCATCACCTAAACATTAATATGCAGAGAACCCAGTGCTTTTTGTTATTTGTGTCGTATAAACAGAGCTAAAGATCAGGGGCTGCATTCATAAAGACTCAAAGAATACTCTAAAAGGGCTCCTAACTTATTTTTTTATAGATTTAATAAAGCTTCCAGTAAGTAAAGCATTACAGTAATCTAAGCTTGAGATATAAATTTCACATGCGTTATTAAAATTCATTTATGATTTTAAACTAAATGTGATGAGTGTTTCCAAAATATACAGTAATTAAAACTGAAAAAAAAACTTTTTAAAATTTTTGCCTTTCTGTGCATGTCTTCTTGTAACAGATTTTTTTAAAAGCGTTCCTGCTAATATAAAGACGAAGGTGTAGCTTTTTTCCGGTTTGGGATAAACAGTCAGAGTTGAGTGTAAAGTGAATTTTGCTTATGTGAATTATTTTATCTTAATTGGATAGGGGAAAGTGAGGCAAACAACTGAATAATGGGGTGGGAGAACCTATAACTATAACCTATAATCTATAACTATATAAACTATTTCACATTCACTCTGTGAGATTCGGAAGTATCAGGTCCATCATTTGCATTTATATACATATATATATATATATATATATATGTATATATACACACATGTGTATACATTTACAGCATTTAGCAGACGCCCTTATCCAGAGTGATTTACAATTGACACAATGAAAGCAATTGTGGGTTAAGGGCCTTGCTCAAGGACCCAACAGTGGCAGCTTGGCAGAGGTGGGATTTGAACCCTGATTCTTTTAGTCCACAGTCCGGTACCTTAACCGCTAGGCTACCACAGTATCTCTCTCTCTCTCTCTCTCTCTCTCTCTCTCTCTCTCTCTCTCTATCTCTCTCTCTCTCTCTCTCTCTCTCTCTCTGTGTGCGCATGCGCGAGTGTGAGCGGAGCGTGGTGAGCGTGGTGAGCGTGAGTAGGAGCGATTGGCGTTTTTGCCGTCTTTTTTGCATGTGTGTGTGCGCGTGCTATTTTCGGATTTCATCTGAGATTTGAGTGTTGAGTGTGTGTGTGTGTGTGTGTGTGAGTGTGAGTGTGAGTGTGAGTGCGTGTGCGTGGTTGTGCCCTGAGGGGAGTCTGCTGTCGGCGTTTTGCTGCAGCATGGCGTCTCCTGACTCTAGGCTCTGGGAGAGCCTAACTAGAAAACACGGTGTTAAGATAGAATGTCTTGCAAGTGTTGAGGATTGTTGTTTGGCGGTAGGGAATGTTCTGGGTCATTCCAACATTGTTTCTGCCTCCCGTATGAATAAAGCTGTGGTGCTTTTTTGAATAGTGTTGTAAAGGCTACTGATTTGATTCAAACGGGTGTTGTCATTAATAATGAGCTAACTCCAGTCCTGCCCCTCAGAAATCCGTCGAAAAGAGTCATCTTGTCTAATATTCCCCCTTTTATTAAAGATGAGCTTATTGTTCGTGAGCTGTCCCGGCATGGTAAAATTGTCTCCCCCATTAGAAAGATTCCTCTTGGCTGCAAATCTCCACTGATTAAGCATCTTGTGTCATTTCGAAGGATTGTGTACATGGTGTTAAACTCAGGCGAAGAGTTGAACTTTATTCTGAAGCTTAGGGTTGATGACTTCGATTACAACATTTATGTCTCATCTGAAACTGAAATGAAATGCTTCTGGTGTGGGAAAACGGATCATCTTGTCCGTGGTTGTCCTGCAAAGGCAGGGGAGACCTCTGATGGTCCTATAAGGGGTGGACAGGAGCAGTCGGGTCCCATGGATGCTGGGCCCGCAGTGGTTGTTCCCCCTGTGGCTACTGTGGGCTCAGTTGTGGGAGATCCACCGGCCACCCCGGAGCCTGAGGGGGGTGAGCTGAGCGTACCTGAGTCTCCCGAGGGAGATACTGTGGAAGTTGTACAGGCCATAGAGGAGCTTGCCTTGTCTTCTCCAGTCATACAGGAGGCCTCTGCGAAGGTCTTAGGCCATGCTGAGGGGGATGTGGTTGTATCTGAAGGGGAGGCTACTGAGGTGGGTGTCTGTATTAGGCCCACTAATACTATAGCGGTTGAGCTTGATGTCATTGAAACAGTGGATGAACCTGTTTTTAAAAAGCCTGTAAAAAGGAAGCGAGGGCGAGGACAGAAAAACAAATTGGTGAAGAAAGAGTCTAGCGGTATGGACATGGACACTGATAGTGACGGCTCAGTGTCTGACTCTGGCTGGTTGGTGTGCTCTCAGGAGGAAAGGACACCCATCTTATATACTGCTGAGGAGATAAAAAAATTCCTCAGTGTGACTAAAGGTATGAGAGGTGTGCAATTGGAGGACCATTTTGCAGACAGTCAGCAATTCATTCATGATGTCAAGCATTTTAGAAGGGAAGGGGTCTTCACTGCACCTGAAATCTTTAGACTTAAAAAGATACTGACCAAGCTGCACAAACTTGGTAATGATGATGAATGAGTTTTTAATCCCTGTTTTTAAAAATGGCCCATGTCGTCACTGCCCCTGTGGCCATTTATTATTTTTATGGGAGTCCTTAAGATAGCAACTCTAAACATTAATGGAGCAAGGGACTATGTAAAGAGAGCAACTTTTTATGAACTTTTTCCTCCAGGAAACTCACAGTGACGTCACTAATGCTGCTCAATGGGGTATGGAATGGGAGGGGCTGACGGTACTAAGTCATAGCCCAAATGTTAACAAAGGTGGTGGAGAAGCAATCTTATTTGCGAAAAACTTTGTCCCTTGCTCATATACCGTTGTTGAGATTTTGCCTGGGAGACTGCTGAAAGTAAAAGCCAGTTATGAAAATGAGACCTTTGTTTTTATTTGTGTCTACGCTCCTACTATTGGAGCTGAAAGGGTGTCTTTTTTAGATAAGTTGAGTGCTGTAATAGCGGACTGTGATTTTACAGATTTTTTAGTTTTGGGTGGAGATTTTAACTGTACAGCCGATAATCTGGACAGGCATCATTTGGAGCCTCACGCTGCCTCCCGCAGGCGGCTGTGTGAGCTCATGGAGACCCATGACTTGTGTGACATATGGAGGGCACTACATGATAAAGAAAGACAGTATACATGGGCACATTCCAAAGATAATGCACTCTCATTGGCAAGGCTTGACAGATTTTATGGTCTTAAGCATCATTTGTCTGTTTTTATGCACTGTTTTATTTCTCCTGTTGGCTTTTCTGATCATTTTATGGTTCAGTGCAATATTATTGCAAGAAATGTGAAGCCTAAGAGTGCATACTGGCATTATAACACAGCACTTTTAGATGATGCTAATTTTAAGGAATCTTTTATCTTCTTTTGGGATGTTTTTAGGACACAAAAAACATCTTTTACTTCTTTGCAACAATGGTGGGACGTAGTGAAAGTACAGATTAAAATATTCTGCCAACAGTACACTTTCAATGTTACTAGAGACATAGTCAGATCGCTTAAAGCCCTGGAGACGAAAATAGTGGAGCTTCAGATTCTATCAGAGACCACAGGAGCTCTAGAGCATGTCAAGGCTCTTAAAAGGAAAAAGTCTGTTGTAGCTGATTTACTGGGCACAGCAGCACAGGGGGCGCTGGTCCGATCGCGTTTCCAGAATGGAACGGAGATGGATGCCCCCTCGAAGTTCTTCTTCGATCTCGAGCGTAAGAATGGACAGAAAAGGCTCATGCATGCTGTGCGAACGGAAGCAGGGGATCTCGTATCTGAGCCTTCTGCTATACGGCAGCAAACAGTCAGCTTCTTTACGAAGCTATTCGAGAGCGACCAGGCCAGTGTGCAGGAAGGTGACAACAGCTTCTATCACCTGCAGGCCAAACTTACTGAGCAGTCTGCCAAAGTGCTAGATGCTAAGCTATCTTGGGAAGAGCTACACGGGGCCCTACAGGGTATGGAGAAATGGCCCGGGCGCCAGGAATTGACGGTCTCTCCCTCAGCCGAAGTTTTTATAAGGCTTTTTGTCTGTGTTGGGTCAATGAACGTGATTGAGGTACTCCAGGACAAGTATAGAGAGGGAGCTGCTTCCGCTGAGCTGTTCGGAGAGCCCTTGTCCTGACCCTACTGCCGAAGAAGGGGAGACCTGACTTTGCTGAAAAACTGGCGCCCAGTAGCACTGTTGTGCACAGACTGCAAACTGCTCTCTAAAGCATTACCTCGAGACTGGGGAAGGTGATGGAGCAAATAATACACCCTTGACCAGACGTACTGTGTGCCTGGTAGGTCTATCTTTGATAATCTTGGTTTAATCCTGATGTTTTTGGCCGTCGCCCAGGCTTGTTAGGCTTAAAAGTGGTTTTATATTTTTTTAGATCAGGAAAAAGCGTTCGAGACCGGGTTGAACAATAAATATTTGTGGAATGTTTTAGAGAGTCTTGGGGTTCAACCCTGGTTTTATTGGAATGATCAAGGTTTTATACAGTAACATTGAAAGTGGTGCTTAAAGTGAATTGGTGGTTTTATTTTTTGCGCTCCTTTTAAACTTGTCCCAGGAGTATTCGGCAAGGTTGTGTGCTCTTTCAGGAATGTTATATTGCCCTGGCTATAGAACCTCTTTTTTTATGCCAGCTCAGGCAGAAACTCTCTGGGCTTGTTGTACCACAGTGTAGTTTACCTGTGTGGTGTTGTTTCTGCATATGCAGATGACCTAGTAGCTTTAGTAACTTCAACAAAAAAAAGAGATGTTGATGCTTTTACGCTGAATGTTCTTAATGATTTTTAGGATTTTATCATCTGCCAAAGTGAACTGGGCACAAAAAGTTGAAGCGTGTTTTGGGTGGAGAATGGCCTAGTCGTGGGGACCTACACTACCTTTGGAATATTATGGCGAAGGGTGGTTTTTAAATAACCTAGGCGTGTACCTAGGAGGACAGCGATTATGAACAGCGAAACTGGGAGGGTATCATTGATAAAGTGAAGGGGCGCCTCAGTAAGTGGGCTGGGATAGCCCCCCCAGTGTCCTATCGGGGAAGGGTACGCATTGCGATAACCTAGTTGCTTCCCTTCTGTGGCATAAGTTAGCTTGTGTAAGATCCCCACCCAAACCTTCTTGCAAATGTTCAAGCACTGTTGGTTGATTTTTCTGGGACAAGAGACCGCACTGGCTACCGCAGGCTAATTCTCCATCTACCCAAGATGAGGGAGGACAAGGCCTGGTTCATTTAGCCAGCAGGACTGCCTGCTTTTCGTCTCCAGTTCAATTCGGAACCTGCTAAATGGCCCTACGGACCTAGTATGGAAAGCGGTGGCATACAGGATTTTACATACTGTTGGAGGACTGGGTCTTGGACAGAGCTCTGTTTCTATGGATGCCAAAGCAACTGGACGTTGCTTGCTTGCCGGCTTTTTATAGGTGGACTTTTTAAGGTTTGGGTTTTTTTTAAACAAGTCCTGGATGAGTGGCCGCCCCTCTTTGTATTGGCTTCTGGAGGAGCCTGTTATCTATGGGGCTCGGCTTAACATAGACCCAGGCCTCTCACTACAATGCCATTAGAATGTTTAACCTCTTCCAAAGTTTTTTGTACTCCGTCACTGGTTGGAAGCTGCAGGGGCTGTGTCTGGACGGTGTTGGAGAAACTTGGCTTGTGTCGATTGGGAGTGAGGTCCGCTCCGTTTTGGTGGTTGCTCGGCTTTTGCAGTGCTGGAGGTCAATACTTTCGTCCGAGGTACGTGTTAATACTGAACGACTATGGCACAGGAACCTTCACTCAACCCTGATGAGAACGACCCTTCCCAAAGGTGACCTTCATCCCTGATCTGCGGGGGGACTGTCCGGGCCCCCTCCTGGACTGTGGGGAAGGTCTGGGCTTAGACCTGACCTTGGCCTCTGGCAAGCTTTTGTATAAACTCTTGTGTGAAATGTTTTTAATAAGATAAGTTGGCAAATAGAACTGATACACCGTGGCGTGATGCTTTTGGTCTTAGTAACTGAGGTTAAACCTGAATGGGAGAGCGCTTTATAACCACCAATTGACTAAGAAAGAAGTGGCAGACCTACAGTGGAGGATTTTGCATGGCATCGTTTCTGTAACTCTTTTATCTCCATTTTAAATCCCAGACGTCACTCAGGAGTGCCCACCTCTGTTTTTCCAAGAGAAACATTGTTTCATTCTTTTATGCACTGTTTTAGGCTAACGTCCCTTGTTTAATCTCTTATGCTCTGTTTTTTATGGCTTTTTAAATGTGACTTTTACAACCTCACACTTTTATCCTTGGTTTCAATATGTTCGGAGAGGAGAGGTCGAAATGCTCCAGTTGCTAAAATTCATTCTTGGTCAGGCCAAGCTTGCAGTGTATATTACTCGTAAGAATCAGGTGGCACAAGAAGCTGGACACCGATATCATAAGAGTTGTTGCTAAATTGAGGATTTTAATTGATTTTAACTATTACAAATGTATGTCCGATTTGGAAACCTTTAAGGGTGTGTGGTGCCTTCAGGGAGCGGTGTGTTCAGTTTTAAATGATGAGCTCTGTTTTGCACCTTGCTTTATTTAATTGAATGTTTCTTTTATTTATCTTATTTATGTACATATTTATGAAAATGTTTTTCTGTTTTATGTGCCAGTTTTTTTAAATGGCTGAGATGCCCTAAAATAACTTTTTTACATGTTGTAAGGTACTTTTAGATCAAATAAATCGTTGTTAAAAGTCAAAGTCTCTCTCTCTCTCTCTCTGTGGAGCGTGGTGAGCGTGAGTAGGAGCGATTGCCTTTCTTGCCGTTTTTTTGCTTGTGTGTGTGTGCTATTTTCAGATTTCATCTGAAGTTAGAGTGTTGAGTGAGTGTGCGTATGCGTGTGCGTGGTTGTGCCCTGAGGGGAGTCTTCTGTCGGCATTTCGCTGCAGCATGGCATCTCCTGACTCAAGGCTCTGGGAGAGCCTCACTACGAAACATGGTGTAAACAGAATGTCTTGCAAGTGTTGAGAATTGTTGTTTGGCGGTGGGGAATGTTCTGGGACATTCCAACATTGTTTCTGCCTCCCGTATGAATAAAGCTGTGTGGTGCTTTTTTTTAAAATAGTGTTGAAAAGGCTACTGGTTTAATTCAAACGGGTGTTGTTATGTGGTAACGATGAGCTAACTCCAGTCCTGCCCCTCAGTACTCCGTCGAAAAGGGTCATCTTATCTAATGTTCCCCCTTTTATTAAGGATGACCTTATTGTTCGTGAGCTGTCATGGAAAAATTGTCTCCCCCATTAGAAAAATTCCTCTTGTTTGCAAATCTCCACTAATTAACTCATTGCTGCTGTAATTGAACGACCACTATCAAATTTAAACACTGGCTATTTTAGGTTTTACATATAGCACAATGATCATTCAGGGCTCAAATTGAAGTAAACACTTGGGCCAACATAATTGTTCACCTCCAGTCTTCTATTTTCATCATTTAGGTTACATTTGGGAAGATTAAATGCAAAAAAAAAGTCGAAAATCAAAAAACGCCTTTAATTTTTTGAGATTATAATTTGTGTGTGGATGCTGGTGATTGAACATTTTCCATGCTGCACATTTTCTGTTTCAGCAGGGACTTGTGAAGCTAAATCCAAAATTTGGAACAATACAACAAAGTGTTCAAGAGTTACACAGGTTTTTATCAAGGGTCATCATTCGTCCCTCAAAATTTTGCCACAACCTCTAAAAAATACAAATAAAAAGAAGCCCTGTCACTATAAATCAAGTGGTTTGCAAGTTTTTTTTTATGCCTTCCTGTACAAGAACAAAAACAAAATATTAGTCACAATTCAGTGTATTTTGGTTTTTTTAACTAAAGAAAATCCAGCAGGAAAGGCCTCTCCATTGTTCAGGACGCAGAGAGAGGGGGATTTACACCCCTCCCCCTTGCCCTCTGTGTGCCTGCGCGAGCTGGGTTTGGTCTCTCTATATGAGCCGTAGACTCTTAGCTCTCCATTGGGAGCACAGCTCTGTCACTCAGCGCGCACACAGACCCAGGGATTTGCATATTGTCTAGCCATAGGCACAGCTGGTGAGGAAGTGGGTCGTGCCGTAAACAGCTGCGCCAATACCGCTAAGGCTCTTGAATAACTAATGAACCAGGAAAAGACCGAGAAGAGGGGTAGAGGGAACATAAAGCAGCCTCCGTTCAAGGAAAAATGTGTTTTTGAGGAATGGAAAACGTCCCAGAGAAGAGCGTGCTTTTGAGCGAATGGATTTTTATTGCACCCACATAACCATGCAAAAAAGGACTTTACTGACGTTTTTAAATCGGCAATGTAACGGTATCATGGACTTGTTTAGACGGTAAAGTGAATTTTCTATGATAAAAATAAAAGTTATTTTACATCCTAAGTATGTTTTAAAAGAAGGCAAAATAGTTGTATGTTTTGCGCAAACAACATGGCGGACAGCTGTGTTTGGTACGTGATTTCGGGCGAATGGCTGCATGTAGACGGTTGAAAATCGGTATGCAGGTAGTCATGATAGTATTAAATCTTTTGAGTTTGTGTTTTGGACTGTGTATTAAGAATGTTTTAAGTTATTAAAACTATTTACTGCAAATTTCCAGAAGCCCCCCTAGCGGGCCCGCTCTGTGTGTCATTTCGAAGAATTGTGTACATGGTGTTAAAATCAGGTGAAGAGTTGAACTTGATTCTGAAGCTTAAGGTTGATGACTTTGATTACAACATTTATGTCTCATTTGATACGAAATGCTTCTGGTGTGGAAAAACAGGACATCTTGTCCGTGGTTGTCCTACAAAAGCAGGGGAAACCTCTGATGGTCCAATAAGAGGTCTACAGGAGCAGTCGGGTCCCACTGATGCTGGGCCCGCAGTGGATGTTCCCCCTGTGGCTGCTGTGTGCTCAGTTGTGGAGGATTCACCGGCCACCCCGGAGCCTGAGGGGGGTGAGCCAAGCAGGCCTGAATCTCTCGAGGGAGAAACTGTGGAAGCTGTACAGGCCATGGAGGAGCTTGCCTTGTCTTCTCCAGTCATAGGGGAGGCCTCTGCGAAGGACTTTGGCCATGCTGAGGAGGACGTGGTTGTATCTGAAGGGCAGGCTACTGAGGTGGGTGTCTGTATTAGGTTCACTAATACTGAAGCGGTTAAGCTTGATATCACTGAAACAGCGGATAAACCTGTTTTTAAAATGCCTGTAAAAAGGAAGCGAGGGCGAGGAAAGAAAAACAAATTGGTGAACAAAGAGTCTAGCAGTATGGACATGGACACTGATAGTGACGGCTCAGTGTCTGACTCTGGCTGGTTGGTGTGCTCTCAGGAAGAAAAAACACCCGTCTTATATACTGCTCAGTGTGACTAAAGGTATGAGAGGTGTACAATTAGAGGAACATTTTGCAGACTGTCAGCAATTCATTCACGATTTCAAGCATTTTAGAAGGGAAGGGGTCTTCACTGCACCTGAAATCTTTAGACTTAAAAAGATACTGACCAAGCTGCACAAACTTGGTAATGATGAAGATGAGTTTTAATCCCTGTTTTAAAATGGCCCATGTCGTCACTGCCCTCTGGCCATTTATTATTTTTATGGGAGTCCTTAAGATAGCAACTCTAAACATTAATGGAGCAAGGGACTATGTAAAGAGAGCAACTTTTTATGAACTAGCGAAACAGAAGCGTGCTGATGTGTTTTTCCTCCAGGAAACACACAGTGATTTCACTAATGCTGCTCAATGGGGTCTGGAATGGGAGGGGCTGGCAATACTGAGTCATAGCCCAAATATTTACAAAGGCTGTGAAGTAGCAATTTTATTTTTTTATTATAAAACTTTGTCCCTTGCTCATATACAGTTGTTGAGATTTTACCTGGGAGACTGCTGAAAGTAAAAGCCAGTTATGAAAATGAGGCCTTTGTTTTTATTTGTGTCTATTCTCCTAATATTGGAGCTGAAAGGGTGTCCTTTTTAGATAAGTTGAGTGCTGTAATTGCGGACTGTGATTTTACAGATTTTTTAAGTTTTGGGTGGAGATTTTAACTGGACAGCGGATAATCTGGACAAAAATCATTTGGAGCCACACGCTGCCTCCCGCAGGCGGCTGTGTGAGCTAATAGAGACCCATGACTTGTGTGACATATGGCGGGCACTACATGATAAAAAAAGACAGTATACATGGGCACATACCAAACATAATGCACTCTCATTGGCAAGGCTTGACAGATTTTATGGTCTTAAACATCATTTGTCTATTTTTATGCACTAGTTTTATTTATCCTGTTAGCTTTTCTGATCATTTTATGGTTCAGTGCAATATTAGTTAAAGAAATGTAAAGCCTAAGAGTGCATACTGGCATTTTAATACAGCACTTTTAGATGATGCTAATTTTAAGGAATCTTTTACCTTCATTTGGGATCTTTTTATAACACAAAAAACATCTTGTAATTCTTTGCAACAATGGTGGGACGTAACGAAAGTACAAATTAAAATATTCTGCCAACAGTACACTTTCAATGTTACTAGAGACATAGTCAGATCGCTTAAAGCCCTAGAGACGGAAATAGTGGAGCTTCAGAGCCTATCAGAGACCACGGGATCTCTAGAGCATGCCAAAGCTCTTAAAAGGAAAAAGTCTGCTGTAGCTGATTTACTGGGCACAGCAGCACAGGGGGCTACTCCGATCGCGTTTCCAGAATGGAACGGAGATGGATGCTCCTTCAAAGTTCTTCTTCGTTCTCGAGCGTAAGAATGGACAGAAAAGGCTCATGCATGCTGTGCGAATGGAAGCAGGGGATTTCATATCTGAGCTCTCTGCAATACGCCAGCAAACAGTCAGCTTCTTTACGAAGCTATTCGAGAGCGACCAGGCCAGTGTGCAGGAAGGCGACAACAGCTTCTTTCACCTGCAGGCCAAACTCACTGAGCAGTCCGCCAATGTACTAGATGCTAAGCTATCTGTGGAAGAGCTACACGGGGCCCTACAGGGTATGGAGAATGGCCGGGCGCCAGGAATTGATGGCCTCCCAGCTGAATTCTATGAGGCTTTTTGGTCTGTGTTGGGTCAGGACGTGGTTGAGGTACTCCAGGACAGTATAGAGGGGGGGATTACTTCAGCTAAGCTGTCGGAGAGCTGTCCTGACCCTACTGCTGAAGAAGGGAGACCTGACTTTGCTGAAAAACTGGCGCCCAGTAGCACTGTTGTGCACAGACTGCAAACTGCTCTCTAAAGCATTAGCCTCGAGACTGGGGAAGGTGATGGAGCAAGTTATACACCCTGACCAGACGTACTGTGTGCCTGGTAGGTCTATCTTTGATAATGTTGGTTTAATCCGCGATGTTTTGATAGTCGCCGGGCTATTAGGCTTGAAAGTGGGTTTTATTATTTTAGATCAGGAAAAAGCGTTCGACCGGGTTGAACATAAATATTTAGGGAATGTTTTAGAGAGTCTTGGGTTCAACGCTGGTTTTATTGGAATGATCAAGGTTTTATACAGTAACATTGATAGTGTACTTAAAGTGAATGGTGGTTTATGCGCTCCTTTTACTGTTACCAGGGGTATTCGGCAAGGTTGTGCTCTTTCAGGAATGTTATATGCCCTGGCTATTGAACCTCTTTTATGCCAGCTCAGGCAGAAACTCTCTGGGCTTGTTGTACCACAGTGTAGTTTACCTGTGTGTGTTTCTGCATATGCAGATGACCTAGTAGCTTTAGTAACTTCACAGAGAGATGTTGATGTTTTAGTGAATATTCACTAAAAGAGGATAGCACCCCAGTTGTCCTATCGGGGAAGGGTACTCATAACCTAGTTGCTTCCCTTTGTTAGAAATTCAGCTTCTCAGAAGTCAGGAGAAAGGACCATCAGCATAGGAGTTTATTTACACATACAGAGAGTCATGTATGGGTTACAGCAGCATAGATCACCATTCTGAAATACATACTTTCACTTTCACTATAGCTAGAGCTGCAGGTAAATGAACAAATCAGCATTCTTAACTGGGGTACCTGCAGCTGTCAGGAAACCACAATGGCACCACAAGTGCCCAAAGTCATGGGCCACCCCAAATGCATAGCGAGAATCTGTGTAAATGGTAGCCCTCTTACCTGATGCAAGTTTACATGCATCAGTTAGAGCCACTAACTCAGCTTGCTGGGCTGAGCAAGAGGGAGGAAGACTACTGCTGGCTAAAATTTGGAAGCTGTCAGTTACTGCCCATCTAGATCTGCGTTGACCATCAGTGTGAGTTGAGGAACCGTCAGTAAAAAGAATCAAATCAGCATTATCAAGAGGAGCATCTTTAAAAACAGGGTGAGGATTAGACAATGCAATCATGATCGTCCCCTTCCTCACTGGCATCAGTCAATGAAGACATCATAAAAGAGGAGGGGTTGTTCATAGGTGCATTCTGAATAACTACATTAGGAGCTGTCAAGACTGAAAGCCAGTTGCCCCATCTGGAGGCTGTCACTGACAGAACACGACCGTTATTGAGCAATGCTGACACAGAATGGGGACATTTGACTATGACTGTTTGCTCTAGCGTTTGCGGTGCAAATGCTAGTAGGGCAAGATAGGTAGCCTGTACTGCTCTTAAACATGGACCCATTCCGCACACCACGGCATCCAATTTAGCTGAATGGTAAGCTACTGGACGTTGCATATCACCATGTTCCTGGGTTAGGCAGGATGTCATGAAACCACAATCTTCATGTACAAAGATGGTAAAAATCTTGTTTGGATCACAAAGGCCAAGAGCAGGTGCTGACACCAAGGCTGATTTTAGCTTCACAAAAGCAGTTGTGCTATCATCTGTGTGTACAACAGGATCATGTTGTCCAGGATTACCTTTGAGCAGATCGTATAGTAGTTGTGAAATAGCAGCGTAAGAATATATCCAAGGTCTACAGTAATTACACAGACCTAAGAAAGCTTGCAATTTGTTCACTGTAGTCGGCAGTGACATTGCATTAATTGCAGAACTTCTAGAAGGCAAAATTCCTCTGGAACCCTGTGTAATCCATTGTCCCAAATATTGTACACCATCACAACACAACTGAGCTTTATCACAACTTGCCTTCTGTAGTTTGCTGGCCAAGAAATCAAGAAGTGCCCTCATGTCTTTGTCATGTGTTTCCTCATTCTCACTACTCAATAAAGCATCATCAACATACTGAATAATGGCAGATGACTGCAAAATGTGCTCTGCTTGAGAGAGATGTTTTCTGAGTGCCTGATGATAAATAGTGGGACTATTATGTAGCCCCTGTGGCCCCGTGTCCATTGATATTGTGTATTGCCAACTGTAACAGCAAGCCATGAATGGCTTTCTGATGCTAATGGCACTGACCAAAAGCCGTTGGCCATATCAATGACAGAGAAAACTTTGTGGGATGTGAGAGTACCATCAAAGATGGTAGATGGATCAGCAACCAGTGGAGTTAGCTTGTCAATATGCTGATTAGCTACCCTATACTGTTAGTCGCCAACTTCCATTAGCCTTACGAACTGGCCATACGGGACTATTAGACGAACTGTGTGTTTTGACCAAAATGCCTCTTTTATCAAGCTGATCAATGATAGGCCGAATACCCTGCAAAGCTTCACTATTGATGGGATACTGTTTAGTGCAAGGAGATTGCCGACCTGTGAGGACAACTGGTTCCATATCCAAAAGGTCACAATCATCCTTATCTTCAGACCAAATCATATGATCAGCTAAGTCAGACTGTTTTAAAGAAGCAATGTTCCAAACACATGAATCAGCAAATATTGACAGAGCAGTTCAGTTCCCTCAGAAAATCCATCCCAAAAATGTTTTCAACTTTTCCTACCCAAAACTGCCATGAAATAGTTTTAGGCCCTAGATTAACATCTAAAGGAGCAGATAAACTTAAGGAAATACCAGCATTTCCTGTTCCTTCAGCTGTGATGTGTCTGTTAGGTAAAGCTACTCCTAAAGATTGACAAATTGTTTTTGACAGCGTGCTAATTTGAACTCCTGTGTCTACAAGAAATGAAATATTTTGTTCCCTGATTTGAACATCAACAAAAAGACGGTTCTCAAAAACTTTACTGATAGCACATAGATAGGCTGAAACGGCAGGGCAAATTAGTTTAAAGCTGGTGCAGAGGGTGTTGTTGACACCTCTGTGCAACCTTTCACTGCCTTGATTATCATAGCCAACTGGTCCTGTGATATTCCCTGAAAAGGACTCCCTGCTGTTTGTTCCTGAGGAAAATCCTCTTGGCTATCCTTCATTTTTATGGCCTTTTTGTGATTGTCTGCTTGTCTCTTACGACAATCTTTAGCAAAATGACCTATTTTATGGCAGTAGTGACACTCCTTTTTCTGCTTATAGAACATCTGACTGGAACTAGGGTTAGACCTATTTTGTGTGAGGACATGTATGGATGCTGGAACATGGTTTGGTTCTAGATCCATGTCCAAGCGGTCGAGTTCATTTTTAAGATCAACCCATTTAGTTTTTTGCCAGTTTGGAAGAGCTGTTACCAAGGCCTGTCTGAGATCTGGTCTCAGAGATTCAACCAGCTGTCCAAAGTGGGGACCATCCGTTGTGTGATCAATGTTATCACTTTTGTATTTATCAATCCCACAATGGCGCAGAAAAACTCTTTCAAACCGCTCACAGTACTCTACAGCTGATTCCCCTTTCCTTTGTTTACAACGGGTTTATCTGCCTCCAGTCAGTGGTTTTGCGACACTTATGGCTAATCCATTCCTTAAATATTCTCCAACCCTGATCAATGTCCTGGCTTCTCTCACCTAAACCATCCAACACCTTGTTGGAAAGCTGCCTGCTATCTGTTATGTTTAGCACCTGGCTGGCTATAGCTACAGCATCATTTGGATGTAATGAATAAAGGTTTCTTTTTTCTCCATGAGATCAATAAAATCAAGTCCCATTTCCCTTGGGTGTTTAAATTCTTTGGAAAGTTGGTCTAATGTGGCTGCATCTAAAGGGACATGGCTGACCTCTACTCTAGTTTCCTTAATTCCACCTCCTCGATTAAGTACCTCAGATGATATGATTGTTACTGGTCTCATCTGAGCGCGTCCTGAAAAAGATGCTTTAGCACTAGTGTGGTCAGAGTCATCATCAGATAACCAAGATTCTGATCCATCAGAGTGGTCAGTCTCAATACCCCTGGCGATTGCAGCTAATTCTGGGTACAACCTATTTGATGCAGGAAGATTTTCATCTTCAGTGTAGCATGGCTGGCCTGGTGGAGGAGCTACAGGTGGTGGGCGACATTGACGTTTTGGCTTACATTTACATTTTGCATGTTGTTGTTCAGCATGTGAGAGTGATCGCTGACTTTCTCACATGTTCTCTGGGCATTTATGGTAGCTGATTTATGCTTGGTACATTCAGTAGTTAGCTCTACAATCTTTCCTTCGGCTTCTTTTAACTTTTCATCTATAGATTTCAACTTGCATTCCCAGTATTGCTTAATAACAAAAAAACATTCCTTAACTGAATTGTGCTTGAGGCCATAACCTAAAGCTGTTTTACACTCAGCAAGAGTCCATTCTCTATCAGCAGAGAAGCCTTTGGATGAGAAGTACTGAGCCCTCTTTTGTTCATTAATATGTTTCTTCACTACGTTATTGGTTAATGTTTCAAAATTTGAATCAGTCCACTGAGGCATTTCAGTTCCTCCCTTAATATTGCTGCTGTAATTGAACGAACACTATCACATTTAAACACTGGTTATTTTAGGTTTTACATATAGCACAATGATCATTCAGGGCTCAAATTGAAGTAAACACTTGGGCCAACATATTTATTCACCTCCAGTCTTCTATTTTCATCATTTAGGTTACATTTGGGAGATTAAATGCAAAAAAAAATGTCGAAAATCAAAAAAACGCCTTTAATTTTTTGAGATTATAATTTGTGTGTGGATGCTGGTGATTGAACATTTTCCATGCTGCACATTTTCTGTTTCAGCAGGGACTTGTGAAGCTAAATCCAAAATATGGAACAGATACAACAAAGTGTTCAAGAGTTACACAGGTTTTTTTATCAAGGGTCATCATTCGTCTCAAAATTTGCCACAACCTCTAAAAATACAAATATAAAAAGAAGCTGTCACTATAAATCAAGTGGTTGCAAGTTTTTTTATGTCTTCTGTAATAGAACAAACAAATATTAGTCACAATTCAGTGTTATTTGGTTTTTAACTAAAGAAAATCCAGCAGGAAAGGCCTCTCCATTGTTCAGGACGCATAGAGAGAGAGAATTTTCACCCCTCCCCCTCGCTCTCTGTGTGTGTGAGCGTGCTGGGGTTAGTCTCTATATGAGCCGTAGGCTCTTAGCTTACCATTGGAGCACAGCTCTGTCACTCAGCGCGCACCACAGACCCAGAGATTTGCATATATGTCTAGCCATAGGCCAGCTGGTGTGAATTGGGGAGGTGTACAAAAACCGCTGGGGCCAATACAGTTTACGAGCTCTTGAATAACTAATGAACTTAGTACTTGCAAAGTCCACCCATAGGGGATATCTTATGCACCCTTGGAAAAGGGAAACTTTGTTTTTGGGTAATGAGAAAGGTCCAAAGAAGAGCTTGCGTTGGAAACGAATGGATTTTACGCAAACCATATAACCATGCAAAAAAAAGCGCTTTACTGACGTTTTATCGCCAATGTAACGGTATCATGGACTTGTTTAGACGGTAAGTGAATTTTCTATGATAAAATAAAAAGTTATTTTACATCCTAAGTATATTTTGCAAAATAGTTGTACGTTTTGCGCAAACAACATGGCGGACAGCTGTGTTTGGTACGTGATTTCGGGCGAATGGCTGCATGTAGACGGTTGAAAATCGGTATGCAGGTAGTCATGATAGTATTAAATCTTTTGAGTTTGTGTTTTGGACTGTGTATTAAGAATGTTTTAAGTTATTAAAACTATTTACTGCAAATTTGCAGAAGCGCCCCTAGCGGGCCCGTATACAATGGGTTTAACTAAGAAAGCGGCAGACCTGCAGTGGAGGATTTTACATGGCATCGTTTCTGTGAATTCTTTTATCTCCATTTTAAATCCAGACGTCACTCAGGAGTGCCCTTTCTGTTTTCAGAAAGAAACAGTGTTTCATGCTTTTATACACTGTTTTAGGCTGTGTCCCTTGTTTAATCTTGTATGCTCTGTTTTTATGGCTTTTAATGTGACTTTTACACCTCAAACTTTTATCCTTGGTTTTAAATATGTTCGGAGAGAGAGGTCAAAATGTCAGTTGCTAAATTTCATTTTTGGTCAGGCTAAGCTTGCAGTGTATATTACTCGTAAGAATCAGGTGGCACAAGCAGCTGACACCAGTATCATAAGAGTTCTCTCTAGACTGTTAAAATCAAGGATTTTAATTGATTTTAACCATTACAAACATATGTCCGATTTGGAAACTTTTAAGGGTGTATGGTGCATTCAGGGAGCGGTGTGTTCAGTTTTAAATGATGAGCTCTGTTTTGCACCTTGCTTTATTTAATTGAATGTTTCTTTTATTTATCTTGTTTATGTACATAGTTATGAAAATGTTTTTCTGTTTTAGATGGCTGAGATGCCCTGATAACTTTACATAACTTTTTTACATGTTGTAAGGTAATTTTAGATCAAATAAATCGTTGTTAAAAGTCAAAAGTCAAGTCTCTTTTAAAATGCAGGACAGAGGAGGCAGGACCTAGTGGGGTCAGGGCAGAGAAGCAAGCTGAGGGAAGCAGTAGTGAGGGGCAGTTAGCCACTGCCAAGGGGCAGGGTACTGGTTCACCCACAGCAAAGGAGAAAACAGAGGCAACTGGAGAACACAGAGGAAAGGAACAAGGAAATAAAAGAAAAGTAAATGATAAACAGATAACTGACTCTAAGAGGCAGGCTTTAGCAGAGAACAGTATGATGGGGAATACAGAAGGATCTCAAACAGAGAAGGAAGGAGGTTCAGCTAGTGTGGTGGGGCCAGGAAATGCAGTAGGGCTAAATAGTGAGGTAGGGTCAGAAGGTTTGGGGGGGTCAGACAGGGTAGGAGAGTCAAGCAGTGCGGAGAGGTCAGACTGCATGGGAGGGCCAGAGGGCTTAGAGGAGTCAGATAATGTACGAAGGTCAGAGGGCTTGGGAGGGATAGATAAGGAAAGGGTAAGTGCAGGGGGGGCGGATAGTGCGGAGGAGTCAGTAGGCAGAGCAGAACAGGAAGAGGCGGAAATGCAAGATGATGAGATACAGGATGATCATTTGTCAGACTATTCGGACATTAGCACTTCTCAAATAGAGGGTCAACAGCTCTACATGCTCGGAGAAATCAATAACTTTCTTGATGAAACATTTGGCCAAGCAGTTGATGTTAGACATTATTTCTCAGATGTCAACAAAATCATAGTCTCTGTAAAAAGTGCTCAATGTGTCAGGGGTGCCACCTTTTGCAGGTGGGATCCCTGGCAGCTTCTGTAATCAGCCGCCTCGTCAGTAAGGCGGCTGATTACAGCTAACGATCCTCACCTGCTTCCTTTGGCTATTTAAGAACCTCGCCAGTGGAAGTAGGTATTGGATCATTCCTCTCCAACACATCACTTAAGCTGCCTGATCTCCGCTACAGCGTTATTTTTGAATTGAGCATTGCTGGCCGTTTAAAGCGTGTTTTCTGAGACCTCATCCGTCTCACCCCCTGCTCTATAAGAGAGCACCGCGCTTCCTTTTCATTTCCTTTACTTTCCTTTTTCTTATACCCGTTCGTTTTATTTCTTTTGTAGGGAGTAGTGGACGAACTGGTCTCGTAAAGGAGGCTACGTTCCCGTAGCGCAGTGATGCGTGAGATATTTGATAGGGAATTTTAGATAGTGTAGGCGAAGTGTTTTAATTTCCTCTCGCAGCCCCTCACTGTCCGTTTCCTCCTCTCACCGCGCTACACGCAGTTTAGCGCGGTAGTTGGCGGATTTCTCCGCTCCTTGCTCTGCCTGTCTGCAGAGCCGCTGACGCTGCTCTGAGTGTGTGCGTGCGCTCGGCGATGACGCGGGCCGGGGGAATTCCCTCCGCCTTTCTCCCTTTTCTCCCGTCGCCCGTTTGGAGCATGCCGATGGCATCTCTGTGTGTGTGTGTGTGTGTGTGTGTGTGTGTGCAGCTCGCGTGTTTGCTGCCGTTTGCGCGCACACACAGAGACTCACCTTTCTTTGTTATTTACTTATTTGTATTCATTTCAGTTCATTCAGAAGATCCGGAGCCTATGCTCCGCCCCTTCTCCTTTCTCCGGCTCTCTTGTTTGTGTTTGTGTATGTGTGAGCCTTCCCTCACACACAGGAGATCGGCTTTTGTTTGGTTATGTCTTTGGTTTAACCGCAGTGGTCTGGTGGTGCGATCGGTTAAACTACTATTCACCGACGCAGTCGACCTGGGTTCGTTCCCCAGGCACTGAGGTGACTTTCCTTAAGTAGTTCCTTATTTATTTGTATTTTATTAGTTATTGTTTTATTTCTTTGTTTTATTTCAGTTCACTACTACCAACTGGAGCTAACTGCACTTGGGTCCCAAACCCTTTATATTTAGTTTAATATGGTTCGTCATTTCTGATTTCTTCTTCTAAAATTATGGCAAACCGTAACACAACGCACTGCAAATTTAGAAGAACTCGATCTAAGAAAGAGATACAGGTTGAAAAACCACTTAAAGAAACTACGTAGAGGGAAACGCCATACTATGTTAAAAGTTAAAATAAAATAAACATGATGATGCCACATATGGATTCTCTTTTTTTCCACACTGTTTCTATCTTTTTCCTTCTCGTCTCTCTCTACTCTTCTATGGAGTTAAGGATAGGGTCACTAAACATAAATGGAGGAAGAGACAGATACAGAAGAGCAGTAGTGGGGACAGTAATAACGCAGAAAAATTTGGATGTAGTTTTTCTACAAGAAACTCAGTGATAAAGAGAATGAGACAGAGTGGACAATTTGGTGGGAGGGAAAATCTTTCTTTAGCCACGGCTCCAATGTCAGTGCTGGGGTAGCTATTTTATTTCATACCAGGCTAGAGGTTTCTAAAATTCAGGTCTTTGAATTACAGCAGGGGAGAGTTTTAATTGTACAGGCTGAGATAAAGGGGATAACGTTTACTTTTTAAAATATTTATGCAGCTACTGTAGGAAAAAATGCAATTTTCCTATACTTGTAATATTTTGTGGCAGATGCTATTCCTCTTCAGAATGTATGTGTATGTATGTTATGTTTGGTATCTATGAGATCCTTATTTCAAGGAGACCAAGGTGGTGAGACATACAGCGTTGCACATGGTTTCACGATAAATGCACAGACGGACACTCATTTTCACCATATTATGAAGCACCAATTTGCCTGATGATTGGAGTTTAATCTCCTCAAACCAAAGGTTGCGATCATTCCCAACAGCTGGGGTCTTTCCTTCTACAGAAAAGACGACCGTCTCAGCCGACAAACACCCTATGGTACTAACTGATTACCACCACCACCTCAACAGGACTGTGCACACCCAAGAAAACACACCATCCTGTATGAAAACTACATGATTGGTGCCACAGTCAGCTGACACCCATATGATAACTTTGTCCCTTGTTTAGATCAAAGGTTTTTTTACTGAATATAAAGAGTGTTAGCCTGAGAACCCAAGAAGTTAGTATAATGGTATGAGCTTGTAGAGGAGAGAACTTTCGAGAGCCGCATTCGTACCATCAGATCCATCATTCTCGTAAGTTGTATTATTTGTCTGTATTATTATTATCTGTCTTTTGTAATAAATTCACTTTACACTCCTTTCTTTATACTAGTCTTCTCGTAGTCCCTTTCTAGACAGATAATGTAATGGTAATAATAGATCTCTTGAAAGCTGCAATATTTAGGCCATGTTAATGGCACCTCTCTCTGCCAGATGTAAAAGACTAGATCTTGATATGATTCTAGCTGGCACGTTTGATAAAAACCTCTGAACTACTTAAAATTGCATTAATACCTAGATATGTTGTAACGACTTCCCTGACAGACTGAATAAGGTGTAATATGGCGGTTATATAATATACACTGAGTTTGCACGTCGTATGAACCTCTGAACTAAGTAATATAATAGGAATCACTATTAAAGTTGGAATGCCTGGGCTCTTTAACCCCCACACTCTAAAATATATAGAATTTGGAGTCAGATATTAAAAATAAATTGAGTCAGATCAACACCACTAATAACACGCATCTATCCTCGACTGCGTCCTATTTCGTTTTTTGTCATAGAGTCGCAGAGGGTTAATCAAGCTCTGATACTCAGACATACAAACCCTACAGTTTTGGTGACCTCGACGTGATAGTATTTATATATAATTGTAAAATTGTAATAAGTTAGATTGAACCCGTCGGGAACAAAACCCACGTGCATACTCTTGTAGCTTTTCAAAATAAAGCCCGTCAGACCCAGGCTGACGCGAACTAACTACCCCGCGATACACCTCACTTGGTAACTGAGTGTCCGGTCATAGCTCTTAAACAATCGTTTAGATTCTCACTTTTTTCACATTTCACAAGCTTACTTCCAACCAGCCACTTCAAGCTCCTTCACTTTATATCAGAAAAGCAATTTTAAGTGTTTTTAACAGGACTTATCCCATCCCACAAATTAACTGCTAAGTGAAACTCTTCTCTTGAAGGAATGCTGTTATGTCTCTGTGCCTAATCCCCTCTTCTGAGGTAAGTAAAGGGTTTTCTCCTTTTGCGACGGGAAAGAGAGGCGCACCCTCTTACACTTTATACACGGGTCGGAATTCCCCAACAGGTTACGGACTCTCAACTCGTAACTGAGAGAATAGCTCTTACCCATACAATGGCACAGGGAAAAGAATAGCAGATCACAGCGACTTCATTCGCCTGAAGGACGAAGTACAAGGACACCTTGTTTCAATTAAATTAACTGAGGGCTTACACTTAAAAGCCAACGTTAGAAAATTTATCAGTGGTCCATCAATTGGGGAATATAGGTTTAGCCACAACCAAATAAATTTGTCAAACATTGTTAGGCAACTAAAATAAAGCAGCATCAACTTTTGTCTGCATCGGTTTTTCTTTCTTACTCTGACTCGTTCTTATCCTGCCGAAATTTCAAAGCCCGGCAGAGGAATATGAGACGAATTAATAAGATAGCTTGACACAGAAGCATCATAGGTTAGAATATCAAGTCCAACGAACCAAAATTATGGCTTTGAATATGGACAAACGAAATTGGGCACGGCAATCACAAATATTCGACCACCATTGGCAAGATATGCAGGTCGCACGCGGTAAAAAAAAAAAAATAATGCCGCCACTCTATAACAGTGTTGCAATAGTGTCGGAATCCCCATTTCGGCACTCAACACACTTAGGATCTACCATCCTCACAAAGTCTGGAACCCCCGGTAACGTTGATGATGTGTTAGCAATTTGCTGCTAGTGCCCACCTGAGACGAACCGCTGTCAAGTGGAGAATGGTGCCGCCTCCGGCTGTATCCAGCTGTGGATTTAAGGTTGGCTGGAACAGACGGAAAAAAAGAAGGCCCAGGCGCCATCCACACCATCAACATTTGCTCAGGGGGAAAAATCCAAATTGTCATATAAACACAACATATAGGCTTCAAATTTTTCCAAGCCTGAGTGTTTTCCCTAACTCCAATCTTGGAACAAGGACAACCACTCAATCACGATTGCTGTAATTTAAAACTATGACTGGGGCCACAATGGCGAAAGATTTGACGTTAGTAGGCAGTTAAACTTTTTCAGAGTGTATGGCATATCTGAAAAAGTTGGCCACATTTCCTCGAACCGGCCCCTTTTGAGCCATACTGGATATACTAATGTGGCAAGCCAATACTGTTTACGTTAGAACTACGGGATATTTTTGGCAAATTGTCTTCACACTATTCCCAGGAGAATTGCAACAAGGCTTTCCTGAAGATCTCCGTAACGACGATCATGGACCGCACAGAGGGTGAACCAATGCTCAGGTACAGCTAGATTTAAAACAGGCCTTAAATTGGACATACCTGGGCAAATGTTTCCAGCCGAAGGGAGCGGATAACTGACATAAAACAGGGTGGACGAACCTTTGAGGATATGCCTGAACTCTCTGTAGAGCTTTCAGAGAGTTTTCTCTGGCATAAGTGAACCAACCAGAATCATCATAATCCTCTAGAACACTAAAAAATAATTTCCGGTCCACACGTGCAGCGGGCACTCAGCCTAGGTGCTATCCTCCATCAAATACCTTTGAAGCACTGTAAGATGGGTAATGGACATGGAGCAACGTCAGAATAATCAAAACATGTTGCCGCACAATTCAACAGGTAACCGAATGACAGTCCAGAAAACACCAAGACGTAAAGTGGAAAAAGGTGTAATATTGCGGAAAACCTCGGACACATTAACAGATGACTTGTTTCAAATTACAAAGAAAGGTCAAAACATTTTCGGCAAAAACCACTGGCTTCACGCGAAAAATGGACAGAATCAAACAGGGACGTGATTGCTTTTAATTTAGAGAACACATGTCCGGCACCTCACGACAAGCCCTTATAATGACCAATTAGCGGAGTTACCAGGACCAGGCGATTGTGGAAAACAATCGAAACCCTGATACAGGGATTTATCCAAGGCAATTCCCTTACCTCCAAGTGTCCATGGTCCAAGCCAAAATACCACACAACATGACTAGCCATGTAGAAAATCATACACATAGAACACAACTGCACATATAATATTATACTACATGGCTGTGATTTTGGCTTCAAAATCACACACATGCGCACACACACCATGCACACTCACCAACACTGACATATACACACTCACACGCAACACACCCCACACACACACACACACACACACACACACGACCCCTCAAGCTCACACACACAGCTCAACACACACACTTTTTAATTGCATGTAGACATTATGCACAGATCTGTTAACCGCTGCCCAGACTAGATCCCCGATCCTCCGTTTTCATAGCACACCCACGGTATGCCTTACAGATCGTGTGAATTACTAAATCTAGATAAATGGTTTCATTATTTTAATAACAGACAACCACCATTTATTTGAGTTATTAACTCTGTGAGCTTTATGATGGTAATGAGTGTACCGGCTGTATAGGGTTCTATGTTTACTATCTTCATTCACACCCCGAAAGCATGTATTTTTCACTCTACCCCTATCATTCTCTGGGCATGGTTAACAAACAAGATATCAGATGGTTCAGATGACTGACTACTGTATACAAAGGGTGAATTATTGACTTGCAACAAGGCATAACCAGTGTGTGTGATCAGTGCGACCCGTAGGTCTGATGTTGCCCAGCAACCACACGTTCTGCCTGGACGTAAAGGAGGACTTCAACCATGGACACTGGACACTACACTTTTTATGAGGAGGACACAAACCACCCTGACAGACCCAGTTCAACTAGTGCAGCTCAGCTGATCAATCGAGAGGACCAAGTACCCGGTCAAGTCTGCACAGGTGGGAAAGTGAACCTAGCCTGAGCGGACACCAGCATCCTAAACCAGCTCGTCCACCCTGTCTGCCAGTACACTCACCCATGGTGGGACTGGCCTTCAGAAGGTGCTCCTTTCCAAGCATACTACTGTGCATACTCAACATCATACAGTGTTGTTTTAGTTCCATAGAGGCCATCCGCTACCCCCATTCATCCTTTACTGCCACACAGTGTTAGGCCGCTAAAGGACTCTGTTTTTAGACGTCCCTAGGGGGGATTTGTGGAAAAAATGCAATTTTCCTATACTTGTAACATTTGTGGCTATGCTATTCCTCTTTCAGAAGTATGTGTATGTGTTTTATGTTTGGTATCTATGAGAATCCTTATGTTCAAGGAGACAGGTGGTAGACATACAGCGCTGTGCAATGGTTGCACGATAATGCACAGAACGGACACTCATTTTCAACCATATATGATCACCCATTTTGCCTGAACTGAGTAAGTTAATCTCCTCAAACCAAGGTGCGATCATTTCCCAACAGCATGGGTCTTTCCTTTCTACAGAAAAAGACTGACCGTCTCAGCCGACAACCACCCTATGGTACTACTGATTAACCACCTCAAACAGGACTGTGCACCCCAAGACCACACACCATCCTGTTCAAACTATGTATGCCACATCAGCTGACAACCCATATGATACTTTGTCCCCTTGTTAGATCAAGGTTTTAACTGAATATAAAGATGTGTAGCCTGAGAAACCCACGAGAGTTTTTTTTGTTGTATAATGGGTATGAGCTTGTAGAAGAGAGACTTCGAGCGGGCCGACATTCGTTACCACACGATCCCAATCATTCTTTGTAAGTTTGTATTATTTGTCTGTATTATTATTATCGTCTTTTGTTAATCATTCACTGTTGACTCCTTTCTTTATACTTTATACTATTCTTCTATAGTCCTTTCTAGACAGATAAGGTATGTGTAATAATAATCTCTTGAAAGCTGCATAGTTAGGCATGTTAATGGTCTCCTCTGCCATATGTAAAAGACTAGATCTTGATATGATTCTAGCTGGCACGTTGATAAAAAACCTCTGAACTAACTTAATGCATTAATACACTAGATATGTTGTAACCGACTTCTGACAGACTTGAATAAGGTGTAATATTGCGTTATATAATATACACTGAGTTTGCACGTCGGTATGAACCTCTGAACTAGAGTAATATTAATAGGAGATAACTATTAAAGTTGGATGCTGGGGCTCTTTACCCCACACATCTAAAACTATATAGAATTTGGAGTCAGATATTAAACTAAATTGGAGTCAGATCATAACAATAATAACACGCATCTATCCTTCGACTGCGTCCTATTTCCGTCTTTGGTCATAGAGTCGCAGAGGGTTAATAAGAGCTCTGATAAGCTCAGACATAAAAACCCTACACTACTAACGGCAGAGAACGAGTACAGCTTTTTCAAACTTTAAATCAAACATTATCATGGGTCACGTCATCTCTAGTGGTAATGGGAGAGGACTGGAACTGCACCATAGATTTCACTCTAGACAGGAACAGCAAAGTACCACACCCACAGTCAGCTAGGGTACGGGGGGACGTCATTAGACACAACAGGCTGGTTGATGCGTGGAGAGAAAAAAATCAGGATAGAAAACAATATACATGGGTTAAAGTCACTGACAGCAGGGTCTCAGCAGCAAGATTAGATCGCTTTTATATTACTATAATATTATCATTATAAGTGAAGTATGGCGTGCCTCAGGGGTCAGTGCTTGGCCCGCTTTTATTCTCTCTGTACATGCTGCCACTAGGCTCAGTTATTCGTAAACATGGCATTAGTTTCCACTGCTATGCAGATGATACACAGCTGTACATATCAGCCAAACCTAATGACGGCCTTACAATCAACAAAATCGAGGACTGTGTAAAGGAAATAAAAGATTGGATGTTATTTCATTTTCTCCTACTTAACTCAGATAAAACTGAGGTTCTATTAGTGGGACCCAAGGCTGTGAGAGACAGGTTAGCTACATCTATCCTAAATCTAGATGGCTGTCCAGTATTGCCCAGTCCGTCTGTAAAAAACTTAGGGGTCACATTTGATTCAGATCTCTCCTTTGATGCGCACATTAGCAGCATCACTCGAATTGCTTTCTTTCAATTACGTAATATCGCTAAACTGTTAGAAATACCCTCTCTTTAATGATGCAGAAAAAACTTGTTCATGCGTTTGTAACCTCAGGTTGTATTACTGTAACACCTTCTTACTGGATGCTTTAGTAATCTATAAAATAAAACTTCATGTTAGTTCAGAATGAGCTGCCCGATTGCTAACTCGAACTAGAAAATTTGATCATATCACTCCTGTTCATCATCACTGCACTGGTTAAAAACCAGTCAATTCCGCATTGAATTACAAATCTCTTTAATCACTTATAAAGCGCTACATGGCTGGCTGGCCCCACATTATCTGAGTGACCTCTTAGAGTTACAATCCCACGTGTCTACTTTCGTTCGCGGGTTCAGGACTTCTTTTAGTTCCTAGAATTAAAAACGTCACAGCAGGGGGAAAGGCCTTTCATACATGGCGCCCCCAGCTATGGAATAAACTTCCCACTTTTCGTTAGGATTGCAGACATTCTCAAGTTTTTAAAAAGTCTAGGCTAAAGCATACTTATTTCACAGCTTTTGACTAGATTAGACCAGGATGGCAGGGCGTGGTCACTGGGCCGGAGTCTGGAGTCCATGTCTGGCCTGCCTGCCTTGTTCTTCCGCCTAGCCGGAGTGTCGAGTGTCGAGTGTCGAGCGGTCTGGCTGAACTGTGCTTCGGGTCCCCTCGTGATCTTGACTCATGCATCCTTGGGCCTTAGAATAAGGGAAGAGCTGGGGGTTTTCATAGTCGAGTCCTTATGGTGATCAGAGATGTTGGGTTGCTGTCTTCTGCCTCTCGTGGAAGTTGCCAATGTCTCATGTGATCCCTCTTGACTGTGTTTCCTACCAGTTCTCCTCTTTCTAGCTTTCTAGCTATGCTGCTATAGCTAATGCTGCCGGGGTCTCATGCTACACTTGGCATCAGTGATTGTTAATAGACACTGTGCTCTTAATCAATAGCTAATTACATTTTCTGTTTTCTCTCCGAGCTGTGTTCCAGCAGTTCCGGCCCCACACATGATGTTCATCTGCTGGAGCTCCACTCAAGCTGCTTCCGTCATCAGCTCCAGCCCCATCATACCCGGGCCACTTAATGTCGATGTGCATAATTCACATTTTATTCGACCTTTGACTCCATGACTTTAGTTTCGCTCTTAGATTTATCATCATACCCGGGCCACTTGATGTCGATGTGCAAACTTCACATTCTATTCGACCTTTGACTCCATGACTTTAGTTTCGCTCTTAGATTTATCATCTACGCCGCCCAAGGAGGTTGGGTCCCTTTTTGAGTCTTGGTCCTCCCAAGGTTTCTTCCTAGAACTAGGGAGTTTTTCCTGTCGCCCTAGGCTTGCTCAATTTGGGATTGGACGTAGTTATTAGGAGATAATCTAAACTTGTAAAGTTGCTTTGAGACAATGTTCCATTGTAAAAAGCGCTATATAAATAAATCTGACTTGACTTGACTTGACTTACAAAAACTGACAGGGACAGAGTTTTTAAAGCAGAAATTTTCCCTAATGCGTTTTCAGACCATCATCTAACAACTGTAGATCTTCTTCTGACTGATAGCCAAAAGAAAAAAGGCTCCTACTGGCACTTTAACACTAAGCTATTACAAGATGAATGGTTCTGTAGGCATTTTAGTGCATTCTGGGAGGGATGGAGAGAAAGAAAAGGGGATTTTAACAGTTTAATTTCTTGGTGGGAGGTGGGAAAAACACAAATTAGAGTTTTTGTCAGAAATATACCATGGATGCAGAAAATACAATAAAGCAAACCATTGAGGACCTTGAAACAGAAATTTACTACACAGAGAAGAAAGTGATGAGCGGCAATAGATTTAAAGATCTCCTGAATGAAAAAAGAAAGATTTTAAGTTCTTATCTCCAGGAACAGTCCAAAGCAGCACTGATTAAATCAAGAATTTCCCACGTAAAAGACATGGATGCTCCGACTGCCTTCTTTTATAACCTCCAGGGAAGAATGAAAAGAAAAAAATCAAATGGAATACCTCACGCAACCAGACAGAAGCAACACAACAGAGGACACAGAGGTGAGAAGAATGGCTGTAGATTTCTACAAAGAGCTCTACAGTGCTAAGAAGAGTGACCCAACCTGCAGGACTGCGATTCTAAAGGAATTATCCAAAATAACAGCACAACAGAGGAGCATGCTTGACACAGGCCTGGAACTGCAGGAGCTCACCACCGCTGTGCAGCAGCTCTCAGCAGGACGCGTACCAGGCATAGATGGAATACCGAGTGAGTTTTATAAACATTTCTGGACACTAATAGGAATGAAATTTTTTAATGCTCTTTTAAGGAGAAAAAGCTTCCTGTCAGCAGCACAAGAGCAGTACTATTACTGCTCCCGAAGAAAGGAGATTTGGGACTGCTAAAAAACTGGAGACCGGTGGTACTATTATGCACAGATTATAAAATGTTATCAAAGTGCCTTGCAAACAGACTAAAACAGCATTTGCACATAGTAATACATAAAAACCAATCATACTGCATCCCAAATCGCACAATAATGGACAATCTCTTTCTTGTAAGAGATATTATTTACTTATGTGAAATAAGCTCCTGTGATCTAGGCCTTTTATCACTAGACTAAGAAAAGGTCTTTGACAGGATAGATCACGGGTACCTCTTTGAGACCCTAGAAGCCTTTTGAATAGGACAAACATTTTTAAAATGGATTAAATTATTATATAATGACGCTGCTTTTATCTTAAAGGTTGGAGGTGGCCTTAGTGCCCCAGTAAGTATGGAAGGAGGCTTAAGACAAGGCTGTCCACTGTCTGGACAGCTATACAGTATCGCAATAGAGCCACTGTTACACACTCTCAGAGCTCAGCTACAAGGGCTCACAATAAGAGGCCTGCAGGAACGTTTAGTCTTATCTGCTTATGCTGACGATGTAACAGTTTTTATAAGAAACCAAAATGATATTGAAGTTTTAAATCGTAGCTTGGCATCCTACACCAGAGCTTCCACGGCTTCAGTAAACTGGGACAAATGTGAAAGTTTCCTGGTAGGTCAGTGGCAGGAACAGAGCCCCCCAAGAATTCCAGGAACTCTTCAGTGGGGAAGAGTTGGTTTCAAATACTTAGGGGTATTTTTAGGCACACTTGACTACCAGAGGAGAAACTGAGGAGGAGTCGAGGGGAAGGTGTGTGGCAAGTTGTCTCAATGGACTTGGGTCTTGCCCCAGTTGTCTTACAGGGGGAGAGTTCTAGTTGCGAACAACCTGGTTGCTTCCATGCTGTTGCACCGCTTCATTGTTCTTGAGACACCAGAACAATTAGTTAAGAAAATCCAGAGAAACATAAATAACTTCTTCTGGAGTGGACAGCACAGGACACGGGCTTTGGTGCTCCATTTGCCTTTACAGGAGGGCGGTCAAGGACTCATCGACCTGTCCTGCCGTGTAAAGACTTTTCGGCTACAGACTGCAGGGAAACTGATCTATGATAAAGAACTGGCATGGGCTGGCACAGCCAGTGTTTTACTTCATCGCGTAGGGGACCTGAACTATGACAAACACCTGTTCGCACTCAACCTGCACAACACGGACCTGTCCGCAACAACACCTTTTTATCAATCGGTCCTGAGAGCCTGGTCTTCCATGCTGAACTGTAATCGAACCCGTCCTTTCCCAAATATTGAAGAACCACTGTTCCACAACCCTTTGATTCCATCAAGAATACTGTCATCAGCATACATCCGACAACGTCTCAAGACTGCAAATATCACCAAAATGATGGACTTGAGGTCAGGTGGCACTTGGAAAACAGCGGATGATTTGATGCAGAGGTTGTTGGAAGAGATAATCTCAGCGCTACCTTCATGTTTTAGGGAGGCCTTGGGTCAGAACTGTGGAGAAGATCCACAACCTCTCCCATCGCTACACATCTCAGTAGCAGTGGATCAGCAATATCTAGAGGACAGAGCTCTCCTTTCTTTTAACACTCCACAATTAACAACACTCAAAGACGCTTAAAAAAATCATTGTACAGCATCTTCATGAAGGTCTTTCACAAACGTTCTCTAGCCAGAATAAAGGAGTCCTGGTGGTCCGGACGGCTGATCCTAGACTCTTCCCCAAAAGGCTGCTGGAGATCCCTGTACAAGCCGCCCATAGAGAAGCGTACAGCCGATCTGCAGTGGCGGATAGTACACGGGATAGTGGCTACAAACAGACACGTGGCGCACATTGACCCCTCTAGAAGTAGCGAATGTCCCTTCTGTAGTAGTGAAGAAACCCTGGATCACTTGTTTCTACACTGTCAGAGACTACACAGATTCCTTTTATTACTTAGAGATTGGTGCAGGGAATTTGGTGTCATTTGGACAGAAAACCTTTATATGTTCAGCCCAAAGTACACAGTCTCACAAAAGAAATCTGTTGTTTTAATTAACTACCTCTTAGGTCAGGCCAAGCTAGTTATCTGGCTAACTAGGAAAAACAAAATACAGGGGAGTGGCACCCTAGATGCAGAAATAATGTTAAAGACTCAAGTTAAAGTCAGACTCAAGATAAAGTTTGCCTTTTTTTAATTGACCCATAGGATGCAGGAGTTCATTTTTAAATATGATATTCTATGTCTGTACGAGCGCTTTTTTAAATTGAATGAGATGGTTTTAGTGTTGTGGGTTTTTTTGTTGTTGTTTTTTTGTCATAAATCTAATGTCTTTTTTATTCTTGAATGTACTGGTTTAAAATTAGATTTCTAAAGAAGGCTTTACTTTCTCTACTCATGGTTTGAAATCCCATTTGTATTTGAAATTACTGTGAAATAAAATCAAGTTAAAAGTCAAAATTCTCTCTCTCTCTCTCTCTCTCTCTCTCCACACACACACACACACTATATTTATATATGTAATTATGATATATAATTTACATTTACATTACAGTACTCTAAAAAGATTATCTGACTATGATAATGTCTGGTCAACATCCATTTCGGTCAACGACCTGTTTAACACAAGATGCAATCATAAAACAGCACATGCAGTACCTGTGTAAATACTGTATATTGGCTATCCAAGAAAATGGAAAGCCAATCTGAATTCCAAACCAAGTACCAGTCTCAGAGTTCCCTCTATCTCCTGTCTTCCTCTTTGTATCCCTGTCTATCAATCACAAGCACGTCATATCAAAGTCAAGACGTGGACTGTATTTGCAAAAGAAAGGGACATCAAAGTGTATGCCTGTTGTTCATTTGCTGTCTTCATCAGTTTTAAATGAGCAGTGATTACAACTCACTGTGGCAAATCGCTACACCACTCATCATGAACTCATGAATTTTACTTTTGATGCTGCCTATACATATGGGGACGGAGTTTATCTTCTGTTGCTGTATTGTGTAACTAGTGGTCAAATAGCCCATTTCTAGATTTGTAGTTCTGTAATATGATACTATACATCTTTATTTATGTAAGTTATCCATGTGTTCGGATTAGCTACATACCTAAAACTCTATGCCATTCTCTTGCACAGGACTTGTCCCACTTGGTGTGTCTGTTACCCGTAAGTACTATCTGTTCCAACCCAGGGAAACGTGGAGTAATGCACAGGCACTCTGCAGAGCCCACTACACTGACATGCTGACCATCAGAAGTAACACTGAAATGTCCCTGTTTAAAACCATTACAGAATCTCTACACCGGTGCTTGGATTGGACTGTGGAATGATATCAACAGCTGGCGCTGGTCCAATGGAAATTAGGCACTAGGTACTATGAGACTGTGGGCTGTGACAGAGCCAAACAACGTCTTAGGACATGAGGAATGTGGTGGCATAAGTTTGGATGGTTGGATTGATATAAACTGTCAATTTCCATACCCATTCATATGCTTTGATGGTGAGCACTAACACATACAATATTTGTAGTATGTTTGAGGGTGGTGCTGTTGTGCAGTGGGTACTGCTCTTGCCCCATCCCTGGTTTGATTTCCAGTGTGGACTCCTGCCTGCCTGGATGGAGTTTGCATGTTCTCCCCATGTCTGCATAGGTTTTGGGCACTCTGTTGTCTTTCAACATCCCAAGGCATGGCTGTTTGAATGGCTGCAAATAATTATTCATCCCTTCATTATGGGGAGCCAGAGTCTAACTGGCAACTCAGGGAGTAAACCCTAAGCAGGGCTTCAGTCCCTCACACTAGGGCACTTCAGAGACACCAGTTGACCCAATGTACACATTTGGAATGTGAGTGGAAACTAGAGTACCCAGAGGAAACCCATTCAGACATGGACAGAGCATGTAAATTCCACACAGATGTCCAGGTTGACAAATGAATCATGGGTGTCTGGAGCTATAAGGCAAAAGCTATGTCATATATATATATTCCTATATTTGACATTATACCTGTTTTACACCAAATCAATGTCACAGGCAGCTATGTAAATGATTACAGTTGTGGTCTGATTAGATGCAGGGTCTTGCCACAAGAGGGTTTAAATTGTTTCCCAAGTGCTCTATAAATATTCTCAGAGGCTACTTTTTAGTAAATACTAAAAAAGCTGTGAAACTCTTGAATACTTTGTTGTATCTGTTCCAAATTTTGGATTTAGCTGTACAAGTCCTTGGTGAAATATAAAATGTACAGCATGGTTAGTTTTCACTCACCAGCATCCACACACACACATTATAAACCCAAAAAATAAAAGGCGTTTTTTGTTTTTTCTGTATTAATCTTCCCAAATGAAACTTAAATGATGACATTAGAAACCTGGAGGTGAAGAAATATGTTGGCCTAAGTGTTTACTTTAATTTAAGCCCTGAATGATCATAACCAGTGTTTTAATGTAATAGTGCAAATCGCTTGAAAATGAGCTTGCATTAAATTCAGCAGCATAGTTTTAAGATAGCCTGAACCTTGGCATCCAGTGGTTTCACTTTACCACTCCCAACTACTTTACCTAAGTAGGGAACGACCCCTTTTCCGAATTTAAATTTTTCCAAATTTAATACTTAGAGTCTCTCAACCGCGTGAATACGAGCCAAGTGTTGCTCCCAGGACTCAGTATTAAACACCACGTCATCCAGGTACGCTGTGAAATTAGATACACCAGACAACACGATGTTCATGAGCCACTGGAACGACGCTGGCGCATTCCACAACCCAAATGCTATGATGGAGTGCTGCAGAAAAGCATCCAGGATAACGAATGCAGAGATTTCGGAAGCTCTCAGAGTGAGCGGTACCTGCCAGTAACCTTTCAGTAAATCCAGTTTAGTTACATACGAAGCAGAACTGACCCCATCTACACAATCCTCCATCCGCAGCAGTAGATAGGAGTCAGGTTTCGTCACTGTATTGACTTTCCTAAAGTCTGTGCAGAAACGATAAGTACCATACGACTTGGGTACTTGGAGGCATAGAGATGACCAGGGGCTGAAACTAGGCTTAGCAAGTCCATACTGAACCAGAATCAGAATCAGGTTTATTGCCAAGTAAGTTTTCACAAACAAGGAATTTGTTTAGGTGTATTGGTGCATGACAAAAAAGGAATGAGATAGAAGAAATGACAAATTATACTAAATTAAGTTATATTAAATATGTCGGCGTTAACATACATGGGTGTGCTAAACGGCGTTAACCAAAGTATACAGGCATTTACTGCATTAACAAATGTAAGCGGGCTTTACCGCACTGACCAACAACGCACGGGTTTACCGCTTTGACAAACGTGATCTTTACAGAACATAACCGCCCATATACATAACCGAACATAACATAAACAACGTCCCGCGACGTGGAAGAGTTAGGACCCTGCTTATATACCGCTCTGAGCAGCTGAGACTAATCTTAGCGAATGTCCTAGCCTCTCGGCTGCTTTGCGAACCAGGGGGCGCTACAAAAGTCAATGTCCGGATCGCCCCCCGGCGGCGTAGAGGATAGGGGGGGACCCGTGACACTACTGTTGTACTAGATCTTTTTAGTAACTTCAGCTCTTGTGAACATTACACGTTTCTGCTTGTATTTGCTGTGTATGTCCTGCAAGCCTCATTTCCTTGAGCTTAAACCACTCAGGAAAAACATTATATACATATTATTTTGACTATATCAATTACTAAGATGTAAGCTATTGTACATTTTTTCTTACACAATACTTTACTGAAATAATTACCAAAATCACTTTGTCACGCCCACCAGCAGCCCGGATCGACACACCCGCAATCTGGTACGATCCACTTCCCCCGACTACTAATTACCTCCACCTGTTTCCGTTTGACTCATTGATTACTGCTCTATTTAAGCGTCCCTCACCCACCTGTTCCCGCCGATTCACTTGGTTCCCTACCTCTCCTCCATGCTCCTTGCCCGTCCTGTCTGTATCCCTGTGTTCTTGTGTGTCGAATAAACCTCCTTATCTTCGAGTTGCTGGCGTTTTGTCTCCTTGTTCTCCGTGCAACGTGGCACACTTATTAAAAACCACTTAAATTTTCTAAACTGTGGTACAAAATGTGAACCCAGTCAAAACTGACCGATATGTTTTATTTATTGAAATGTATGTACACAGGGAAAATGTAACTGAACTAGACAAGTGCTGCTTTAATCAGATACTGTATTTACAGTTTTTATTGTAGCTCTGAAAAGACATAGTGCCATAGTGTCATCCTTCACTAATGTTCCTCAGTTTTGTCCTCTTATGACCATGTTGGGCAGCAAAAGAGACAGGTCGAGAGTAGTTGAGGGTGTGTGGGGGTGTCTGGGATAGCTGCAAGCTGAAAGCATATGCATAACAAAAATGGACTGATGGCAGAGAGTAATAACAGGTCCATTCCATCAAATTTTTGACAGGTGGGCGGGACATCCGGTTTGTAAGGCGGTACTTCCGGTTAGCCCCAGCTGTCATATTTTGACAGGTGGTCGTGGGAATAACTTCCAGCTAGGCACATTCCATCAAATTTTTGACAGGTGGGCGTAGGCTTGACTTCCAGCTAGGTACATTCCATCAAATTTTTGACAGGTGGGCGTAGGCTTGACTTCCATCTAGGTACATTCCACAAATTTGACCTGGAAGAGGGACTGCTGTTTGAGACATGTTTGCTTAGAAAGCTCTGTCCAAACCATCAAATTTGACAGGTGGTCGTGACTTGCTGGTAGGTCCATTCCAGAGCGGAATTTGAACAGGTGGTCGTGTCTTCCTGGTAGGTTGCATTCAAGTCAATTTGACTGGGGAAGAGAGGTAGGTACATTCCATCAATTTGACATGGGAGAGAGGTAGGTACATTCCATCAAATTTTTCATGGGAAAAGAAGGTAGGTACATTCATCAAATTGAACATTGGAAAGAGGATGTTGTTGCTTATGATAAGCTCCCTCTCGCTCAACACCATCAATTTGACAGGTGGCGTGACTTCCTGGTAGGTCCGTTCCAACAAATTTTGACAGGTGGTCCGTGACTTCCACTATTTACATTCCATCAAAATTTGACAGGTTCCCCCCCCCTGCCATGTTTTCCAGTTACTACTACTTTTGCGCATGCGGCAATACAAATTTTCACCCCCCTTTATATCATGTTACGCATTCAATGTAGACTACTGCGGATCGCCCCACCGATCAACTAATGGCTGTCTGGGGCCCGAACGCACCGAAAAAACTTACATCTACCATTGAAAAGATTTGAGAATGCCTGGAAGCGTGCAAATACAATGTGTGCCTTCACATAAACCACTGCTATCAGCAATCAGGCACCTTCCTAACACTGGGTCAGAATGGGTCCTGATGGTGGCATTTGTTGAAATGAACCATCCTGCTTCGTCAGTCCAATGATGTGTTTCTGTTACCTCAAGACTGTTAACTGGACCAATGGTGGCTTTTCTTTTAACGAGAAAACAAGACTGTTGAACTTTTTTTAGCACAGAGTGACCTGTCACCCCCCCAAGACACCAACACACAACCTCCCCCCAAGACACACACACACAGAAAAACAGAGTTGTAAAAGCTTGTAGGTTCTCCTTAGTCATTTGAAACGTGACATTTCTAACTTGAAAGATTACGGAAGAATATCTTCACAAAAGACTTCTTCCACTCATGCCCTTCGCAAATGGAAGAAGTATAGTTTTCTATTCACAATTTGAAATAACTAATATATTAGCTAGTACATAAACAGTTACGTCAATTTAGGACTTATCAACATACTGTAAAATATACATCGTTGTATTGCAGAACATGTACGTGTTATTCACCTCTAATATAGGTAAGTTTGATATGTTTATTATAATTCAGCATTTAAATATTTAGTTTAATTGTATAATGGTACCCAAGTGGGTGAAGCATCGTCACTTTTAAAAGAGTATTTCACAGATTGTTTCCAGCACCTTTTTTAATCGTCTAATAATAACTAAATTCTCTAACTGGTGCTTAACTGTAGGCTAGTTGTTAGCTTGTTAGTTATTTATTTTTTGACTGCACGTGCATGCTTGCAGCATTATGATAGTATTGTACTCATGACATATTCACTGAAGCATTTTAATTTATTTTAATCACTTAAACTATTTATTTTTTTTTAAACATGTATTTATTAGATTTTCACATTTTAACCCTTAAACATACAAACATACACACATACAAGCAAGCAGTGACCGCTACACATTTACTATATATCGTCTCCAATATCCACACAGTCTTTCACATTTATGCTCATACGATTTTCTTTTTCCTATTCCCCTTTTCCCATACCTTTATACACACACACACACACACACACACATACACATATAAAACAGGAAGAAAAATCAATAAATAAGTAAGATAAGTAAATAAATTAAATCAGATATGTAGTCCATAATTTTCAGTTTTACAACACAAACTTGGCAATACAATAACAGCATATTACTCACTCTGTCATCCACATCGCCAAAATTAAAATAAGTGACTAAAATAATATATTAAAAAAAAAAAAAAAAAGTTACTAGAGGATAACTCAAGTTTAATTCCTCTTTATTATCCTTTCAATGAAGATTCTTGAAATTCTATCACCAATATAGTCAAAGAAAATAGTCCAGTTATTATACCATCTTCTAAGTCCACTTTTAGCCCAGAATGTTTAATATTCTGTTTGCAAAAAATCAAATATGACTCTGTGCCAATCGGTGAGTTGGGGTTTGTCAGAAATCCACTTAATCAAAATAGTTTTACGTGCAGCATAAGTTAACAAACACAGTACTTTCCTCTTATTTATCTCTCTAATATTCAAACCCGGAATTCCCATAATAAACAGAGTGGGTCCATTGTCAGCTTGTTCCCAAACATTAACTTCAATTTTGATAAAACATTTCCCTAAAAGTCCTGAATATACCTGCAGGCCCAAATACAGTGCACAAAATTACACTTTTATTTTGTTAAACTGCTAACTGTTATATTATTGTACCGCCCCACACTCTACCAATAACTGAAGTTATTGGTAAAATTAAGGAACGAATACAGTAAATTAATGCTTTAATAATCTAAAAAGTATTTAACCCTTGTAATGAATCGGGACACTTTTAAGAGAGATTTTGCTTTGATCTGTCTAATGTGTGGGTTGTCCACTTCAGTTTCCTAATCAATTATTATTCCTAAGAATTGATTTCTGACACAATCTCTATTCTAATACTAATCAATATTTATTACTGGGTTCTGTTTTCCTTGTAATTTCCAATAATATTGCTTTGGGTTTTACTTAATTTTTATAATTACTTGTTTTTCTATCCATCCATATTTACCATTATTTTTAATTTTTGTGTTCCTATTTTAAATTATGTATTAAATCAGTTTGACTCTCATTGATAGAAATATTTGTGTCGTCTGCAAACAGAATTAATTTTAATATTTAAGATACCTGAAATAGTCATTGATCTATAGAATAAACAAGTTATTGGACTCAAGTAATAGATCCTTTAGATTTATAATTACCAATAAAAATAAAAAAAATGTAACAAGTTACATACAACAAATGATTATGAGAATGAGCACCGAGAAATTAAGCCCTTTCAGTACACTGATCCATCCTGGTTGAGACCAGGAAGATCACTAGACCCCATTTAATAACTGTTCTCAGTAAATAATACAATAGATTGTAAGTAGCTTACTGCTTGAAGATTATAACAATAAGGTTAAATCTGAAGGGAATTCTCATAATTCATTTTTAACAGTAAAAGCATGTATACTAATTTTGATTCTATTAGAGATACTTACAGCAATTTACATACAACACAACCATTCAGTTTTTCTAGCATATATCGGAAACATGTTTTCAACGAAGACAAAGGTATTGATTTTGAATTAAATGATTATGAACTGAATTATGTGAACAGAGTCATAACCCAGGAGAGGTGTCGCAGTGGTATGTTCATAATAAATTTAAAATACAATAATAGAAGAGCATCAATAGCGGTAAATGACTGGTGAGAGCATGTCAATTGAAATACTAAACGAAAGAAGGAAGAACATATTGTAGCTGTTTTATATAGATCACCTGGTTCAAATTTAGAAATTCATTAATTGGATGAAGAAACATTTTCGGCACTAGTAACAAAACTACATTTACTGTTATCTGCGGGATTACAACATTGACCCTAATAAATCCGAACAATATAGAACCACTGATAATATATTACAGAATGACAGTCTGAGCTTGTAACCACCGACTATCACAAACCAGAAGAATTAAAATCACACAGTGCGACACTCATCGATCATATTACACTAATAACATGGAGTCCAACAAATTGTTAAGTGGGCTATTGATTTGGCGACATATCTGAACCATTTACCTGTTTTTACAGTGCACGACGAACCATAAACACCAGGAGACAGCAAAACACCCAATAGGGCGAAGTTAAACTGATGTAAGCAATCTAATGCAATGCACAAAGAATTAATAGAACAGACTGAGTATTATCTTCTGCAAGAAAATGTGATTGTGCCTTTGGAATTTTTTTGGAAATCTTCAGTTTCAATATTTCAATAAGAATTGTCCAATTCCGTCGGGTCAGGCTCTAAGAACATAACTAAGAGATTGTCCGTGGTTCACTAAGAGCTTCGAAATGCTGTAAGAAGAAAAAAAGGTTTATACAAACAATTTAATAAAATTAAGATCCGTATAATCTGGAACAACGATATAAAACATATAAAAATAAATTAACAAACATCATACGGGCCAGTAAGAATTATATTATGCCAATCTATTGAATGAGAATAAAAATCCATAAAAAAAATTTGGGGTATTTTAACACTGTCATCAAAGGGACTACAATAATCACTCATACCCGGACCTAACTTATAGATGAGAATAGCGATAATCATAATATACATGAAATTGTGTAATGGTTTTCCAACAAGTTCTTTGTGAGTGCTGGACCAGAGCTAGCTAAAAAAATTCCAAGTCATACAGACCAGCGAATTCGAGGCCCGGTTCTATAGAAGGAAAAGTCAAAATCATGTTCTTAACAGAGTAACCGTGAAGAAATAATGACACAAGTTTAACAAGTGCAAAATAAACATCCACTGATTGTTACGATAATAGACATGACCTTACTAAAAAAGAATTTACACAGGATCTCTAACCCATTGACGTATAATTTAATTTAATCATTTCAACAGGAATATTTTCCAGGAGAATGAAAATTGCTAAAGTGGTCCAGTGTTTTACAACAGAGACAACACCTTTTTACTACTATAGACCGATTCTCTGCTCCCCAATTTTCAAAAATTTTAGAGAAACTGTACCATGATAAATTGGCAAAATTTTCTTAGATAAACACAACATAATTAATAATGAAAACCAGTAAGGATTCATGCCAACAAGATCAACATCAATGCCATATTGACGCAGTGGAGGATATCACAAATAGCCTAGACAAGAAGAATAACAGCAGAATATTCATCGAATTTAAAAAAAAGAGCCCTTCGATACTATTGACCATGGAATATTACTAGAAACTAGAAGATATTGCATTAGGGAGCTGGTCTAGCTCCGTACATCAGTACGTTATCCCCCATAAAAGCTAAAGTGTTTAATAAACAGCGTTACCTCTACTCCTCAGCCTGCGTGTGTCTCCTACTGTCCGCTCGCGTTACACTCTGGACCTTGCAGGAAGTGTCTCATGAAGCTGTAGATTTTACAGATATCCATGGAAAGCTCTATATATATATCTATAATATTATTTATAATATTATTTTAGCACTGTAAACATTTTCCAAAAATATTTTTTATATGTGTATATATATATATATATATATATATATATATATATATATATATATATATACATACACACACACATATAAAAAATATTTTTGGAAAATGTTTACAGTGCTAAAATAATATTAAGAGTGCAATGAAAATGTGGATGTACTAAATAGAGACTAATCATGAGCTCTTTTCTCCTTCATGGTGTGCGCTGAATGGCTTGCCATAAATGTGTTACTACATCAATTAATATATTTTGCTAAATGTTCTTAACAAAAAAATTTGCTTTTTCATATCAACCTTTTGGCTTTATACGCTAGTAGTTCTCCAGTCCTTTATAGCAAACACATGTAAATGTAGATTTTTTAATGGGCACCACACAGTGCAGAATAAATTTAAATATATGATTTATACCGCATCATTTATCCGATCACATTTGGCATGATCACAGGCAAAAAAACAGTTGCGTTTACTGCTCGTGAGCTGAATTAATGCTCCATGAAAAAGTCTACATTACTGTTGCTGGGATTATTTTAATCTGGTTAGACATTTGAGTAATCTGTGAAAATCTGGTTCTGCTCAGTGTCAGGGCCTTGGGGGAAGCATTGGACAATGGGACAGGATTTGCATCTCATTTTTGTGCCACTGTGCCAAACACCTGTTCTACCCTTCTGCTGTTTGTGCTTTTTTTTATCCTCCATACTTACTCTGGATGTGTATCTGTGTGTAGTGTTCTGTGCAATGGTTTTCAAAAGGTGTGGGTTGATTTGAGTGAAACTGTTTAATAAGTCTATTGACAGGTCCTCTATGGCAAACTTGTTTGAAAGTATGAATGTACGGAATTGAATTCAGCTAAATTAATTCAATTTATAATAAACGTGCAGCAGTTATTATCATCAACAAAATATTTGTTTTCCAGAAATACTTTCACCCCTGCATTTAATATTTATGGTCTCCTAGATCATCTCTCCAGACAACATCTGTCCATGATTCTATTTCCTGGGTCCTCTCTTGTGCACTCTGCTCTCTTTAGCTAACCCCACAGTTGTTCTATGGGGTTTAAATCCAGGGACTGCTATGGCTGTCTGAGGTGGAAGCTTGCCTGTTTTTGTGTACAGTAAATTGTTTGTGTTGATCTGGATATGTGTTTTGCATCACTGTCCTGATGGAAGACCCAATGATGAAGGGTCCACTTCTCTGGGCTCGGAGGCATCTGGGATGGACCATCACACAGAGGAGTGCTGTATTGTGGTTAGGCGAATCAGTATTCCAGATCTTTTTTTTGGAAGAAATGGATGTCGTGTGCTCCGAACCAAAGGTGAATTGGACCATCCAGCCTTTTATCATCAACAAGTCCAGAAGTCATGGTATGGGGTTGTGTCAGTGCCATAGGCAAAGGTAATTTACACTTCCGTGATGGCAGCATTAACGCAGAAAAGTACATGTAGATTTTAGAGCAACATGTCGGACGATCTTTTCCAGGAATGTCCATAAATTTCAAGAAATAAACAAGAAATTTGCAAAAAATGCAAAGCCACATGCTGCACACATTACAAAGGAAAGACTACAAACAAGAGGGTATGTGAGAGAATATGTGAAGAATTTTTAATGGACAAATGCAACAGCCATAACCCGACACTATTGCACACCTGGAGTGCTTGCAGGAAGAATTGGACAAAATAACACTTGAAACAGTTCATCTTTTGCAATTCTCAGTGCCAAAACATATTTTAAGTGTGGTGAGAAGAAATGACAACATTACAAATTAGTAAATGTTTTATCGTCCCAGCTTTTTTTTTATGTGTTGTGGGCCCGAAATGCAGGAATGGATGTATATTAACAAATTAAATAAAGTTAGCCAGACAAAACATTAAATATATTGAGTTCATACTGTCTGCAATGAAATAAAAAAGCACAAAATACTCCATTATGTATTGCTGATAAATCTGTGATTGTTTGTGACTGAAAATCAGCATCATTCCTCAGGTTTCTGAGACTATCTGTACTTTTCTTTTCTAATACTGAAGCAGTCCATGACTGATATACGTGAAAATCTACTCTAGTCATTAGCAAGGTCCTCCATTATTGAACATTAGCATTGTAGCATAGGAGAAGAACAGAGAGGAAATTGAGTAGCTGAATGCTGGGACAATTAAAACAGTCTACGAGTCATTACACCGAATGGGTGCCATTTGCTTGTTGTAACACTTAAAAATTAAACTTCATTTTCTGTAGTTTTTCAACACTGAATCTAAGAAAACACTTATTAACTATTCATAATGAATATTGGTCAATCTCAGGCAACTTTTTACATTGTTTTTCCCGTTACTGTTACTCACGAGTTTTCAGCACAGAATTAGCAAATACATAGAGTCGTGCTTAAAGTTTGTGAACCCTTTAGGATTTTCCAGATTTCTGCAGAAATATGACCTAAAACATAATCAGGTTTCCACACAAGTCCTAAAAGTAGATAAACAAATGAGTCAAAAATATTATACTCGGTCATTTATTTATTGAGGAAACTGATCCAATATTACATGTTAGTGAGTGGCAAAAGTATGTGAACCTCTAGGATTAGCAGTTAATTTGAAGGAGAAACTAGAGTCAGGTGTTTTCAATCAATGGGATGACAATCAGGTGTGAGTGGGCACCCTGTTTTATTTAAAGAACAGGGATCTACCAAAGTCTGCTTTTCTCTATGCACGTTTGTGGAAGTGCATCATGGCACGAACAAAGGAGATTTCTGAGGACCTCAGAAACAGAGTTGTTGTTGCTCATCAGGCTGGAAAAGGTTACTAAACCATCTCTAAAGAGTTTGGACTGTACGGTAGAATGGGATAAAATTCCTCCAAGCCGGTGTGCAGGACTGATCAACAGTTAGAGAAAACATTTAGTTGCAGTTATTGCTGCACAGGTGGGTCACACCAGATACTGAAAGCAAAGGTTCACATACTTTTGCCACTCATTAATATGTAATATTAGATCATTTTCCTCAATAAATAAATGACCAAGTATAATATTTTTGTCTCATTTGTTTACTGGGTTCTCTTTATTTATTTTCAGGACTTGTGTTAAAATCTGATTATTTTAGGTCATATTTATGCAGAAATATAGGAAATTCTAAAGGGTTCACAGACTTTTAAGCACCACTGTACAAGCCCAAATCAGAAAAAGTTGGGATGGTATGGAGGATGCAAATAAAAAAATGCAGTGTTCCTTACATTAACTTTGACTTTTATTTAATTGCAAACAGTATGAACCCAAGATATTTGTTTTGTCTGGTCAGTGTCACTGTCATCAAAGGGACTACAAATAATCACTCATACCCGGACTACTTTATAGATGAGAATAGCGATAATCATAATATAAATGAAATTGTGTATGGGTTCAACAAGTTCTTTGTGAGTGCTGGACCAGAGCTAGCTAAAAAAATTCCAAGTCATACAGACAGCGAATTCGAGGCCGGTTCTATAGAAGCAAATTCAAAATCAATGTTCTTAACAGGAGTAACCGTGGAAGAAATAATTGTCACAGTTAACAAGTGCAAAAATAAAACATCCACTGATTGTTATGATATAGACATGACCTTAATAAAAAGAATTATACACAGTATCTCTAAACCCTTGACGTATATATGTAATTTATCATTTCAAACAGGAATTTTTCCAAGGAGAATGAAAATTGCTAAAGTGGTGCCAGTGTTTAAAAACGGAAGAGACAAACACCTTTTTACTAACTATAGACTGATCTCTATGCTCCCCCAATTTTCAAAAATTTTTAGAGAAGAAAACTGTTAAATGATAAAATTGGAAAAAATTCTTAGATAAAAACACAACATAATTAATGAAAACCAGTATGGATTCAGGCCAACAAGATCAAACATCAATGGCCATAATTGACGCAGTGGAGGAGGATCACAAATAGCCTAGGACAAAGAAAGAAATATACAGCAGGAATATTTGTGATTTAAAAAAAGCCCTTCGATACTATTGACCCATGGAATATACTAAGAAAAAAAACTAGAAAGATATGCATTAGGGGAGTGGGGCCTGTATGTTTGCTGGATCAAGAGCTATTTAATGGAGAGGCAACAGTATGTAAAAAATAGGGGGAATTCCAATCAAGCTACTTGGGTATTACTTGTGGGTCCTCAAGGATCTGTACTTGTCGTCCAATACTGTTTTTTTCATTCTATATATCAATGACATATTTCAGGTATCTAAAATATTAAAATTTAATTCTGTTTGCAGACGACACAAATATTTTCTATTCAAGTGAGAGTCAAAAATGATTTTAATAACATAATTTAAATAAGGAACTACCAAAAAATAAAAAATATGGACTGGATTTTTAAATAAATAAAAACAAGTTATCTATAAAACTTAAGTAAAACCCAAAAAGCAATATTATTTGGGGAAAATTACAAGGAAAACATGAACCCAGTAATAAATATTGATAGTATTAGAATAGATATTGTGTCAGAAATCAAATTTCTTAGGGAATAATAATTGATAGTTAAACTGAGTTGGAAACAAACACACATTAAGACAGATTAAATTCACAAGCAAAATCTCTAAAAAGTGTTCGCGATCATTAACAAGGTTAAATACTTTTTAGGGGATTATAAAAGCATTACATTTACTGTATTGTCCTTAATTTTACCATACTTAAGTTATGTGTAGAAGTGTGGGGTAACAACTATAATTAAAAGCCCGCTACAACCCCTCTTCAGAATCCAAAAAAACGCGCAGTAAGAGTTATACACAAAGCAGGATACATGAACACACTAATAATTTATTCTGCAATCCAGGTGTTGAAAATTTTTTGATTTGGTAGATTTTATACTATATCCACAGCTGCTGTATAAAGCCAATGGGAATAATACTAACTCCTACAAAAACATCCAGACACTACCTTGAAAACAGAAAGAAGAAGGAGATTACAGTCTGAGGGGGTTATGGAAAAATTTTAAAAGAAAAGCAGTGAGAACCACAAGGAAAAAGTCAGTGTGTGTGTGTCGGTGTGTGTGGTGTAAAAACTTTGGAACCAAATTGACACCACAACTCCAAACAGAGCCAAAATATCCCATCAGTTTAAGGACCAGATACCAAAAAGAAATCTGGTCACAATATAGTGTTTGATGGTGAAGATTGATTGGAAAGGGAAAGGGGTTCCGATTGATGCAGTGCTACAAACGAGCACGAGTAAATGAGGGAGAATACATGATAGAATAATTAGCATGAGGGATTATATCAATATTGTAACTGCTGTGCAAAGGGACATTTAAAATGTAACTGCTAAACTGCCATGACAACTGATGTAACAGCAACGAGATAATAACAAATGATGACATTATAACAATGAGTGATCAATAGTTAATGTGTGAATAGGGGTGGGAGTCAATAAGCTTGTCTTCATCTCATTCCCTTTCAAGTTGACTATATTGTACTGCATAATAGTTATTATTAGTTACTGTCTTTTATTCCTTTTTTTTTTTTTTAATTGATAATAATGTATGTATGTAAAATCATGCTATGATTGACTTGAAATAAACTCTCTCTCTCTCAAATAGACATCTATTCCTACATTTCAGGCTTGCAACAAATTCCAAAAAAAAGATGTTGGGACAGGGCCAATTTAGAGCTAGTAATGAAGGTCAGAGACCTTCAACAACCTCTGTAGTTGAGGCCATAAAAAATTATACTCAGGGTATACTCACCTTTTAATGTGGTGTTTATATGTACTGTCTTAACATCTAATCAGCTCATCAGAGAAAAAGCAACTGATCAATACTTGGTGCTTTATAATGTACACTATTGTCTAAATGTTGCTTTCCTGCTGATGGTACAGTAGTTCATGTCACTGCCTAATAAAAGCAGTTCCGTAATAAGCACTGGCCTAATAAAATCGTACATCTTCATCTTTCTCTGTGCCCATGTGCATAGGTTTTAAAGCCTGTGGAGAGTCAAGATGTGACTCAGACTCTGACGAAAAGGAGGCTTATCAGTTTCTGCATATCAGGTGAGCCAGCAGACCTCTTTATAGACCTTGTTTTTATTATACATTGTTATGCACTGGAGGAGTAAAGTCTGAGACCACTATTGACAATACTTATTGCAGTTTCTAAAAAAAAACAAAAACAAAAAAAAACAAGAAACAAATAAACAAAAAATGTATTGAGAACAAATCATGCTGTTACAGTTTGCGATATTAAAACGATGACGAACGGTGTAAATAAAAGAATAAGGGTTTCAGGACCCAAGTGCAGTTAGCTCCAGATGGAATTAATGAACCAAAATAAACATAAAATAAACATATAAAAACAATCACTACGCTATTACTAAGGCCCTAACTTACCGAGCAATCTCCTGATTGAGTACCATTGTCCCTAAACAAACCGAAAACGCAGAATAAGCCGGGTGAGGGCTGCGCCAGCAGACAAGCGTGCTGTTCAGGCATACGTGCTGCTCAAGAAATGCAGAGGCAGTGCGAGCGCATGCGTAGCGCCGGGCTGCCAAGGCAATGCAATGCAATACGATCGCAATGGTGTGACAGTGTGTGAGGCCAAAGGTGCGTTTATAAAGGCTCAAGCACAGGTGTCACGTATTAGATGATTAAAGGAGGGTCCCACTCAAACTCAAACTCAGTGACCACTCAAACTGGCATGGACTCCACAAGTTCATGCAAATGCAAGGATAAATGCAAACATTCCAAAGAACATCTTGTGACATTACTAAATGCTTGGTTTTAGTCTCTGTCTTCAAATTCCCTGATAAGTGTTCAGTAGGGTTTAGGTCAGGGAGACATGACAAACACTAATAAATTCAGACATCTACGTATTTATGTTTACAGTGGTGCTTAAATGTTTGTGAACCCTTTAGAATTTTCTATATTTCTGCATAAACATGCCCTAAAACAACATCATTTTGACACGTCTTAAAAGTAGATGAAGAGAACCCAATTTTTTTTTTTTATGAGGCAAAAATATTATACTTGGTCATTTATTTATTGAGGAAAATGATCCAATATTACATATTAGTGAGTGGCAAAAGTATGTGAACATCTAGGATTAGCAGTTAATTTGAAGTTAAATTAAAAATTAATCAGGCGTTTCAATCAATGGTATGAGAATCATGAGTGGGCACCCTGTTTTATTTAAAGAATGGGGATCTATTAAAGTCTGCTCTTCACAACACGTTTGTGGAAGTGAACGAACAAAGGAGATTTCTGAGGACCTCAGAAAAAGAGTTGTTGATGCTCATCAGGCTGGAAAAGGTTACAAAACCATCTCTAAAGAGTTTGGACTCCACCTATCCACAGTCAGACAGATTGTGTACAAAATGGAGGAAATTCAAGACCATTGTTACACTCCCCAGGAGTGGTCGACCAACAAAGATCACTCCAAGAGCAAGACGAGCAATAGTTGGCGAGGTCAAAAGAACCCCGGGGTAACTTCTAAGCACCTGAAGGCCTCTTTCACATTGGCTGATGTTAATGTTCATGAGTCCACCATCAGAAGAACACAGAACAACAATGGTGTGCATGGCAGGGTTGCAAGGAGAAAGCCACTGCTCTCCAAAAAGAACATTGCTGCTCATCTACAGTTTGCTAAAGATCACGTGGACACGCCGGAAGGCTATTGGAAGAATGCTTTGTAAACGGATGAGATCTGACCTTAATCCAATCGAAATCTTGTGGATGGACCTGAAGCGAGCAGGTAATGTGAGGAAACCCACCAACATCTCAGAATTGAAGCTGTTCTGTACGGAGGAATGGGCAAAAATTTCTCCAAGCCGGTGTGCAGGACTGATCAACAGTTACAGGAAACGTTTAGTTGCAGTTATTGCTGCACAGGGGGGTCACACCAAATACTGAAAGCAAAGGTTCATATACTTTTGCCACTCACTAATATGTAATATTGGATCATTTTCCTCAATAAATAAATGACCAAGTATAATATTTTTGCCTCATTTGTTTAACTAGGTTCTCTTTTTATCCACTTTTAGAACTTGTGTGAAAATCTGATGATGTTTTAGGTCATATTATGCAGAAATGTAGACAGTTCTAAAGGGTTCACAAACTCATGCACCACTGTATGAGTTTTGGACTATTACAGTCGTATCAAAAAGTTTGGGCACCCCTGATAATTTTTATGGTTTTCTCTGAAGAGTGGCAACATGGGAGCCTCAAAACAACTCTCAAATGGCCTGAAAACAAAGGTTGTTCAACATCATGGTTCAGGGAAAGGGAAAAGCTCTCTCAGAGATTTCAGCTGTCAGTTTCCACTGTGAGGAACATAGTGAGGCAATGGAAGACCACAGGCACAGTTCTAGTTAAGGAACTCCCGAAGTGGCAGACCAAAGAAAAATCTCAGATAGGCAGAGGCGAAGGATGGTGAGAACAGTCCATAGTCAAAAGCCCAAAGACCACCCTCCAAAGACCTACAACGTCATCTTGCTGCAGAGATGGATGTCACTGTTCATCGTTCAACAACTATACAGCGCACTTTGCACAAGGAGGAGGCTGTATGGGACGAGTAATGCAGAAAGAAGCCTTTTTCTCTGCAGACACGCCACAAACAGAGTAACTTGAGGTGTGCTACAGACACATTTAGGACAATCCAGCTTCATTTTTTGGAATAAAGTGCTGGTGTACTGATTGAAACTAAAATTGAGTTAGTTTGGAATAACAAGGAGCGGAAAAAAGAACACAGAAAAAAAAGAACACCAGCACCTCCCAAGAACAAACACTTGCTAACCACAGTTGTGGTAAAATTGGTGGCGGTTCCATCATTTGCTGTGGGACTGTGTGGCCCAGTGCAGGTATAGGAATCTTGTTAAAAGTTGGGAGGGTCGCATGGGATTCCAGTTAATAGTATCCAGATTCTTGAGAACAATGTTCAAGAACTCAGTGACAAAAGTTGCCACGAGGCCAACGACCCCAAACCCTGCTCAAAATAGGGGTGGTGCCGTTATCTAAGATCTACTAGTCATTCATGCAGAGGAACCAGTACTACAACGTTCTGGAAATGGCCAATCTCAGTCCCCCAGACATGAATATTAGCTGAAAATGTGGGCTGTCCATTCCATGCTCGAAACCATCAAATACTGACTGAACTGGAGATAGTTTCTAAAGAAGAAGAATGGGTCCAAAAAGCACCTTCAACCAGAATCCTAGACTGGAAGCTGTAGGAAGTGTTTAGCGACGCTGTCTGTTATTTCTACAAAAGGAGGATCTACTAAATATTGATGTAATTTTTCTGTTGGGGTGCCCAAATTTATGCACCTGCCTGATTTTGTTTGAATAATTACTGCACACTTTCTGTAAATCCTATAAACTTCATTTCACCTCTCAAATATCACTGTGTTCATATGATATATTTAACTCAAGTTGCTGATCTGAACAACCAATGATTTATAAACTAAAATCATGAAAATTATCAGGGGTGCCCAAACTTTTTCATACAACTGTATATGTTATAATTATTGCATTAAATTTTAAAATAATGCTAAATATATTAAGTGCCCATAAGGCATAAGTGAGGTCTTTGTAACACATTTTGGTTCATTAAGTAGCAGACTAAATTTACAAAGGATCATCATAAAATGAATAATACATGCTTACCTTTTCACATTCTGCCTTCTGTCAGATATCCAGGCAATGGGTCTGAAGAAAGGAATGTTCTTCAATCCTGATCCATATTTGAAAATTGCTATCCAGCCTGGAAAGCACAGCATATTCCCTTCACTCCCCCACCATGGACAAGAGAAGAGATCTGGCATCATCTGTAACACTGTCAATCCTGATTGGAAGCAAGAGGTCAGTTGACCTTGCTGCTATACTATGTGCATTTTCAGGTGCTTCACCCATCTCTGAATCATTTTTGTTGGATTTCTCACTGATAGACAGGCAGACACTGACTATCACATATGATAAAATGTATGAAGCTTTGAGATCATTACATAATGGTTTGTGAGTACAGTGGTAAACTTGTTTGTTGCCTTTTTACTCTTGATAGACCTCAACTTCTACTTCTGGCATAAATTGAAGTGATGACACAGTAGCAATATTATTGCAACACATTATTATTTGCAGTTTAATGGGTAGCACTGTCACCTCACAGCAAGAATGTTCTGGGTTTGATCCCAGGGTGGAGCAACCTGGGAATTTTCTGTATTTGTGTGGTTTTACTCTGGGTACTCTGGTTTCCTCCCACAGTCGAAAGGCATGCATTAGGTTAATTGAGTACACTAAATTGGTAAATATAATAGTATGTATAACTAGTTTTGTTATAACTTTGAGTGCTGATGTAACCTTGTGTCTGTCATTGAATGGCCTTTGATGCTGAAGAACGATGTTAAATACTGTAAGCAAAACAAAGTTAATAAATTCCTTGATTACCTATGTCCAGAGTCCAATCATCTGAGCTATTGGCTTAGCAGGCCAACATAATTGGAGTTATACATCATAGATTTACTCAAAATAGTCAGGAATACTGAAGGAAACTTAATATTGTTTGCAAATTATCTACACATAATTATTTACCCCATTGCTGAGAAAACATTAATTGGAGCATATGTGCACCCAGTTGTCTCCTAACTAATTTAACAGTGAACAATTAAGCAATTAAAGTGTCATATGATCTCAATAATAAATACACATTGTTCTGGAAGGTACCAGAATTTGATACATACCTACAGAAACATCATGAATTAGCTAATGAAAGAAGTCCAGGAAAAAAAAAATCTAAATTATACAATCCCAAATCAGAAAAAGAAAAAATGCAGTGTTTACATTTTCCTTTTATTTTATTGCAGACAGAATGAACCCAAGATATGACAGCTTTTTTTGGTCAGCTTCATTTCATTTGTTAATAAACATCAATTCCTGCACTTCAGACCTGCAACACATTCCAAAACTACAAATCTACTAAAGACTAAGTCTGATTTGTAAAGATGGACAGAAGCCCTCCAGTTTCTCACCAAATGTGTAAGAAAATTATTGAAATGTTTAAAAACAGTCTTCCACAAAGAAAGACTGGAATGGATTTACATATTTCTCCCTCTACAGTGCAAAATATAATTAAACAATTCAAAGAATCTGGAGGAATTTCAGTGCATAAAGGCCACGGGCACAAGACTGAACTGAAGAGGTGTTATCTCCGATCGCTCAGAAGGCACTATATCAAGAACAGTCATTCATCAATAGTAGGGCTGCAACTAATGATTATTTTGGTACTTGACTAATCTGGCAATTATTTTTTTGATTAGTTGATTAGTCAGTGATTATTTTTGTCATGCCCTCCATCTATGCTCCCTGTGGACGCTGCTCTTGTTCCAAGAATGCATATTTTAGCTCAAGTCTGCACACCTGTGAATGTCACCCTGTTGGCCAGTCTCTGCCTTAAACACATAGGTTCCCATTGCAAATTAATCCCTAGACTGTCCATCATAGGGCACATGCTCGCGCTCTCTCTCTCTCTCTCTCTCTCTCTCTCTCTCTCTCTCTCACACATACAAACACACACACTAGCAAAAAACAGGGAAGACAAGACAGGCTAACGTTAGTCCTATAAATCACTTTTTAATTATTGCACTTAATGCGTTATATTAGTAACTAATATTTCTGAAATAGAGATTATCCTAGCGAGAATAATCCATGAAACACGTGTTTTTTACACAGAGTAACATTAGACATCACAGAGTGCTTTTGTTTTAGATGTTCATGCATCTGCTAGTATAAAACGAGAGCTGTGCCACCAGTTGTGTTGGACAAGTGTCTGCCACAGTCATCCAACAGCAGTAGCTTTGTGAATGGTGGTATGGAAAGGGTGAGAAGATGAGTGCGCTTATCATCAAGCCTACCAGAACTTCCCTCTTACTCTGCCACTACTGAGCCCGGCATGGAAAAAGAAACATACTGGGTTGAAGCTGAAGAGTCACTGCTTTTACAGATTATGTGTTGGAGGAAATGAGGACACAAAGGATGGCCCTGAACAGAACTGGAGTTGCCAGAGACCAAGGTAGAAGTCAGCCACTGTGTCATTGGAAATATTCGTGAGCATTGCAGACTTTTTTTTGAGTGCAGTGTTAATGGAGTAGTCCTAGCCTTGGTGGTGGATCGTGGATCCACTGTTTTCTTTGTTAAGCATGGTGTGGTACCCTGTCTAGGTAGTAACTGGAAATCTACAAGTGGCACCAAGCTTAAATCAGTGATACAAGAAATAGGCATGTATGCCTGATACACAACTGCAGGCCGAATTTTGCAGCAGTCCGACATGTCTATATTGGTGCATTATGATTTTGTCAGTGAGTATATTTGGCTGAAACAGAAGCCAGTTTGTTTGCCAAGGTTGGAAGCGGTACAATAATGAGTGTCTGCAGACAAGAGTGAAGCATGGTGGAGGTTCCTTTCAAGTTTTGTGCTGCATTTGTTGGTCAGGATTAATGGTGCCCTCAATTCTGAGAAATACAGACAGACACTTATCCATCATGCAGTACCACCAGGGAGGTTTCTCTCTCTAAATTTATTCTGCAATAGGACAATGAAAAAGGGCTAATCATGAGCTAAAAAAGCTACATAGTGATGTGATTTCAAATAGGTGATGCCAACAGTCCATCCATGAAAAATAGTCTATCCATGAAAGACTGAGACTTTGAGGAGCAAAGATGGGAAGAGGATCTCCAGTTTGTCAGCAAACACATGAGAAAATTATTGAAATATTTAAAAGCAATGCTTTTCAAAGAAAGAAATGGATTTGCATATTTCTCCACCTACACTGCATAAAATCATTTAACGATTCAAGGAATCTGGAGGAATGTCAGTGTGTAAAGGGCAAGGGTACAAGCCTGAGCTGAACTCACGTGATCTCTGATCCCTCAGATGGCACTGCATCAACCGTTAGAAATATCATTCATCAATAGGTGATATAACCCCATGAACATGGAATTGCTTTGGCAAACAATTGTGAAGCATTACAATACAGAATTACATTCACAAATGCCACTTAAACAACTACTCCAAAAAACACTAGTCTTATGTTACTCATGCCCAGAAGTGGCCTTGACTTCTCTGGGCTCAGAGGCATCTGGGCTGGACCATCACACAGTGGAAACATGTTGTGGTCAGACAAATTCCAAATCCTGTTTTGGAAGAAATGGACGGCGTGTGCTCCAGACCAAAGATGAAAACGACCATCTTTCATACTGACCCAACTTTTTCTGATTTGGGGTTATATTATCCAGCATATCAATTAATAACTGAGTTGGCTGTACTGATCTCATGAAAATCTTGCAAAATGCACTGTTGTATTTTCTATTTATAAAATGCTTCTGTTTGTTTTATTTGTGGTATTTTTCGTATGGGGTGATATGTCCCAAATGAGGAGTATTCATAGTGTTTCATTTTCCACTTTTATTTCTACTCCACTGCTCTGCTCAGGTTATTATTTTTAAATCCCTCCAGATAGAGACAGCATGGGGTCAGCAGATAGAGACAGTAGCAGGAGGACTGAGTAAGGAGATTGCAGCAAAACCATGACTGTGACATTTTTAAATTGATCTCCTCTATAGTGAGATCATAAATCATGTTTGCTGTCCTCCAGTAGAGTTTGCACTCCTGCTTATTGATGCATGCACACCCTCTCTTTCCTAGCAGCCATTTCATTGATCAAAAGCAGAAAGCGCATAGCTACTCTAAGTAGCACAATCTCATTCTCTCACACACATACACACACATAGTAAAGTTCATGTCTTCTAGTTCCATTTATTGCCTGTCAGGGTAAGTATTAATTGCATCCACAATTCTAAAATATTAATTTATTTAATGATGTGGCCATTATGCATTGTTACATTAAAAACACAATTTATTGTATAATTGATAATGATTTGTTAATGTGGAGTAGAGTAGAAATGTGTATATGGTGAAGGATTTATCTTGCTTTGCACCCTTGCTAACCCCTGGCAAAAATCATAGAATAACGTTAGTTTGTTCACCCAGCTTTTTACAAAAGTTCACCCAGCTTTCTAGACAAAAGTTTGTGGACACCCCTTCCAATTATTGAGCTCTGGTATTTCAGCAACACTCACTTGAGGAAAGAGATGGAAGCAAGTGCAGTTAGATATAGACACCTGATGATAGCAAACAAGTCCAATACACAATCCGAGTCGTAGTTGAGAAACGAGCAAGGGGTCGAGCGAGGCACAGCAGAAAAGCTGAGTCAGAGGCAAGCAAGACGTAATCCAATAAAACGACAACAGGGGTCATAAATCCGTGAAGGCAATCAGAACAACAGAACGCTCGATATTGCTAGTTAAGACATGTTTGACGAATACTTCACAGTGTTGAACCGGATGCAGGGTGAATATATAGGCAGGTTGATTTTACACAGGTGTTTCCAATCAGTACTCGGGTGAGACTGCTCTCTGGGAGTTGTAGTTCACGGCGTCCATGTTCGTAGTCCGCTGCTTGAAATCATTGGTCGCTGCACCCTTCTGATAGAAGGTACCAACTTTACATTGTTACATCTGTTTTGTTTTAATAAGTAGTTTGCAATTTATTTATGACAATAGTAATAGTGTCCAAATTGTATGAATTTACACTTGTTTAATATGTGGCTACAATGCATCTCAAACTACGCCTGAAGTGGATTTAGCAATCATATTTATTTTGGTCTTGGGTTTCACACATTTTTTATGAGACTTATTCCTTTCTGTATGCAGCCATGAATGGGATCTAGGTATATATCCAAAAAGTATCACAGACCCACACGCTCTCATGTGATTAACAGCATGACATGACAGTGTCAGTTATTTACTTCACCCGTCAGTGGTTTTAATATTATGGCTGATATGGTTTTTAAAAGATATAACTTTTTTGATAATTTTTTTTTTTTTTTTTTTAAAGAAGTTACTTTAACTGGAGGTAATCTGACTGTTTTCAGAAGCAATATGCTGGTGCATAAGAGACTTTATTTCTCTGTCTGAAGCATGATGTTGTCCCTAAATATTATGCAGTATTAGTGGGAACAGTTGTATTAATAGAAACCTTTATGCTCTTGATCTGTGATAAGTGTTTGGCTATAAAAGTGAAATAACATTGTTAAAAGACTTTCTGGTTTCACTCTGTATGATTAATGTTCCCAGCCCCATACAGAGGGAAAATAACAATAAAAAGTAAAGTACTGTCTGCTCTACTGATAGTATCTGAAATTATCCTTATCTGCTTTAGCAAGATGAGATAGGGTGTGAGTACCATGGAGAATAGTTAGCATCTAACTATTCTTCACAGCTGACCTCATCATAAATGATATATCTCTTTTCACACAGGAACAAATTCTCAACCTTGTTCCATTATCTTTTTTGGCATTTGTTCTCTCTTCTGGTGGACACAGGTTCTTGTAGATAAACCAGATACAGAACTGGGTTCAGATGAAGGAAGATAAATAGCAAATACCAGCAGGTGTTCTCTTTTGGGAATGTATACAGTGGTGCTTGAAAGTTTGTGAACCCTTTAGGATTTTTTATATTTTTGCATCAATATGACCTAAAACATCATCAGATTTTCACACAAGTCCTAAAAGTAGACAAATAGAACACAGTTAAACAAATGAGACAAAAAATATTATACTTGGTCAATTATTTATTGAGGAAAATGATCCAATACATATTAGTAAGTGGCAGAAGTATGTGAACCTTTGCTTTCAGAATCTGGTGTGACAGCAAAGTTGGAAGGCAGTCTGTCGAAACGACCATCCTGCTTCTTCCAGTCCAAGTCTGCCAACTGAGCACAATGTCTTCGAATGTGTCATAAAGGCATGTCTAGCAGTAAACAATCTCTCACCAAGAGGTACCCAAGTAATCTCTGAGAGCCTTTTAATAGGGCAGCGGGAGTAATTTTACGGCCTTTTGTGGCAAGACCCAGTCTCTAATCAGGCCTCACCTGTAATCATTTACTTATCTGCCTGAGACATAACTGCATGCAGTTTTATGGTTGCATTATTTTTTTGTCAATGAGTATATATACACCCACTGATCACTTTACAAGGAACACATGTACACCTGCACATACCTGCAATTATCTAACCAGCCAACCATGTGGCAGCAGTTCAGTGCTATAATCATACAGATATGGGCCACCAGCTTCAGGTAATGTTCACATCAACAATCAGAATGCAGAAAAATCTAAATACAGCGATTTCACTCCATGGCATGATTGTTGGTGCCAGAATGGCCGGATTGAGCATTTCTGTAACAGCTGATCTCTTCAGATTTTCCCACACAACACTCTAGAGTTGATTTGAATGGTGCAATACAAGAAAAAAAACATCCAATGAGCAGTAGTTCAGAAAATCGCCAGGGCCTCAGCAAGAAGGTCCTGGGTTCAGTCCCCAGATGGAGTGTTCTGGGTCCTTTCTGTATGGAATCTGCTTGTCTGCTTGGGTTTACTACAGGTACTACGATTTCCTCCGATAGTCCAAAGACAAGCATTTTAGGTTAATTGGTGTCTCTAAAGTGCCCCTAGTGTGTGAGTGTATGTTCCCTATGATGAATTGGCACCCTGGCTAGGGTTGTTTTTGCCTTGCTCCCTATGTCGCCAGCTAGGCACCGGCTCTCCAACAACCCTTTAAAGAATCAAGCAGATAAGAAAGTGAGTGAGTGAGAGAAAATCACCAACTGGTTTGAGCTGACAGAAAGGCTATGGTATTTCAAATAATCACTCAACACTATTGGGGTGATCAGAAAAGCACTTCCCAGAATGCACAACAAACTGAACCTTGAGTCAGATGGGCTACAGCAGCAACAGACTACATTAGGTTCCACTTTATACTTTCTGCCAAGAACAGAAAGCTGAGTCTGCAGGGGGAAAATGATTGCCAAAACAGGACAGGTGAAGAATATCAATTTCTGCTGAGGCACACAGATGATACTGTCAGAATTTGGCTTGAACAGCATGAATCCCCGGTCCCAGTAGTGTCAACAGTCCAGGCTATTGGAGGTGGTGCAATGATGTGGAGAATGTTTTCTTGGCACCAATCAATCATCACTTCAGTGACACAGCCTATTTGAGTAATGCTGCTGGCCATGTTTATAACTTCATGGCCACAATTAACAGATCTTCTAATGGATACATCTAGCAAGGTAATGCACAAACCAAATGCCATCTCAAACTCTTCATTACCATGTTCAGTGTTCTTCCTAGTCACTACATTTGAATCCAGTAGAACACATTTGGGATGTGGTAGAAGGGAAGATTCATTGCATGGAAATGTACCTGGAAAATATGCAAGAAATGCATGATGCATTCATGTTACTATGAAGCAGAATCTCAAGTGGATGTTTTTAACATATTCCAAGAACTCACAAAAAATTTTGACTGTTTTGAAAAGAAAGGCTTTCAGTATTGCTATAGTGTTTCTAATAAAGTGTGTGTAAAATAAGAGTTTTTACGTATACAAATACTAACTTTATCTGATTTGTTGATATCCATGCTTAGTCTCACTCTCACACACAATAAAAATAGCTATCACTGATTAGATATTATTTGAGTCGGGGACCATTCTCAGCAGACTAACACATTTCATTAACTAAATAGCTGGTGAAACAGCATGTTTGAATGTTAACATTATGAACGATGATGTCGCAGAAGGAAGAGGTGAACATGGTCTTATTTCCCTACATTGCACAGATTCAGTTTTTACCCTGGGTGGAAGCAGGAAGTAATGGAAAAGTAAAGCACTAAATATAATAGGCTTTATAAACTAATGGCTACTTTAGGTAATGACTTTTTCATGCTGACTGTGCATTAATATGAGAAAATGTCTCAAGGGTGAATTGCTGTTTAGTCAGACTTCCTTTGTAAAAGGATGTGGCTGGACTCAATATTATATCAGATGACACTATTTAATATACCACTTTCAGGATACATTTCATCATCTGCATATGATAACATGGCATTGTATTGCTCATTTTTCCAAAAATGTCCATGACATTTGGATCCTGAAGTCCATCAGGATTGGTTGAGGAAAGGCTTTTATTTAAGTGGCTTATTCAGCTTCCTGGCACTGCTGTTCCGCTCTATTTCCAGCACCACAGACAGCAACAGGGAGAGACAATCCCAGAGCCATGTCAGACAACAGATTATAATGCACTCTAGTGTTGCACCAATACTAATAACATAACGATATCGGTGCCGATACTGGCACTTACACACAGTATCAGTAATAGAGAGCCATGAAGCAGCTACTGACACACATCATCCCTTTGGAATTATAAGGTTCTATCTGACATTTTTGTCAAATTTGAGTTATTCATTTATTCTTCTTCTGTGACAAATCTTTAACATTATATGAGATGTTTTAAATGTTATCTATTTTGGACTCTTTATTTTACAAAACAAAAAAGGTTCTATTTGCGAAGTCGCTCATCTGTGAGAGCCAATCGGCGCTTCGAATACGCACAAGTGAACCAATCAGGTTCCTCCTTTGCCATGTCGCCGCACTCTGCTCAATGACTGCTGGTGAAGTCCGTTGTTTTTAGATAATTGCATAATGTTAATTTAAAAATTAGGTAGTAGAAGATGTGTACTTGTATTGTTTTAAATAATGATTAAGATTAAATGTGGCAGAGCCGGTACATGGCCGGCGGCATAATGCTCAAGGCAGGAATAACCTTAGACAGGGCGAATCATAAGGCTCTCACACACACTCCGTGATCCTGTTCAGAATTAAACGGAGAAGAAAATTAATTAATTAATTAATGAAATGTTAATATTAATTGTTACTAGAGTTCTTTAATTTCATTGAAATTTTGCAAAGGTTTGTCACAGTGTTTAATTAACAATGCATTAATTTTAATAAACCAGTTGTAATTAATAATTTAAAAAACTAATAATTAAATAAAAATATTCTAAGGTTGTATGATTTGGATTGTCTAAGTTTATAAAAAATTTTGAAACATGTAATATTGCTAAAACATTGCCTGTCATCTTAAGGTTCTTTAAAAAGCCTTATTTCTTTCTCTTTTTGAGCCCAAAGATAGTTAAATATGATGCATTTGAATTGATGTCTTAATTATAATAATCATTTGTTTCCTTAATTCAGTCATCTTTTTCATTTTTCTTGGTGTATTAGAGTCAACATTTCTGATGTAAAATCAAACCTAATACAGCACTGCTTTTATACTAACCTGCTACACTTATTTGTTGGAGCAGCTTATTACAGTAGCTGAGTGCTGTCTAACCTAACGGACATTGACAAAATATTTAGCAGTGACCTTTTACACCTAACTTGAAATGTTTTTTTGAATCTGTTGCTACTCTAATTTCATGTTTTAAAGAGAAATACGAGTTAACTGGCTGCGTTCCTTGGAAACCATTGCTTCTTTTTATGTGTTGCCAGATAGAACCTTATAATTCCAAGGAGAAAGTGAGTTCTTAGGATTAGAAGGTTCTACATTTGACCTGTTCCAAAAAAAAAAACATTTGCAAATTTGGTAGGATTTTGATATTGCACATTTAGAATACATTTAGGGTGTCTGTCATTTTCATGTATGAAAGAGATTTGTTGTTTTCCTATTTAGAATGCAAAACCTTTGAAGCTCAATATCTCAAAACTACTCAGAATGTAGATAGAACCTTATAATTTCATGGGGACGTCATGCTCGCCACTAGATGAAGCTCAACTCAAGCTGTCTGCAGTATGTTATTATTTCCGCTTGAAATTATTAAAAAAAAATATTATTATTTTGAGGGGTGTCTGAAATGTAAATATAAACAGCAATTAAAAAGCTTAGTAAGATTATGCTTCCCTATTTTTGCTTGTTATTGCATTATGACAAATTTATTTTTTCATGGCTGTAAAACTCAAATAGTAAATACTATTATTTCAAGCTTATTATATCTTATTTGATATACAGAACACTGGTTTTGCCAAAATAAAGCCACACCAATCTATAAAAAGTCTAACAGTATAAATTTCAAGATTTATAGGCACCTATCGAATAGTTGAGTTAGAGTTGGTAGGAAAATGTGCCAATGGATACACTTTATCTACATCAGCAGATATAATGTGAGCCTGTACTTTAATTTATTGTCTTACTTGTACTTTATTCATCCCATTTATTGTTTTCTAACAAATTATCACTTAAAATATTTAGCACCAATCTGTAATCTTGCAGCAGCCAATTTAGAGATTGTTCTATTTCAGTGTGCAGGATGATTAACAATAGGCCAGTGAAGGATTGCACGTCTTTATGTCAGCAATATATCTGTAAATGTGGACTGTGGTAGCCTAGCGGTTAAGGTACTGAACTGTGGACCAAGATGTTCAGGGTTCAAATCCCACCTTTGCCAAGCAGCCACTGTTGTGTCCTTAACCCAACCAATACCCTTAACCCGAAATTGCTTGGGTTGTAAGCAAATTGTAGCAAATTGTAAGTCACTCTGGATAAGGGCGTCTGCTAAATAACATAAATGTAAATCTGGGGTAAGGTTTGTTATTAGGACTACATATTACAAATAGCCTGAAATTTTAAAGATTGTGCATATGTTTTGTTTGAAGCGCATGATCATTTTCAGCTTGTGGGATTAATGTTTAGTTTGGATGGTGTCTGTTCATTGGAAAAATCCAAGTTAATTTTATTGAATGCATTCTGGTCTTTCATCTTATTACAGGTGTGATTTCAGAACCACAGAGAGTGAAAGAGAACAAACAGAAAAGGGTGGTAAAGAGCCAGTCTTGGTTTGGGGCTCGAAATCACTTGTGTTGTTGTTTTGTTTACTTATTTATTTAACCTCTGAGATCTGAATCTAGATGGTGTGCATGCATTTTGTGCGTTTTTAATTTCTCCTAGCAATATGCAGTTAGTAGGGCCTGATAAAAGCATGCATTGTAGGAACAGTCTGTCACATACAATATGAAATGCTACAAATGAGGACAAGGATGTCTGTGAATGAGTACAACAGGTCTAAGTTAAGCAGAATTAAATATATGGTGTTGCAGTGTCAAATGCAATGGGGCAATCATAGAACGACACTACTCAGACACAGTGGGGGCAGTTTAGAAGACAGACACTTGTCTTTAGTGGGTCTGATGACCTGATCCGAGGCACTCACTTTACATAGAGTGGTGTTTGAAAGTTTGTGAACCCTTTAGAACCCTGTTTTACTTAAAGCACGGGGATCGATCAAAGTATGCTCCTCACAACACACGTTTATGGAAGCATATCATGGCACGAACAAACGATATTTCTGAGGATCTCAGAAGAAGAGTTGTTGATGCTCATCAGGCTGGAAAAGGTTACAAAACCATCTCTAAAGAGTTTTGACTCCACTAATCCACAATCACACAGATTGTGTACAAATGAAAGAAATTCAAGACCATTTTTACCCTCCCCAGGAGTGGTCGACCAACATAGATCACTCCAAGAGTTTGAAGGGCTCTCTCACATTGGCTAATGATAATGTTCATAAATCCACCATAGGAAGAACACTGCACAACAATAGCGTGCATGGCAGGGTTGCAAGGAGAAAGCAACTGCTCTCCAAAAAGAAAATTGCTGCTCATCTGCAGTTTGCTAAAGATCACGTAGACGAGCCAGAAGGCTATTGGAAGAATGTTTTGTGGATGGATGAGACCAAAATAGGACATTTTGGTTTAAAAGAAAAGTGTTATGTTTGGATAAAGGAAAACACTGCATTCCAGCATAAGAACCGTATCCAATGTGTGAAACATCTGGTGGTGGTAGTATCATGGTTTGGGCCTGTTTTGCTGTATCTGGGCGAGGATGGATTGTAATCATTGATGTAACAATGAATTCTGAATTATGTCAGAGAATTGTAAAGAAAAATGTCAGAACAACTGTCCATGAACTGAATCCCAAGAGAAGGTGGGTCATGCAGCAGGACAACGACCCCAAGCACACAAGTCGTTCTACCAAAGAAAGGTTAAAGAAGAATAAAGTTAATGTTTTGGAATGACCTAAAATTCCTTCAAGCTGGTGTGTTTAGTTGCAGTTATTGTTTCACAGGGGGTCACAGCAGATACTGAAAGCAAAGGTTCACATACTTTTGCCACATACTAATATGTAATATTGGATCATTTTCTTGAATAAATAAATGGCCAACAATAATATTTTTGTCTCATTTGTTTAACTGGGTTCTCTTTATCTACTTTTAGGGCTTGTGTGAAAATTTCATGATGTTTTAGGTCATATTTATGCAAATTCTAAAGGGTTTACAAACGTTCAAGCATCGCTGTAAAAGCCATATTTCTTTGTCTTGATGCATGCTCAATAATCCAGGTAAGAAAATCCCAGAAGTTGAATCTGTTCATCTGGACATAGATTTTGTCGGAGAAACGTTTCGTCACTCATCTAAGTGACTTCTTCAGTCTCAGCAGTTGGAAAACTTCCCCAATCTTATATACAGCACCTTTGCATAACAATGGGACCGGTGATCAGTTTAATATGCAGATTGACATAGCCATTAACGGCAATGGCTGCGTGTGCCATTCACACAGGATTGGGGAAGGGCTGCGATGGCTCAAAGCTGGTAAGACGCCCAGCAGATCGACGAGAGGACAACAACAACCGCAGTCTAAGCGTAAACCAGTGGAGATTCCATATGTGGCAGGAACATCTGAACAATTGAGACGCATCTTTGCCAAACACCGCGTCTCAGTGGCTTTCAAACCCCAAAACACGCTACGCCAGAAACTGGTCCACCCCAAGGATCGGGTCGGCCAGCACAAACAGAGTAATGTAGTGTACGCTGTGAAGTGCCAGGAGGATTGCCAGGAATTGTACATCGGGGAAACCAAACAGCCACTGGCGAAACAGATGGCACAACAGATTCTGCGGTATTTGCGGTTTACACCCACCTACAGGCCAGTGGCCATTCTTTTAAGGATGAAGACGTGCAGATCCTTGATAGGGAGGAACGATGGTTTGAACGCGAAGTAAAAGAAGCCATTTTTGTTAAAGGGGAACGTCCATCCCTGAACCGAGGAGGGGGCCTCAGAGTACACCTCTCACCATCTTACAACTGATCACCTGTCCCATTGTTATGCAATGGTGCTGGTACCAGTCGTTATGCAAAGGTGCTGTATATAAGATTGGGGAAGTTTCCCAACTGCTGAGACTGAAGAAGTCACTTAGATGAGTGACGAAACGTTTCTCCAACAAAATCTATGTCCAGATGAACAAATTCAACTTCTGGGACATATTTCTTCATATTTCCATATAGCTGTATTATGAATATATTACAAGTGAGGGTTGCTGAAATATCAGAGCTCAGTAATTGGAAGAGGTGTCCACAAATTCTTGCCTATATGGTGTATTTTACTGGAGTTTTCCAAGGATAAATAATGAACTATAATATAATTAAAGTATATTTTAAAATGGTTGTTTTCGCTCTTGGATGATTCATCCGATAACAGATACTTACCAGTGGTGGAATATACCTTGTAGTTCTGTAGACCAAGCAAGAAAGGCTAATAGTTGGAAAAGATGTGACAGTATTTCTATTTGAGGCGTGTTTTTTTTTTTCACTCCACCTGGTTATTGATATAGAAGAACTACATGGTCTTATCTCTTTTGTTTTGTTATGTATTCACAGCGGTTTAACTTCGTCTCCTTGCCCACCGATGTTTTGGAAATTGAGGTGAAAGACAAGTTTGCTAAGAGCAGGCCCATCATCAAGCGCTTTCTTGGGAAGCTGTCTATGCCTGTGCAGCGGTTGCTGGAGAAGCATGCAATTGGGTAGGTTGCACACAGGGCACTGTACAGTGGTAACTGAATGATTCAGACTCCATTTGGATATATAAAACAGTACTAAGACACAATTTTATTAATCATTACTTAAATTTACAGATGAAATCATTAATTACTGTATATATTTACTTTTTACACTTTTTTGTCATATTTTAATAACATTTGTTTGTATCTATAATTTCCTTCGGGATAAATAAACTATCTATCTAGATAGTTTCCGTAATTACTTGCACTTTCATAGTTTAAACTCTAAATGCCAATAAACAATTGTGTGTCTGCGTGTGCATGCATGTGTGTGGGTTTGTTTTCCTTAACAGAGATCATGTGGTTAGCTATGTTCTAAGCTGCAGGATGCCAACAGATAACATCAGCGGGCAGCTACACTTTCGATTTGACATAACGTCCTCCATTCATCCAGGTCAGGTCCACCTTATATAAATCTAGAAAGTGAACCCTTACAATACAGATGGAAATCTCATAATCTATGGTATATATAATAAATGGCTATCATTAGATATTTGATGTACAGTTACATGTTTTATTTAATATATTTGTAATGTAGAATAAACATATAAGGACATTTCTGCCCTTAGCAACTGAGAAAAGTCACAATGACTGGTAATGTACCTTGGCAGCCAAAAGTGACCAACCAAACTGCATACTATTTGCCTGAATTAATTCCTTAATGAAATAGGATAAAATATCTAAAATGTCAAATGTTTAGTACAACACTAAATCAGAAAAAGTTGGGACGGTGTAGAAAATGCAAAAACATGCTTTATCTGGTCAACTTAATTTAATTTGTTCATATACATCCTGTCCGGCATTTCAGGCCTTTCCAAACTCATTCCAAAAAAATTGGGGATGGGGCAATTTAGGGCTAATAATGAGGTATAAAAAAACTAAATATTATTATTTCAAACATATGATGTCAACAGGTGATTGTAATTATGATTAGGAACAAACGCAGTATTCATTCAGACTCTTTGAGAAATGAAAATGGCCAGAGGATCTACAGTTTATCAACAAAAGTATTAGAGAATTATTGAAATGTTTAAAAACAATGCTCCTCTTAGAAAGATTGGAAGGGAGTATTTTATTTCTCCCTCCACAGTGCATAAACTCATCAAATGATTAATGTAATCTGGAGGAATTTCAGTATGTAAAGTTAATCTGCACTGCATCAAGTACCATCATTCATCAATATCTGATATAACCTCATGGACAAGGGATTTCTTTGGCAAACATTACAGACTTACAAATACTACAATATGGAGTTACATTCAAAAATGCCACTTAAAACTTTACTGCGCAAAAAAGAAGCCTTATGTTAACTTTATCCAGAAGCAGCATCTAGGATGGACTATCACACAGTGGAAACGTGTATTGTGGTCAGACACATCAGTGTGCTCTGGACCAAAGACAAAAAAGGACAGACAAAAAACCAGGTTCTGCCATGGTATGGCTCTTGGCAAAGGTAATTTACACTTTTGTGACTGCAGCATTAATGCAGAATAGTACATTGAGATTTTAGCGCCACTTACGCCTTCAAGATGACATCTTTTCAGGGATGTCCATGCATTTTGTCGATAAGTGCAAAACCACATGCTGCACACATTACAAAGACATGGCTGTGGAAGAACAGGGTATGGGTAGTGGACTGGCCTGTCGGCAATCCTGACCTATCCCCAGTGTAGAATAAGTGGAGAATTTTTAAATAAAAAATTAGACAATGACAACTCTGTACTGTTGCCTTATTGTAACTTAAGACATTTTTGCAAAGAACATTGGGACAAAGCCCAATGCTTATCGATGCACATGGTGAGCAAGGACTAGCCTGTCTGGTCCAGTTCCACAGAAGAGCTACTGCAGCTACTGTAACAAAAAAGTTAATGCTGGCTATGATCAAAAAATGTCAGAAAACACAATGCATTGAAGTTTGCTTTGTATGGGGCTGTGTAACAGCAGACCTAGTCAGATTGCCTATACTGACCCCTGTCCACCACCAAAGGAACCTACAATGGAAATGTCACAACTTGAAGACAAAGGATGCTGATGGATATAGAGGGTCATTTCAACATGCAAAAGGTGTCAGGAGATCAGATGGGAGGCCAAAAGATGTGGGGGGGGGGGGGTCAGGAAAGGGGAACAATGATTGTCAGGGCAGGACAGACAAGAGGGTGTGAGAAAGTAAACTACATTTCTACAAGAAAATGTACAGTATATTGTAAGTATTTTCTCTCAACGTGAACGTGGGATAATGCAATCCTACCCAGCTGCAATTTTTTTTTTTTTTTCAAGAATAGTTTTTGAAGAGAAAGACATAGTGTTTCAAAGGTGTTGACTTGCCCTCCAAATTACCCAGATCTTAATCCGATTGAGCATCTGTGGATGTGCTGGACAAACCAGTCTCATCTGTGGAGGCTCCACCACGCGACTTATAGGCCTTAAAGGATCTGCTGCTAATGTCCTGGTTCCAATACCACAGCACACCTTCAGAGGTATTGTGGAATCCATGGCTTGAAAGGCCAGTGCCGCTTTGGTGGCACAAAGGGAACCTTCACAATATTAGACAGGTTATGTCTGACTGATATATGTCAGATTTACTGGTTGGAAACTATGAGATATTCTCAGTGTTTCAAATCTACTGTTGTAACTAGGGTTTTTTCACTTACACAAGGTTTTCTCATACCATGCCCATGTTTAATTATTTAAGCAATAATACACGAGAGGGAATGCTTTAATGTCCCAGTATCTCATGTTAAATCATGACCTCGAGTGTATTATTGTGATTATACCACAGTTCCATTATCGGAATTTATTGTTAGATTTTAAGACAAAGAGGACGGAAAATAAGATTTGTTTATCAACATTCCATGAGGTAAAATAGTTCCATTCTATCGTTCCCCTGCTGCTAAGCCCTTCAAGCATAACAGTCGAGGAACAGAATTACCAATAACTGTTTACTGTACAGACAATAAACGCAAATATATTGATTGGTAAGTTTGAACCCTTTCATGCATGAATTATGATAACCTACTTCAAGATTTTTCCCAAGTGTTTTTATTACTTTTTGGGCATGGGAAAAAAAAATTTTTAAGCATGCCCTATTCAAGATGTTGGTGGTATGTCCATTAGGGTAGACAACATCCGTTTGAACCTTAACTGATGAAATATGTTTTTAAGAAAACAGTCAATGAAATAAACTTTTGTGAGTATATAGCATATAGCAAGGCACAATAGCGTCCACTCTAGTGGCTGATGTGCAATTGTGACATGAAAACACATGCACATGGAAGAAAACAGCTATTGAATTGTTGTCCACTGTAGTAACTACTATGCGTGAAAGGGTTAAATACTTTATTTACATTTAGCAAATAAAACGGGTCAGGTTTACAAGGAGGCTGTTACTAAGACATACTATACTAACGACTGAAGCAAATCAGAGTCTAGGATCCCATTTGATTAGTGATTATATATTTGGAAGATGAAGCTCTTAATGTAAATATTATTAGTCAGAAATGTAAAGGGAGAGTTACAGAGCATCAGCAGCTTTGTTGGGTTAAGAGCTGAAGTTGACAGATAACATACCTGTCAGATGAATGAACCTCCGATCAGCCATGGATGGTGTTTAATGAAGGAAACAACGTCTTTGTGAGTGACGAAGCTGATTCAGTTCATTTTTGTTGATGGTACTAAAACTGATCTTCAGTCTCATTGCTCTTCAATCAAGCTGTGAATCCATTAAGAGCTCGGGACATTTGATTTGAAGTAGTGACTTCATTTCGCTTTTCCAGCACTTTCGAATCTTTAAGGTGACAAACCTTTGGTTTATGTTGCACATTAATAACTTCAGCTTCCAAATTTGAATCGTTTTCAAAACCAGTAGATTTTATAAACTAATTAAAGCTTTAATTTCAGCAGTGTTTTACTTGTGTCATTATAACTTGGCTGCTTTTTTTGGGTGGGTGCTGTTGCTAGGTTACGTGTGTATGCCACAGAGTAATACTTATAGAGCGTCGGTCAGAGTGCCGTTATCGGGCAATAATGTCATGGCTAGAAGGTCTCTCAGCCAATCAATTTGTGGGGTCGGACCTAACTGTTGTATAATTGAAGATGAAACTTGTGAGATTGCCACCACACTTGACATAAGTAATAATTTGAACTAACACTTATAATCACGATGAAAGAGGATTTAACCATTTAATATCTATGAGTTCTGCTGAGAATAGCTAGCCTTTGCCAACTGCAAGGTGTAGCACAGTGATTCCCAGACTTTTTCTGTAGTGTCCGCCTTTTGTAGATGAGAATACTTTTGAGACAAATCACCTTTACAGTGGAATTATTACTCTCCCCAACATAATTTTCGCCTCCACTTTGGGAATTACTGGTTTAGCATAACTTGGGTGCCTGTTAATGTTTCACATTGAGTTCAGGAATTGTGATGGCTGTCAAATTCATTGACAGATTTGGTTCATATTTCTGACAGATGAAGAGGAGTTTACTGTTCCTCTAGAGGACACCGCTATCCCTGACCAGCAGGACGTGGAGGAACAAAACATTGACCCAGCAGGAACTACTGATCTTGCAGAGTATGAAGATGTTAATGAGTTTCATGAGGACATCCCCCTAGACACAGATGCACAGAATCCTCTCACCAGTATGCCTAGTAGTCTTTCCCCTGCTAGTGGTATGCCTGAGACAGAGAAAACAGACCAGGTAAGAAATGCAGAAGAGTCACCACACGAAGATCAGAACAAGGATGAAGAAGAATTGACAAGTACTGCTGAGCTTCCTGAATGTCAACAGACCCCTCTGGAACCAGATATGCAGATGGAAGAGATGCATCAGGACAGAGGTGCAGAGATTATGCCAGATATTGTGGGAGATCAAGGAGATGAAATTGCAGATGGAGTAGGCCCAGGGGATGGGGCTCCAGATGAGGAGGGACAAAGGATGAGTCAAGAGGTGGATGAAACCATAGAAGTAAAAGGAGCTACAAGCTTAGAGCAGACAGAAGTAAGAGAGGAAGGAGAGAGTGGCATTGAAGAGCCATGTACTCCAAGGACAAAATGTTTGCTAAAGCAAAATAACATGAAGTGTCGGCCCAGCTCACTACCGGTGTCTGAGTTTGAGATGATTATCACTTCATCTTGCACTGAGCCAGAGACACCACGCTCACACTACATCCATATACACCACCTTCTTCACAGTTTGCCCTCTGCCCAGCACCACAACCAGAACCAGGATAATGATGCAATAGATCTTGAACCTTCTGAGGATGTCAGTCTAAAGTCTGTAGGGAACAAACTGGAGGACTCTGGGGAGAATCAGGAACAAAATAGTGAGGCTCAGCCTCCACCAATAGTGGCAGAATGTCTAAGACCAGGCTATTTTAGGAGCCTGCCTCTGAGCTTCTCTACTGAACGGCTGTCTGAGCAAAATCAGCTCCTTGAGGGTGAGAGCTGTACATGCTTTGAGAATAAGGATGGGGAGGGTGAGAGTAGTGGTATAGGCCAAAGGCATCATAGGGAAAGTGAGTGCGAACTGTGCGGCACCTCCTGCTACAGTACATCATGCTATAGCACATCCTGTTACAGCACATCCTGCTACAGTAACTCAGGCCACGAGGGACGTAACCGATTCTGCAGCCACACGCGCCTATCGTCTCTGGATAGTACCCGCTTGTCCGAGAGTAACGTGTTCTCCTCACAGGAAGAAGAGGAGGAAAACAGCCCATTTGGTTCAGTTACAAACCTAGAACAGAGTCCAGAGTCAAGAGGGCAAGAAGAGGGGTCAGACTATTGGACAGAGGAGCAGAACAAAGGCAGTCACTCTCAGTCTCCAGTGGCTGGATCCAGTGCAAGGTCACCAGGTGAGGCAAGGATTTGTCTTTTCATTTAAAAAATGCCTGACCTTGTATTGATTATACTGTACAAATAATGTAATACAATGGTTTTCAGTTACCTAATTCTACCATTGACTATACGCATACACAACCAACCCTTCAGACATTTATCTTCTGACATTTGGACCAGAGGCATTTTTACATAGTTCTTAGAATGGCCAAATATTTGTATCACAGTATTTTTTAAGATTTTATCACGATATTATTAGGGTATTATTGTAGCAGGTTTGTGTCAGGAGTACATAGAATATAAATAATATATGTTGCTATACATATATATATTAGAGATTCACCAAAACTTCTGTTCAAAAGGCTGCAGGCTTGTGCCTGGTTTTGCACTCTTGCTAGCTTTAGCTTCTTTGACTTTGTTTGTTTTGTCAAACTCTGCTTCTTCAGTGGGTTCATGCTGTATTAAATGTCTTATTAAATGTATCATTCTGATTGCTTTCAAAACTTAGAGCTTAAAAAAAAGAGATGTGATTTTTCTGGCTAAAGTATTTCACTTTGGTAAGACATACTCCGAATTCAGTGGATTAGTCATTATCCTGACCAGTCTTGAGAGTTACTGCGTTCATAATGTGGTTCTTCTTTTGCATCTCTGATCTCTTGCTTTATAATCCATTTCTTTGTTCTGTTCTTTAATCTGACGGAGCCTTTCCCAGCTGTTAACAGTTTCTAGGCTGTGATGTATGTTATGCTACCTGGCTGGCTAACAAACTTTACCCAGCTTGCTGTTCGGCAATGTAGTTCTACTCATAGCTCAGCAGCACTTGTAGTGGCAAAAAATATTATATAATTTCCAGGAACAGTGAGTGATGGAAGTGTGCAAAGTTTCGTCCAGAGGTAAGAGTACGACAATTGTTCCAGAAGCATCACCTGTGTTGAGCTCAACCACTGTGTTGAAATATACTTGTACTCTGTAGCCATATAAACAACAGATTTTTGTGGTAAAAATGAAATAACAAAATCACAGACAAATGGACTGACAGTGAAGTTCAGGCTACTGAGCATATTATCGATGTGACAGAGGAGACTCAATGCAATTTTGAGTCTAAACAAAATTCTTGTGTCTTCTTGTGGCTTCACGTCACTTCAGTGTCACACAGTGTTCCTGCTATCAGTGCGAATGCAAACCAAAAAAGCCTTGGAACAAATGTAGTTCTTGGGGGAGCTCTGATCAAATGAGTCCCTAGAACAGTTTGGTGCAAAAGCGCCTCATTACACCATTAATCCCAACACATAAAATATACCAACTCTTATAGCTTATTGCTGATTATGTACCTTAGTGGTGGAATTACATCTGTAATGTTTGACAAATTATTTGTACCAAATGTGCTTCTTGTCTATAAATTTTACCCCCACCCTAAATCTAACCTTAACCATTGAATTGTCATATAGTTTTTTATTTACACAATGCATTCTAAAAGTCTTCAGACATGGGACTACAACAAACGGAGCTGGAATCTGTTCCCAGCAACAGATAAATCTGGATCGACCTCCTCAGTCTGTTGCCAGAAACAGCAGAAAGAAATTGAGAGTGAGACTTTGATCGTTTGCAAAATGCAGACATTCAGGTAGTTCAATTCCTGACTCAAACCAAGTCATCTAGGCTTTAGAAAATTAAATACCAGAACAGTTTAACAAATGTGGTTAATTGAAATGCAGCATTAAAAAAGAAAAAACCTTATTTGGAGATTGCCACTCTCTTCATTATGATGGCAAATTGGATTACTGAGATTTACAGTTGGATTATCAAAGAACAAAATCTTATGCTGTTTTATTAGCATCTCTACATCTTGACATTTCTTATTTATTTGTTTATTTATTTATTTATTTATTTGACTGGGACAGTGCTCATTAGTGAACAGATAAATTGCTGTAAATGAGCCAGTTAGCCATAAAGGTTAATTTTCATCTGTAGTCCCTGGCAAGTTCTTAAAATGGCAACCTAAAATAATAAAACAGTTCATCAAAAATATTATACAATACAATACAAACACAATACCAAAAACACAAGAAAGCAGCAGGAACAATCAATAATACATTGCGTAATAAATATCTTAAGTGGAGGTGGAGCAACATAATGTAATATCTTAAACACAAGACAAAGTTTAGAAATATATATATATATATATTGCAGATGATCAAAGTCTCACTCTCAATTTCTTTCTGCTGTTTCTGGCAACAGACTGAGGAGGTCGATCCAGATTTATCTGTTGCTGGAAACAGATTCCAGCTCCCTCTGTTGGAGTCCCATGTCTGAAGACTTTTAGAATGCATTGTGTATATAAAAAACTATATCACAATTCAATGGTTAAGGTTAGATTTAGGGTGGGGGTAAAATTTATAGACAAGAAGATATTACATTATGTCCATGTTGCATGGGTTATCGCATATATTCAGGTCTGGGGGACGGGCGGGCCAGTCCATAGCTTCAATGCCTTCATCTTGCAGGAACTGCTGACACACTCCAGCCACATGAGGTCTAGCATTGTCCTGCATCAGAAGGAATCCAGGGCCAACCACACCAGCATATGGTCTCACAAGGGGTCACACAGCACATGGAGGGCTGTGCGGCCCTCCAAAGAAATGCCACCCCACACCATTACTGACCCACTGCCAAACCGGTCATGCTGAAGGACTCTGTCACGTCTGTCACATGTGCTCAGTGTGAACCTGCTTTCATCTGTGAAGAGCACAGGGCATAGGGCGCCAGTGGCGAATTTGCCAATCCTGGTGTTCTCTGGCAAATGCCAAGCATTCTGCACGGTTTTGGGCTGTGAGCACAACCCCCATCTGTGGATGTCGGATGTCGGTACCATCCTCATGGACTCGGTTTCTAACCGTTTGTGCAGACACGTGCACATTTGTGGCCTGCTGGAGGTCATTTTGCAGAGCTCTGGCAGTGCTCCTCCTGTTCCTCCTTGCACAAAGGCGGAGGTAGCGGTCCTGCTGCTGGGTTGTTGCCCTCCTACGGCCTCCTCCACATCTCCTGGTCTACTGGCTTGTCTCCTGGTAGCGCCTCCAGCCTCTGGACACTACGCTGACAGACACAGCAAACCTTCTTGCCACAGCTTGCATTGATGTGACATTCGTGGATGAGCTGCACTACCTGAGCCACTTGTGTGGGTTGTAGAGTCCGTCTCATGCTACCACGATTGTGAAAGCGCCACCAAAATTCAAAAGTGACCAAAAAATCTGCCAGAAAGCATAGGTACTGAGCAGTGGTCTGTGGTCCTCATCTGCAGAACCACTCCATTATTGAGTGTGTCTTGCTAATTGCCAATAATTTCCACCTGTTGTTTATTCCATTTGCACAACAGCATGTGAAATTGATTGTCAATCAGTGTTGCTTCCTAAGTGGACAGTTTGATTTCACAGAAGTTTGATTTACTTGGTGTTATATTGTGTTGTTTAAGTGTTCCTTTGAGCAGTATGTGTGTGTGTGTGTGTGTGTGTGTGTGTGTGTGTGTGTATATATATATATATATATATAAATAATTTTTTGGAGTAGTTATATAAAGGAACACCTTGAAACACATCAGATCTCAATTGGGGGAAAAAAAGCATGTTTTACAATTATTACAGTACCTACAGAGGTACAGAGGGTAGAACTGAAAGACACCTCGAAAATCAAAGCGACAAATGATGCAGCAGGCTATTCCATTTAGCCGAAACTCCATTGCAGCAACTCAGAATGGTACTCAGTAGTTTGTATGGATTCCAGCAGGATGGGTCTATACACACACACACACACACACACACACACACACACACACACACACACACACACACACACACACACACACACACACACACACACACACACACACACATATATATATGTGTGTGTGTGTGTGTGTGTGTGTGTGTATAGTGTGTATACATATATATCTATATAGATAGATAGATAGATAGATAGATGATTTTTTTGTCACTGAAGTGACACACTCGAAATTCTAGTAGAATAATAAATTCATTTTTTAGAGTCTGCATTCTAGAGGGTAGTGTTCTGGAGTAGTGTTTGATTATAATTATAATTTTTCTTTTGGTGGAAGTAATTACTTAAAAGCCTAGTTATGTGTTTGGATGTTGTATTCAGACAGTACAGCTTTAATGAACTTTTTTGTTTGTTTTTCATTTTTTTTCTGTCACATGCACTTTAAACTGCTCCATCATGAATCCTTCACATTATTTGTGCAGTATGTATTGTGTTTACATATGTGAATTAAATTTCCATGTCCATCACCTTTGTAGGCATTAACCAGTTGTATTGCAGTCACCATGAAGTCAGTCCGCTTCCTGCCATGCGAGCCAACCCTCACCATTACCAAATTGTTGATGAGCTATTGCCGCCAAGTAAGCTTTCCTCTGGCCTTCCTTGCCCTTTATCCTTCATTTACTAAATCTGAGCATGTATGTGTGAATTCTGTGTTTTTGGTGTATGCATGGTGCCAAGAATACAAAATCTCCAGTGAATTATGCAATTGCTGTTCTGTGCATTGCATGATCACGGTGTCACTGTTCATCTTAACAACTCACCAACTACTCCACAAAACCATTTCAGACCCAAGGGGATTTGAGATCTTTCAGTCAAATCCCCTTTTTATATGATTTTAATTAAATGTGAGAAAAAAACATGCTGAAGCATTTTGTTTCTCTTTCTCATTATTTTGCTCTGGCAGGATGAAATTACATGGCATAAATTAATATCTTGAAAAATGTAACTGTATTCAAATGAATGCATATGACCTTTTTTCTGTGACAGACAGAGGGTAACATCAAAGGGTGTCTCCTAAATGCTCAGTAGCTCAAAAACACTCCTCTCTCTCTCTCTCTCTCTCTCTCTCTCTCTCTCTGGATCAGATTTTTGCAGAGCTAATCTCATACATATGGCTGTGTCTACAGTTTTTGCATAGAAACAACTGTTTAAAGCTAAGAGAATGCTCAGTAGTCTTTACAGATAGTGGTCCTAAACATGTACTGTATGCCAAGCAGTCAGTTATTTGTTTTAGCTGATTCTTGACAAAACATAACAATCCTGCAAGTTCTCCCCACATTGTGTGTGTGTAGAAATGCTCATACTTTCGCCTTTAAAAGTAGCTATGAGTTCTACTGTTGTTGATTTTTTTTTTTTTTTAACCATTTGGGCTTCACCAAGTGTTTAACTGATTTAAAATTTTTTCCCCACAAAATTTCTTTCGTCAGGTTGACATTCACCACTATCCTTCCAGGTTTTAATAATGTGTTAGTCATTTCTTAACCCAATTCCAGTCACATGGATTTTGAATTGAGGTCATCAGGAAACACTGTCTCCTGAAATCTGCCTGTCCCTTACCACCACAAGAAGATTAAAGACCACCTAAAATTAAAACTGACTTTTAATTATGGCGAGTCACAAAATTGTAATTTTAATTATGGCAAATTCAACAGCATCAATTACTTCTAAATAAGATTTTTGTAGGTCTTCTGAATTTTTACTATTGCCATAGCAATAATATGTTCAACCAATATTATGTTGCACTCTTCCCGTTGTCATCATGCAAAAAGACTAAGCTATTTCAATGAGAAATAGGGTGGCAGGCTGGCAAAATGGCTTAGTGGGTAGCACCACTGCCTCATAGCAAGAATGTCCTGGGTTCAATCCCTGGGTGGAGCAGCCTGGGTCCTTTCTGTGTGGATTCTGCAGGTCCTCCCCATGTTTGCATGGGTTTACTCTGGATACTCTCATTTTCTCCCACAGTCCAAAGACATGCATGTTAGGTTAATTGGTAACGCTAAATTGGCATTGATTTTTGTGTGTGTGTATATATATATATATATATATATATATATATATATATATATATAATATATATATATATATATATATACACCACACACACACACACAACACCACACACACACAACACTATATATAATATTATATGTGTGTGTGTGGGTGTGTATATTTATATATATATATTATAAGATATATATATATATATATAATTGGTATTTATACACACACACAAAAATCAATTCCAATTTATCATATACAATCATATACAATTTATATATGTATATGTGTATATGTATACATATGTATACGTACACACAACTATTCTTGATGTAACCTTGTGTGTGTTGCAGGAATGGTCACTAATGCTGATAGCTGATATTTCTCAATGAGAAAAATGTCATTAAAATTGTATGAATTCCATTTCACATTTACTTTAACTCTGGAATTATTCATATCATCAGCTGTGTTTAGAGCTGAAAGAAAGTCCCTTTCAATAATGCAGCAGGGTCGTACATCATTGTTACTGATGCACTTCACATCAATGTTACTTCAACTTCGTGTGTGACAACGTATGAACACAGAAAATAATAAACAATTTCTCCTGACAGTTAACCAGATATATTTCCTTATAACTACTGACAATCAATAACTGCCGCCTCTTGTGTTATATAATGACTGTTTTCTAAAGTAGTTCTGTTCGTGTGTAGTCTCTGCAGTGATGTGTTGTGAGTCAAACTCTGATGGGCTAAAATAAGATCAATGATGCTCTCTTATTTTGCAGCTCTGGCTTCTGTGTTTCCCCATATTCGACCATGGCAGTAAAAAGCTTTCAGGAATTGTGCTGAGCTTGATATTTTCCTGGAAAATGGAAGCACTTGCAATATGCTAAAAATAGCCTTTGCAAAAGCGCTTTCTTACAGGGCTTATTGTGACATCTGCATGTCTTACACCCAGTGCTACAATTACAATTATCTCTGTGTTAGTGTGTTGAAAAGGAAATAACGTTGTCGGAGTGGTGTGTTTGGGATCATTGTCATGCTGGAAGACCCAGCCACGTTCCATCTTTAATGCTCTCACTGATGGAAGGAGGTTTTGGCTTAAAATCTCACGATTCATGGCCCCGTTCATTCTTCCCTTAACATGGATCAGTCGTCTTGTCCCCTTTGCAGAAAAACAGCCTCAAAGCCTGATGTTTCCACCCCCATGCTTCACAGTAGGTATGGTGTTCTTGGGATGCAACTCAGCATTCTTCTTCCTCCAAACACGACGAGTTGAGGTTTTACCAAAAAGTTCTATTTTACTTTCATCTGACCACATGATATTCTCCCAATCTCTTGGATATCCATATTGCTCTCTGGCAAACTTCAGACAGGCCTGGACATTGTACTGGCTTAAGCAGGGGGACACGCCTGGCACTGCAGGATCTGAGTCCCTCTTGGCATAGTGCGTTACTGATGAATTACCAAAAGCCTGGTGGAGGTCTACAGTTTTCTTCCTGGTGTCATTCGACAGCTCTTTGGTCTTGGCCATGGTTGAGTTTGGAGTCTGACCGTTTGAGGCTGTGGACAGGTGTCTTTTATACAGATAATGAGGTCAAACAGGTGCCATTAATACAGGTAACGAGTGGAGGACAGAAGAGCTTCTTAAAGAAGTTACAGGTCTGTGAGAAATCTTGCTTGTTTGTGGGTGACCAAATACTTATTTTCCATCATGATTTACAATTAAATTCTTTAAAAATTCTACAATGTGATGTCTTAGATTTTTTTTTCTCATTTTGCCTCACATAGTTGAAGTGTACCTATGATGAAAATTACAGAGCTCTCTCATCTTTCTAAGCAGGAGAATTTGCACAATCAGCGGCTGACGAAATACTTTTTTGCCCCACTGTGTGTGTGTGTGTGTGTGTGTATATATATATGTATATGTGTATGTGTGTGTGTATATATATATATATATATATATATATATATATATATATATATATATATATATATATATATACATACAGTGTATGTATGAGTGTGTGAGTGTATGAGCCCTTCAATGGATTGGCACCCTGTTTAAGGTTGTTTGTGCCTTGTGCTGCCAGCTAGGCACCAGCTTTCCCGCCATCTTGACCAGGATTAAGTGAATAAGAAAATTTAATGAATGAATGAATGCCTGCATGCTGTATGTGGAATTCTGATTGAGTGAACTGATTTGTGTTTGGCTGCAGTGTCTGGCTTATGCTGTTGAAACACACTCATACTCGGCAGACAGTGTGAGCAATTGCTTAGTTGGATCAGGAGATAAATCAATGTATGTGCATTCTCTTCTCTGTGCACTGAATATTCTGCTTATCTCTTTATTTACAACCCTGCCACAGCCGGAGTGTGTGTATTTATTTGCTTTACACGTGATAAAAGAACTTGTGATTGTCTGTGATCTCCAACATGCTAATGTGTGTGCATGCATGCAATTTAAAACCTATGACAAAACACTAATTTATCATTTGCAACTCAGGGTAACAGAACAATATTATTAGTTAGATTTTTTAAATATTGTTTTTTATTGAAATGATCATATTATAATTTAATTAAAATCAGAAATATTACAATTACCACAGTTAACCTGTGTCTAATAAACGTTTCATGGTGTACCCTACATACTGTATACGAAATGAGAAGTTACTGTTGTAATAGACAGTATACTAAAAAGAGTGATAATCAGTCAACTCTAAATCAAATCAATATTTGGTGCAACAAGCAGTTTCCTAAAATTGTATCCGTTAACTTGCATTGGCTGATTAAGTTAATTAATTTGATTAACGTTAACATTTTCTTTCATAAGATAATGTTTGTGTTAATATTTGCTCTTTTCCACCATTGCAGTAATGCAGAAGGTCAAAATTTAAACAAAATACATGGTGTAAGAGTGCAAAATACTGTATGTACAATACAAGCAAAGCAAAGTAGCCTTATCCTGTTCAGGGTCACAGGGCACGGTCTGAACCCCAACCCAGAATTCACAGAGAGTAGCACACCCTGGACAGGGCACCACCAGTCAATCACAGTTTTCTGAAAATGCACCAACTGACCTTTACATTGCCAACCCCACCAGGCCCCCAAGAATCGTTATTTCAAGCAGTTGGCTCATACTGCTGAGTAACCAAAGCTGCTGCAAATATATCTAGCTGTGTGTGTGTGTGTGTGTGTGTGTGTGTGTGTGTGTGTGTGTGTGTGTGTGTGTGTGTGTGTGTGTGTTCTGCCATTTTTACTGTTTTTCTCCAGAACTACAATTTCTGCATATACCGTACTAGTTCTAGATTTGCATATTTATGTATCAGGAACATACTGAAACAACCTGTTCAATCCATTTATTTATTTATCTTGTAGTAGATTTATCCTGAGCTAATTAATTGCAGCTTCATTCAACCTTACTCACACCTAGGGGTGATTTAGAGTAACCAGTCCTGGATTCTGAATTTACCACAAGCCACAAGTTACCATCATTCCAGCTTTGAACTTGAAGATGTATTAAGCAATGATGAAAGACATTAAAAGACATTTCTATTTAAAATTATAATTTAAAAAATGGCTTTCATTTTTAACATCGCTTATTCCTGATCCTGGTCATTAGGTCTTTCGGAGTCTTTCTCCAGAGAATACAGGATGCAGGTCATCCTGGGCAGAAGTGCATTTTGTGCAGAATACGAGAATCAAGATGCTGGCATCTTGTTCATGGCATCCTGTCTCATCCATGCGGAGGTCTCTCGCATGGATGAGATGAGCATCTCCATGGACCGCCACATGATCAAGGGACTGGACAAACCTGGAGCATCAGGTGACGGACCCAGAAATTCAGGACCGCCTTGAGAGATGCAGAACCTTTGAATGCCAGCCTCAGTCCACTGCTGTGTGATGTTAAGGATTAGCAGGGGCCACTGGTGTGTGGCATTGGGGCAGAGCAGGAGCAATGCAAATGGCAATGAGGGACTGGGAGGGGCTGGTGACGTCAGGGGCATCAGGGAGATCCTGGGCGATGTTGGGACATTAAGGAGCACATGAGGAGTGGCTGGAGCGTTGGCAATGTCTGGGGCAGTGTCAGAGGCATCAGGGAGTGCCATGGGCTGCATCAAGTGTGTAGTGTGAGCTAAGGGCTTTCTGATGTGGTAGCCATTACAAAAACTGAGTGTGAAAAACAGAGCAGAAAGTAACAGGAGCCGGATGAAGACCCAAGATCCCCTTTCTTTGGTGTCCTGAAATGATAGTGGTGCCACCGAGGGAGGCAACATTGAGCAGGGAGATGATCAGCGTTATGCAAGCCGAATCACTGCTAGCCAAGAAGTGTGCCTTGTACTGAAAAGGAGGTAGGCCTGGCAGTCCTCTGGGTCTTTATATCCCAGGAAAGTAGGATAAAATTCTCTGGAAGGAAGATGGGTGGAACCCTGGTCAATCGGGGCAAGTGAGGTCAGAGGCTGCTGCTGGAACTGAAGCCTAGTGACATACAGTGATGCTTGAAAGTTTGTGAACCCTTTAGAATTTTCTATATTTCTGCATAAATATGACCTAAAACATAATCAGATTTTCACACAAGTCCTGAAAGTAGATAAAGAGAACCCAGTTAAACAAATGAGGCAAAAACATTATACTTGGCCATTTATTTATTGAGGAAAATGATCCAATATTACATATTAGTGACTGGCCAAAGTATGTGAACCTTGGCTTTCAGTATCTGGTGTGACCCCCCTGTGCAGAAATAACTGCAACTAAACGTTTCCTGTAACGGTTGATCAGTCCTGCACACCGGCTTGGAGGAATTTTAGCCCATTCCGCCATACAGAACAGCTTCAACTCTTGGATGTTGGACTTTGCTATTCCAAAGCATTAACTTTATTCTTCTTTAACCGTTCTTTGGTAGAACGACTTGTGTGCTTAGGGTTGTTGTCTTGCTGAGATTCAGTTCATGGACAGATGTCCTGACATTTTCCTTTAGAATTCTCTGATATAATTCAGAATTCATTGTTCCATCAATGATGGAAAGCAATCCTGGCCCAGATGCAGCAAAACCATGATAAGCCACCACCATGTTTCACAGATGGGATAAGGTTCTTATGCTGGAGTGCAGTTTTTCGTTTCTCCAAATATAACGGTTTTCTTTCAAACCAAAAGTCCTATTTTGGTCTCATCCGTCCACAATACATTCTTCAATAGCCTTCTGTCTTGGCCACGTGATCTTTTGCAAACTGTAGATGAGCAGCAATGTTCTTTTTGGAGAGCAGTGGCTTTATCCTTACAGCCCTGCCATGCACACCATTGTTGTTCAGTGTTCTTCTGATGGTGGACTCATGACCATTAACATTAGCCAATGTGAGAGAGGCCTTCAGTTGCTTAGACGTTACCCTGTGGTTCTTTGTGACCTCCCCAACTATTACTTGCCTTGCTCTTGGAGTGATCTTTATTGATCGACCACTCCTGGGGAGGGTAACAATGGTCTTGAATTTCCTCCATTTGTACACAATCTGTCTGACTGTGGATTGGTGGAATTCAAACTCTTTAGAGATGGTTTTGTAACCTTTTCCAGCCTGATGAGCATCAACAACTATTTTTCTGAGGTCCTCAGAAATCTCCTTTCTTCATGCCATGATGCACTTCCACAAACATTTGTTGTGAAGAGCAGACTTTGATAGATCGCTGTTCTTTAAATAAAACAGGGTGCCCACTCACACCTGATTGTCATCCCATTGATTGAAAACACTTGAGTCTAATTTCACCTTCAAATTAACTGGTAATCCTAGAGGTTCACATTCTTTTGCCACTCACTAATATGTAATGTTGGATCATTTTCTCAATAAGAAAATGACCAAATATAATATTTCTGTCTCATTTGTTTAACTGGGTTCTTTTTATCTACTTTTAGGACTTGTGTGAAAATCAAATGATGTTTTAGGTCATATTTATGCAGAAATATAGAGAATTCTAAAGGGTTCACAAACTTTCAAGCACCACTGTACCATGGGCTCATTGCTCTCGGCTGCTGCTGCCAACCCAGCAAATGTGTATCGTGCAGCAAACGTGTCCAACTGGCAAAACTGGCTTCTGAGTTTTGATAGTTGGACCCAAGTCACGAGTACTGGGAAATCAGGATGACAAATAGACTCACTAGATGCAGAGCAGAGTGCAGGAAGCAATACTGAGTACATACACTATGCAGAGAGCCAAAGTCTGAATAACAGTCAGAATACTATTATAACCCCAAGTCAGAAAATTGGTATGGAAAAATTACCAATAAATGAATAAAGAAATCAGTGTTTCTTACATTTACTGTGACGTTATTTAATTTCATACAGCATGAATCCAAGATTGTTCATGTTTTCTCTGGTCAGTGATGTCGTTAGACCACACACGCATAAAATAAAAAGTCAAATTTACTATTTAAATCGTCAGTAGTTGTTCTTATTTACTCTCTCTTATTCATCTCTGCTATCTTTCTCCATATTCAATATGTAATGAAATTTGAAACACTAGGCCCTGGGGGTGGCATTGCTGCCCCAGGACATCTCCGAAACTTGAAATAAGGATTGAATATTTAATTGATCTATGACAGGCTTTTGTTCTCCACTGCTTTATGAAAACATATCAAATACAGCCGGTATATCTAAGATCTCATTAGGTGATTGTTAGAATATTATGACTATTCAACCTGTTTCTATTTTAGTTCTAAGATTTAAAGTTAACTAGATCTAGTTGAAGCATTTGATGTATTTACTGGATTTAAGAAAAACATTTGTCTGGTAACAAAATTAGTTTTAAAAGCTCTTCTGACTGGTACTGCCACTTTTGGTTTATTCTTTTTTGATGGGGGTTTTACCAGTAGCCTTTTGTCCTGTGGATGTAGTGGACTTTGATTAGTCAAGGTTCAAGAGTTTTATTCATCACACACACAGCCATGTAAACTATAACATGCAATGAAATACTTACAAGACACTCCGTATCCAAAGAAATCAAAATCGAGTACAGAAGAAAGATATATTCAATATATACACAGAGGAGGCAAGATTCCAAGCCAATTTGCAATGTACAGTCTATGTAAGGTGAAATGTAAAGTACAGTGATTGCTTAATAGTTCCTTTGGTGAAAATAAATAAAAAAATAAATCGAGAAACTAATTGTTATGTTTTCAAATCAAGTGAAACCTTTTGTGTGTGTGTGTCTGTGTGTGTCTGACATGTCTACCTGTGTTTTCAGACTGGGAGGCGAGGATAGACAGTCATGGCCGTGTGTTTTACGTTGACCATGTGAATCGCACCACCACTTGGCAGAGACCCAGCCATGCAGCCAAATGTTCCAGCATGCACTGCTCCAGCTCCGTTCAGCACATGGAGCGACTCAACAGGAGGTATGGCATCTTCAGGCCTGTTGTAATAAAAGTGGTTGACTACACAAAGCTTACCTACAAATGATATGTGGATGGAAGTTGCATTTAAGTCTCTGCACATATTTGCAGTAAGATTTTCTTCAAAGAAAACACACTGTGTAATTTTCTGTCATGCAGTTGCATCAGCAGTGATCTACAGGCATAATTTAACAGTGCAAAACTCAGCAGGTTTCTATGAAGAGGCTTTAGACTGGAATACTATAGTGCCATCTAGAGAATGCATGTGGCTGTGCACAGTTTATACATGTATTGCAAGTTATTCAGAGTATGTGCCAAAGGACAGGTGAAAAGACATAAGGTGCTTAGGAGCAGCTGTAAAGTATGCAGGAGCACGTATACCCTATAGTTTAGGTTGTTCTGAATTAACTTTGAGCTTTAAAAAAACAAGGAATCTTGAGGGAATCTAAAATCCTATTGCAAAATCCACCAATAGCCATTTTTGCAGTATGTTCTAATCACTAAGAAAGTAAATGGAGAAAATAACGAGAAGCTTTGGACTTTACATTTTAGTATTTATCATGCAATTTATGTGTTGCCTAGAATAGAACTGTAAAGCTTTGCTGTTAATGATATTTATGAAGTGGTAGGTATTGAATCCAGCTGTCGAGTCTGTGTTGTCTTCATCCACCATTTTTTGAGCTGATATGTTTGTAAAACCCAGATTAGTTCCGCACATTTGTTGGAGGAACTATCAGCAGGAGGTGCAATTCCACTGTGAGCAAAGAAACCATCTCAAATGAGTCGTAAACCACATGTGATGCAGCCAAAATCATGACTGTTCTGGTAAAAAAAATCCCTCACTCTCTGAAAGAGAGTCTTCCAAATCTAATAAATAGCCTACATTATGATATGATTAATTAAATAAGAACATGAGAATACACATCAAGACTTAGAAGCTGAAAAAATACTGTGTCAAACTGAGACAAATTTGAGTTAACATAGTAAATGAAGGATAGTAAAGGAAGTGTGGAGCTAAGTGGAGGTACAACCCCAAATTTTATTGAATTGCAGACAGTATGGACTGAAGGTGTTTTCATGTTTTGTGTCAACTTTATTTAATTTAATAATATACATCTATTTCTGCATTTCAGGCCTGCAACACATTCCAAAATAAGTTGGGATGGGTGCAGTATGCTAGTAATGAGGTGGAAAAAAAAAAAAAAAACTAAGTAATGTGATTTCAAACGTATGATGGCATTTTAGGGTCACTGAAAAAAATAAGAATATCTCAAGAAAAAACTCATATTTCAAGAACAAAGTCGTAGTATTTCTAGACTTAAAACTGAAATGCCGAAACTGTTACACTGTAGCCTAACTGTGAAAATGAGGGATGTAGGGGATTTCATAAAGGTTATTAAAATATATAATGAAGGATGTGCCATCGGCTAGGAGGCTTTCCCGCAATCCTGACAAGGATTAAGCGGATAAGAAAATGAATTAATGAATATAATAAACTTATACTTTTGCATAGGTTTTACAAACAAAGTGGGAACGGCAGGGCAGAAAATTGATGAAATAACTTGCTGGCAGTGGAAACATGTAAATGTGTCATATTGAGAGTCACTGGGATATTCAGTACAACCCATTCTACTCTCACTGTTTACTTTTGGAGAATTTAGAAATGTATGCTTTATATGATGAATGTGTTACAAGTGCGTGTTGATGATATAGCAGAGCTGACAAATTATAAGTGGTGTACACAAGCTTTTGTCTATATAGTGTACGTTGACCACTAATTAACCAGCCAAATGGAACAGCAACAAATAAATATTTCTTTCTATAAGTTCTGAATGCAATGCATAACAGTACACACAAGAAACATAGGAATGTGTTCTGTAATTTTAAAAAGCTTACAAATTATTGGTTTGTTGATAATTTTCTGCTCAAGTGTATTTGACCATCATCTTTTACACATCTGTTGCTCAGGTATCAAAACATCCGTAGGACCATGGCTACAGAGGAGAATACCAGTGACCGAAGGCTGGACAGCAGCAGCAGCAATGAGACTGAGAGTGACCTTCCAACTCAGTCTGCAGGTACTCCTATAAAATAGCTTTCACTCAGCCGGAAATTGTTCTGTTAACTTACAAATCACCATCAGATTTTTAGTGGAGTTATCCTGCTGATACTCTAGCTAGAGATCTCTAACAAATTTGTGATTAGGATATTGCTTTTGTAAAAGCCTTTTTAGGAAAGCTGGCAAACACAGCAAGTACCGTATTTTTCGGACCATAAGGCGCACTTAAAATCCTTTAATTTTCTTAAAAATCGACAGTGCACCTTTAAATGCGGTGCGCCTAATGTATGAATTAATTCTGGTTGAGCCTTCTGACCTAGAACCGATTGTAGATGGTACACGGTGCTCATAAATCTGTCAAAATGTTTTAGCACGGTCTTTGGTAGGTGACGAAGCTTAAGGCAAACGTAGTGCACAGCATCGTATAATAATACGGTGTGTGCTTCACCATTACGGTGTGTGCATTCATTCATTTATTTTCGAAGCGGATTTCAAACTCAACGCTATCAGTCACGCAGTACAACATGGAAATAGAGCAGCTGCGAGAGAATTCATCATTAACGAATCAATGATACGGAAGTGGAGGAAGCAAGAAGACGCCCTGCGCCAGGTAAAGACCAAACTGAGCTTCCGACGGAACTTAAGAGTTTTGTTTCATTTAATGCGTCTTATAACCCGGTGCGCTTTATGTATGAAAATAGATCCGTTAGCAGTCGATCATTGATATTGCGCCTTATAACCCGGTGCGCTTTATAGCCCGGAAAATACAGTAGTTTCGAAAATAAAAAAAGACCTGAATCAGTAATGTGCATTTTCCTTTGCAGAATATAAAACTAGATGTAGTCATATGCAGTTCTTGTTTAAGTTAGCAGAGCAGCACATTTTTTGCAATTTTTTTGAGACAATCTATTTCTGGACATCATTTGTTGTGTTTTCTTCAATGCAGATATAGAAATAAGAACCTAAAATATTTTTGAAATTCAACAAATCAAGGATGATGTGAGCTGTTTAGTTTTTGTACCAATGGCAAGGTTTTCATCCATTCTGTTCTGTCCACAAGTTCTGTTCTAATTTAGCATGTGTATTTATGTTTCAGATTTGAGAAGAGAAGGTTTCTCTTCACCAATGGGCAATGAGAATATCAATCTGCTTCTGCAGGGTCCAGCAGTAAAGTTTATCACCCACTCAGAATTCTTCACTGTTCTTCAGGCCAACTATGTAAGACATGAGGCATGATTTTATATATATATATACACACAGTATAATCGGTGTGATAACATAAGGTCAACAGATGTCAACAACTAATGTCTTTGTTTCTCTCAATGTGATTGTGTTATCTGGTAATCTAGCTAAATGTTTTTTAAAGATGTGATTTTCTCCTTAACACAACTGCAGTCAATAACACAAGAATTGTTTGGTGATTGAATTATGTTTTTTTATTGTGTACTTGTAATTTTTTGTTACAAGTGATCAAGTGCACCTTTTCTAAAGCAAATTGGATAAGAATATCTGCTAATTGGCTACATGTAGATGTAAATATTAATGTACTACAAGGCTACTGTAGCTAAGAAATAATGGAAGCTTACTTGCCTAAGGAATGCCTATAACTAAATAAATGAATGCAGTAATCAGATAACTACATGAATCCACAATATAAATCTGAATTATATCAGCTCTAACATACAGTCATGCAGGTACGTGCACAGTTAGACCCTGGGAGGTTGATCCCCTGGCCACTTGTCCTCAGACAATATACATTGTACCTTCAGCAGACCTTTATAATAATTGCATTTTATATGTCCTTCGAGTGCCATGTGGAGCAAAGGCTGTGCATTTTCATTGCTGTCATGAAACCTGCAAAAAATTGTCTCCTCCACAACTGCGACGTTTCCCAAAAAACATATTTTGGTGCGCCCACAGCTCAGCACTGATCCAGCATCAAAGTAGAATAAGTTGGCTTGGTTCCCAAACTTTTGAGCACCCTCTTCATGCCTCCTATTAATTTTCACCTCAATGCCAGTCATGGATACACACAACACCCCAGCATGATAACAAATGGTAACAAACACCACAGCACAGCAAATGGTAAAAACACATCACTGAAACTTTCATGCTTCCATTTTGTCTTTCCCTATTAAAGAAACATGATCATACATTTTTAAAAGATTGGTTTACATCAATGAACTTGTATATGTGATTTGTGCATCACTTTTAGCATATGTAAAAGCAAGTTATGCAGAGCGTTATCAATAACAATGGGCTAGGTAACATTATCTTCTTTTTCACATATTGGCCCTTTGTGTTAAGTATTGTTATTCCAAGATTCAACAACTGCAACAACAAAATATACAAACAGAAGTATAAACTGAAGAAATAAACCGAATAAAATATAAATTCATAATATGATAGAATATGTCAAACTAAATAACTATAAAACAAATATACTGTATATTACTGTTATATTACTGTTAAAATTATACGTTTGCTTAAGTGAAGGTGATGCAAGCTGTAAAGTGGGAACAGGTCCATATGGCACACAAAATACTTGAAAATTATCTCCAAATGTTATTACATTTAGTCTTTTATTTACATTTATTTATTTAGCAGATGAGCTTATCCAGAGCAACTTACAAGAGTTCTTACAGAATCAGAGGTAAAAGCATCACAGCTGTGAAGTATCAAAAAGTGCTGTTTTCTGAGTTGGGGGAATATGACCCGGCATATTCAGGCTCACAATTATATTTTGAACCACTGGAAAGAGACTTCTCTTGCCTAAGGAAATAATTCATGTTTTATATCTGGACTGGTCTAAACATCTGAAAACATGACTGTTGCTATGAGTGGCATCAGGCTATTGAAAGGCAGTAGAAATTGTGCATTTGGTGGGTGGAGTTGGGTGGGTGGAATGGGATGGAGTTGGGTGGGTGGAGTGGGATGGAGTTGGGTGGGTGGAGTGGGGTGGAGTTTCCCTTGAGCCCCTGACCCACAAAAATGAACCTGCAATCAAGCCCTTAAATTTTGGTCCACACCTCTGGTTGAGATATGTTTGTGCACAATTAAGTGCCGACACATCACTTAATCAGTCAGCGCAGTTTCAGTATAGCTGTTTGTAGTTGTGCACAATGTTGGTGAGAACAATTAAGCTACATTAGACTAATATCACCACCTCAAAACAGCAAATGTGTTGATTGCCCAAACTTTAAAAAAAATGTCTGATAACCCAAATCACAAGCTGCTTTTGTGTTTACTTTTATGTCATTACGAATATACACATGCTGCTTTTATAACACATATTCTGTCTCATTTGCAGGGGGCATACCAGACGTTTTGCAGTAGCACCTGTCTAAAGCACATGATTCTGAAAATTCGCCGAGATGCGCACAACTTTGAGCGCTACCAACATAACAGAGAGCTTGTCATGTTCCTTAACATGTTTGCAGATACACAACTGGAGTTGCCCAGAGGTTGGGAGATCAAAACAGATCCTCAAGGCAAGGTGAGATTTCAGTAGTGCATAAGATTTCATCTAGTTAAATAAAACATGGATATACAATCTTTTGCAAATGTTTGGGCGACCCTGGTCAAATTTTGTGTTGGGGTGATTATCTTAATGAAAGTTAACAACTGCTGAAGAGAGTAAAACCAAATATGGGAACTGTGGTGGTACAGTGGTTAACATACTGAATTATTGACCAGAAGATCCAGCGTTCAAGTTCCAGCACTGCCAAGCTGCCACTGTTTGGCCCTTGAGCTAAAGATCTAAAACCCATGATTGTTTACATTGTGCCTTATCAGTTGTATTAGTTGTAAGTCATTCTGGATAAGGGCATCTGCTGAGTGAATTAATGTAAATATGCATTATTTCTGCAAATTGTAATGAACCATTAAATAATCAACTAAGTACTGAGACAAAAAAACTACTCTGTTGTTTGGGTAATGTTTCTTTTCATTTACAAAATCAACAAAACATCTACTTTGACTAAACTTGTACATAAGACTGTAGCATCCTAAATCCTTAGCATATTGATATAGTCAAAACCAGTCATGCATTATGTAGAAATGACTGATTTTTGTGGAATTTTCTTGATTGTAGACATTCTTTGTGGACCACAACAGTCGAGCCACAACCTTTATTGATCCCAGAATTCCCTTCCAGAGTGGAAGTTTGCCTAACCACCTTACACATAGGCCACATCAACAGAGACTACGCAGCTATAGTGCTGGAGAGGTGGATGCACACACACATGGACACACACAGAAGGGAGACTGAGTGCATGTTTGTTCTCAGTAGAGAAGTGTGATGTTTTGTAAACAAGCTGTATCAACATGAACATGCTTAAATATGTCAAAAGACATATTTCTTTTTAGTTGTAATGTCCATGTAAGGTTGATGTTTTTGTGGTTTTGCACAGGCATCTGACGCATCTCAAAGCAGAGGAGTGTCTCTCATGGCTAGACCTAGGAACAGCCTGGTTGCAGCCATAAGGAGCCAATACCAACACGTCTCAGTGCCCTTAGGTCAGTCTCTGTTCACACGTACACATTCATCATTTTAAAATTACACACAGACAGAAGTTCTGCAGATGTGCCAAATAAATATGTGAAGTATCCCATTTTCCTACTGGTATACTGTACAGTGATACCTTGGTTCTTATCGTTGATTCGTTCCATAAGGCTTTTTGAGAACTGAAAATGGTGAGTACCATGCAAATTTTTCCCATAAGAAATAATGTAAAATTAATTAATTCCAAATTTGAAGAAAGTCCACACTGTATAAGACATTATATGCATTAATGGAGTTGTATTGTACAGGTGCTCACTGATTTACAAAGGGGATATGTTACGAAAAACCCATCATAAGTTAAATGTATCATGAACCAGTGAGTTAAACGAGTGTTTGGTAGAGTGGTCTATAGTGTATAGTAGCAGAGATATGGAATGGATACTATGATAAAGATACTATTAATGTAAACAGTTACATTAACCTATAGTTGGCCAAAATCATTAGCACAAACCTTATTTATAATAAAGTGTTGACAAATCTCATGTAACTTAGTGAGTTATGGATTGAAAGTCAAAAGTAAAACCCCTCTGTATTGGTGAATTGAGGGCGTTAGCATAGCTGCTAATCCTAACTGCAGCCTGTTGTCTGGAGCATTAAATTCCTGTTCCCATTCAGTTGGCAGTCAATACAACCCTTTTTAGGACCCATGGGGACTTGTTTGAATTAAGAATAAAGTACTACGGATGTAAAAATAAATAAAAACATAGTGAAAATAGTGGAGATCTTCACTGATAAATAGCAGAGATTCACTTCACTAGCACCGGCTATTCTGAATCTGAATCACTAAATCACTGTATACTGAATCATAAATCGTGAATCGAGTTTTGGCTGAAATGAGTCATGCAGCTCAAGTAATACAAGTTTAAGGGAGTGTGCCGAGTACCGAGCACCTGGCGAGAACCGAGAATTTTTTCTTGTTAAATGCGTAGAGAACCGAATTCGACGAGTTCTCAGGAGAACCGAGGTGCCACAATATATGGTATGGCAATCAATCCTTTAAAGGTTGTTTACTGATTTCTAATTGCCTCTACCCACTTCTGATTTATCATGACTCTTACTAGAGCTCATCTGTTTTTAATATTGCCAATATCTGCCATTTCCAGAATGTAAATATAATTTAAGTATAATATACATATACATATAAATAGATAACCATATTAGTTTTTTATTCTTGTTTTGAATCTTTTAGCTTAAGACCTGTAGAATAAAAGCATGAAACTTTGATCTGGTACTTCCCCCATGTATCAGGTCAGCTCATGTAACTGAAAAGGAAATGGCAAATGTTCCACTCATGTATTGGTCCAGGAGTGAAACCCTCGCTGGGGATATGATGTAACTGCGCTGTAAATGTAAAATTTAAATGGGCTTTAGAATAGTCCATTAACTCCATTCTGTACATGGTTTTAAATTACTGAAGACATTAAAGGGAGAAAATAAGAATTCAATTAGAATATCCACACTTCATTAGGAAATACAATGTCCTTTCTATGTATAGCACAGGAAATGCATGCATGTCCTATTAATATGCTAAGAGGGCCATATCACATTTTTCACTGTGCTCCACTGTATGCTTAGTTCCACAGTTTTTGAATTACAGTGGTGCTTGAAAGTTTGTGAACCCTTTAGAACAGGAGTGTCAAACTCATTTTCCGAGTATGCCATATCTGCAAACTCAGTTTCCGAGGGCCATATCTGCATTATAGTTGCCCTCAAAGGGCCAGTTGTAACTATAAGACAGTAAATGTATCTACTCCTTAACATGTTGTTAAATAACTGTTTTTTATATTATATATAATTGTTAAAGTAAACACAGTGAATACATTGCTGCACAAACAGAGTAGCATACGTAATTCACTCAAAATAAAAAATAATAGTCGTATATAAGCCATTAACAGAAGCAAATGTGATTCGGGGGAAAGAAAGACAAGTCAAAAATGTCGACGTATATTATACTCTTTGATGACTGATTCGGTCTCATAACACTAAAGACATTCCGGTTTTTCCCCTTGAAGCACAAACATGTATTCGCTTTGCCATCTTTTCTGAAACTGCCTTCCATCTCTATCAATTTTTCTCTTCCTGGACATTTTTGGATCATTTGTACCACTTGCTGGGATAAACCGCTGTCGTTAAACGCTGATGTGGATACACTGCCATCCAGTGGCGAGATGCCGTCATTTCGCGGGTAACGTAATCGATATAATCCGTAATTGGTAATGCAATGTGTTGTGGGAAATGTATTTTATGGTGAATTTACGCTTTATGTAGCGTAGACTCATTTGACATACACCTTTTAAGCTCTCGCGGGCCACATAAAATGACTTGGCGGGCCACGAGTTTGACAAATATGCTTTATAATATTCTTTATTTCTGCATAAATATGACCTAAAACATCATCAGATTTTCACACAAGTCCTAAAAGTAGATAAAGAGAACCCAGTTAAACAAATGAGACAAAAATATTATACTTGGTCATGTATTTATTGAGGAAAATTATCCATTATTTCATATTAGTGAATTGCAAAAGTATGTGTAACCTCTAGTATTAGCAGTTAATTTGAAGGTGAAATTTGTCAGGTGTTTTCAATCAATGGGATGACAATCAGGTGTGAGTGGGCACCCTGTTATATTTAAAAACCAGGGATCTATCAAAGTCTACTCTTCACAACACGGAAGTGTATCATGGCACGGACAAAGGAGATTTCTGAGGACCTCAGAAAAAAAGTTGTTGATGCTCATCAGTCTGGAAAAGGTTACAAAACCATCTTCAAAGAGTTTGGCCTCCACCAATCCACAGTCAGACAGATTGTGTACAGATGGAGGAAATTCAAGACCATTGTTATCCTCCCCAGGAGTGGTCGGCCAACAAAGATCACTCCAAGAGCAAGCCGTGTAGTTGTTGGAAAAGACACAAAGGAGCCCAGGCTAACTTCTAAGCAAATGAAGGCCTCTCTCACATTGGCTAATGTTAATGTTCATGAATCCACCATCAGAAGAACACTGAACAACAATGGTGTGCATGGCAGGGTTGCAAAAAGAAACCCACTTTGTTGAAAATAGGCAGCACTCAAGAACCATCGTTCATCAATAGCTGATATTATCACATAAACAAGGGATTACTTTGGCACACCTTTGCCAAGCACTACAATACAGAGTTAAATACACAAATGCTACTTAAAATGTCACTGCACAAAAAAAGAAATCCTTATATTTGGCATGTCCAGAAGCAGCATCCACTTGTCTAGGTTGAGGGACATCTGCGATGGACCAAACGTGTATTGTGGTCAGACAAATTAGTATTCCAGATATTTTTTGGAAGAAATGTACACCCTGTGCTCTGGACCAAAGAACAGAAGGACAGACTGTCATCAGTAACAAGTCTAAAGGCCAGCGTCTGTCATGCTATGGGGTTGTGTCAGTGCTCTTGGAAAAGGTAATTTACACTTCTGTTATGACAGCATTAATGCAGAAAAGTACATTGAGGTCTTAGAGCAACACAAGTTGCTTTCAAGACGACATATTTTCCAGGGACATCCATGCATTTATTACAAGACAAAACAAAACAAATCAGAAAAAGTTCTGATTCCGATCTTTCTTTGAGAACCAATGTTTCTAAACATTTCAGTAGATAAATGTTAATGATCTCTGCTGTGGATTTGCAACAAGTAAGACTAAGATATTTAGATACATAACCAGAATATTAGGAGCACCTATCGTGTGTATGTGTGTATGTGTGTGTGTGTGTGTGTGTGTGTGTGTGTGTGTGTGTGTGTGTGTGTGCATAGGTTTACAAATCACTATCTTGCATTTTAGAAACTCTGCCTGGTAGGGTTGTTTAACTGGTTTTGAACTCTGGACTGTTCAAAACCACTTCAAAACCAGATTCTGTTGTTGCTCTGTCGTTTGTGTGCTTCGGCTCTGTGAACATATCTTAAAGCTCTACAGTGGCTTGCCTTGCTCGCCTCCATGTTCTGCCAGTCATGACAGAAAATTTCAGCAACACGGAGGCAGCAGAAGCCACACCAGTCATGGACCTGGACCACCCAATCCCAGGAATTTGAAAGACACCTGGATGCATGGGTGATGTGTGCTTCTGCTGTGGCTCCAGTGAACATCTGGTGAATACCTGTCCAGTTTGACCCAGCACACACAGACTAGGAAGGTCTACATCAAGCCCATTTCAGGTTAGTGTGACTTCCTTCCCAGTGTCCAGACACTCTTTCATGATTCTTGTACCTCTACCTACTGCTCAACAAATTTGTATTTCAGCCCTGATTGACTCTGTCACTCAGGGGAACTTTCTGGAAGCTGACATGGCCTAAAAATGGCACCTCAAAATAGAATCAATGTCATCAGCCCTTCACATTGCGGTGGTGGATGCATACCTTGTGGGATCAGGTACTATAACCCACCAAACTCGCCTTATGAGCATTTCCGTAATATCTCTGCACTCTGAGATGATCTGCTTCAATTTTCTCCATATCCAGGGGACACCCCTCATTCTCAGCCAGCTTGGCTTCACTGACACAACACCACCAACTCCTGTCTACCAACAAGGTTGCCACCTGATCACACTTCTGTATCTCCCACTGTATTACCCTGACCCATCTACAGCTGCAGGCCATCACATCCTTCATAACATCCTTTCCACTGCCCAGCAATTATTAAGTATAAAATATTATTAAGGTATTTAGTGAGGAAAGGGCCACAGAGTTGCTCCCACATTGACCCTACAACTGTGCCATCAAACTTCTGGAAGGAATCATCCCTCCTTGTTTATGTATTTATCCTCTTTCCCCAAATGAGACTCAGACCATGTGTGATTATGTCTCAGAAGTCCTCACCAATGGGTTTATTCATCCATGTACCTCCCCAGCTTCTGCAGGGTTCTTTTTGTCCAAAGGAGGATGGTAATTTCTGGTCATGCATTGACTATAGAGGCCTCAGTAAAATAACTCACAAATAGCTGTATCCAATCCTCCTGGTCACAGGTGCCTTAGAACAGCTCAGGTCAGCACAGTTCTTTACTAATTTCGATCTCTACAGCATGTACAACCTGATGTGGATTTGAGAAGAGGATGAGTAGAAGGTGGCTTTCCTGAGTCCATACATTACGAGTATCTTGTCATGGGCATTGGTTTAACAATTCCCCGTCAGTGTTCCAGTCTTTCTTAAATGATGTTCTACGTGACATGCTGGGTGCCTATGACATTGAATACATTGATGATGTCATAATTTATGCTCCATAATTTGAATCCCATGTTTCCCACATCCATTGGGTTTTGCAATGTCTTCTAAAGCATAAACTATTTGTGAATGCAGAGAAGTGTGCATTTCATGTGCAATCCATCTCCGTTTTGGGCTTTGTCCTCTCTCCATCTGGTGTCACCATGGAAACAATTAAGTACAGGCAGTCCAGGAGAAGCCCCAACCTATCTCCATCAAGGTGCTTCAGCATTTCCTGGGGTTTGCCAACTTCTACAGGCAATTAATTCAAAGCTACAGTTGATCTTTGCTCCTCTCACTGCTCTCCTTAAGGGCAAGCCCCACACTTTCCACTTCACTCCTTAAGCCATCCAGACTTTCCAGCATTTAAAGAAGGCATTCTTCTTAACCTCAGTCCTTTGGCACCCCGACCCCAACCTTCTGTTTTATTCTGGAGGTAGACACATCTCAGCAAGAAGGCAAACTCTCCCCACTGAATGCAATTATGACGTGGGAGACCGGGATTTACTAGTGATCAAGTTAGTGGAGTCACTGGCTTGAGTGAGCTGAACATCCCTTTGTCGTCTACACAGACCAATGTAATCATGAGAACCTTCAGTCGGCTAAGAGAGTAAACCCCCACCAGGCCCTGGTCCAGCTGGTCCACCTGAGCCCATTCTGCCAGCTTCCTGCTTTTCCTGTGCCATCTATTTGGGACATTGATCAGGACCTGTATGCCACCCTCCAACAGACTCCTGCTCCAGCTCAGTGCCCAGCTGACATTTGTGCCTCCATTTTTGTGTCCCATACCATAGATTTCAGTACAGACATTCCAGAATCCGATGACCATACCACCATTCTCACCATAGTTGAAGGTTTTCTCATTCCATAACGTTCATTCCTGTGCAAAAACTACACTTGGCATTGAAGACATCAGCTTCTTTTTCACCGCATCTTTTGGCACTTTGGGCTCCTGGAGAACATCCTGTCAGACCGATTTGCCCAGTTACTTCAGAAGTCTGGTGAGCGTTTATGAAAAGGTTGGGCATCTGATTTAGTTTCATATCCGGATAACATCCCCAATCTAACGGCTAATATGAGCACCCCAGCCAGGAGCTGAGTAAGTATCTGTGCGTCTTCTGCCAGAACATTCAGGTGGAGTGTAGTCACTTTCTCCCCTGGGCAGAAGATAGTCAAGAACTCCCTGACTCACTCCTCCAAAAGCTTCACCCCCTTCCAGTGTGTTTTAGGCTACCAGTCTCATTTCATGCCCTGGAGTCTCTCTCCCACTGTCACTCTAGCCATTGATGCCTGGATTCCATGCAACAAGTCTGTGTGGTGGCAGAACCAAAGGACAGAGAGAGCCCCCATGTAAATCACCTGTCACTCTGTCCCAAGCTTCCCTGACATTTGTAGATATCCCCACCTTTCCATGTGTCCTGCTCAAACCAGAAGTTTCAGGCCCCATGGATGAAGCCATTTCTGCACCTCTCTTAGTCAGAGTTATTGAGAGTGCTTCTGCCTTCACTGTAGGTCATGTGAGGAATGTTGTTGGGTCTGAGCCTATGCATACTAGAACCTGGATTGATTCAGGCTGCCCACTTAGTGTATCCTGATTGTCCAGCTCCTTGGTCATGTAGTTGTCCTCGTACAAACTCATCCTATCCATGTGAGAGTCTCCCTCATGCATCGGCCTCTGTGGACTCCTTGAGGGGAGGGACTCAGCTTGTCACTCTCACAAACATTTAAACGTAAATTAGTCCGTTTTGAGCATCCCCATGCTTTTTGTTTTGTTTGGGGTTTTTCCGCACTCACCACGTTACTTTCGTGGCTCGTTTTGTATGGCCCTGTGCTCTCTGTTTTGTTTATGCTTTCCTTCACTCACCACATTAGTTCTGTGGCTCATTTCAGGCATCCCTACGCTTCTTAGTTTTGTGGACTATTTCTGTTCGTCCCGGTTTCTCGTTAGGGTTTTGGTTTCGCTTTTGGTTATCTGTGTTCTTCCCTAAGTTGTGTGAACTGTTTCTTTAATAAAGCTTCACTTCTTATTTTTTTATTATTGAAACGTACACACGTCTCACTTGTTCAGTCCTGCCGCCCAAGTTACAGAACTCTGGACTGTTTTGACTCTGTTTTGCTCTGGGTTTTTTGTGCTTGAATATTCTGTTGATATTTAATTAAGCTCTAAAGGGGCTTTTTGCGCTCTCCTCCTTTTTCCGCCAGTCATTAAAGACAGTGTGTCTGTGTGCATGCATGTGTGAGTGTGTATGTACACTATATTGCCAAAAGTATTCTCTCTCCCATCCAAATAATTGAATTCAGGTGTTCCATTTACTTCCAAGACCACAGGTGCATAAGATCAAACACCTAGGCATGCAGCCTGCTTCTATAAACATTTGAGTCGCTCTTAGGGGCTCAGTGAATTCCAGCATGGTACCATGATAGGTTGCCACCTGTGCAAAAAGTCTAGTCATGAAATTTCCTCACTACTACAGTGGTGATGAAAAAATTCTATATTTCTGCATAAATATGACCTAAACCATCATCAAATTTTCACACAAGTCCTAAAAGTAGATAAACAGAACCCAGTTAAACAAATGAGACAAAAATATTATACTTGGCCGGGGCGGGCAGTCCCGTTTAATGCTTCGTAATCACGTTCATGTTCCGCTCCTGTAGTCCATGTGGCTGTGGTTTGCTTTGCGTGTCCATCATCCGCGTTCGTTTCATGCTGCACGGGCTGTCCGGAGAACTATTTGAGAGCGAGCGTTCGCTCTGTTTGTTTTTTTTTATAGGGAGCATTTTTTTTCTCTCTTTCGTCTTCCTGCAAAGCCCCAGAGGGTTATTGTGGGGCTTTGCTTATGTCACCCAGTTAAAATACCTCGTTATTGTTACGGGTTTGCGAAGATGGAATAAAGCGAACCCAAAAAAAGAGGGGTTTTAGGACCCAAAATGCAGTTAGCTCCAGATGGAATTAGTGAACGAAAATCATGATTTAAATATACTCAAAAAGAGTGTGCTAAGTAATGAACGCTGTGCCAACGATGGCAGACAGCATGGAATCGAACCCTAAACGACTGTGTCAGGGTTCGTGACTTTAAGCGTCAGACAACAGCGAGACTACACGTGGCGCAGACAAAAAGGAGATTAAACCCTGACTGAAATGCTCCGCCTAGCGCGAGCTCAAAAATAGGGAAAACTAGTGAATGGACAAATTAAACACGATCGCCACTAACTGTGCTTAAAGAAAGGAATGATGCGAACATGAAAGAGATCGCTCAGCTGGGAAAAAGAGCGATCTCTCTCTCTCTCTCTCTCTCTCTCTCTCTCTCTCACTGAGGCTCGGGAGAAAGAGAGCGCGATGACGCGCTGTGACGTAAGGCTTGCTGGCTCCTGAGGATGCGAGGCAATGTCACGGTTCTACGCATGCATGCACAAGGTACAGGCTCCAGCGTGTACAAGGTACTGGCCTCATGACAAGGATGTGGAAATTGAGGAATGGGACTGAAGTGACACAACGTTCCTAATAGTTAAAGCATGAGTGAGCCGCCTGCCTTCCATAAACCCCAAATAGAGAAGCATGAATGGCGATGGGATAAGAGGGAGGTGCTCCAGCCGCCGCAGCGGCGAGTCTAAAGCCCCGGAGGGCTCCGGTGGGGCCTTGATGCAGCGTAGGGGTCGCAAACGACGGAACCTTACCCTGCTCTAGCGTCTACTGCCCTAGCGGGTTACCATCCGGCCTCCCGATCGTGCCGTTACTGTTTCTCTTCAAAGAAACAGCTGCTATTGTCCCTAACAAGGCCGATGGGTGAGGGCTCCGATGGGCGATGTTACCCCCATCACGGGTGATGGTGCAACACTGACTGAGCTTAGGATGGACATTATATGCCTGAGTCAACAGGTGTTGCCCATACTGCGATCAAGCAGCTTAATTAGATACACACGGGATCGCACAGTACTGCAATCGCACAGCCTTAACCGTGAATGCGCGACCATGCTCACTGTCAGGGTCTCAGCCTGATGAAAAGTAAGCCAACACTACTCCCTAGCGTCGGAGACAGGTAAGACCAATAACGGTTGTAAAGAGTGTTCATTATGTTTGAGTGCGTTCCTCAATGGCTCTTACTTCTGCTGTTCTTCTGCCCCTCCTTCTTGTGTGTCCGTGTTAGGGGGTGTGACGCGTCCTGTTTACATTTGCCCCTGACACTAGAGATCGAGCGTTCAAGGCTCCAGTCCTGCATTGATCGCTGAACCGTGCCTTCATATTTGGTTCTGGGTATTTACCCATATATTTTTGTTCACTAATTCCATCTGGAACTAACTGCACTTGGGTCCAAAACCCTTTATATTTTTATTTCCACGGTTCGCCTCTGTTTTAATATGGCAGACTGTAACAAGCTATTGTTTACGCTTGTTGTGGGAGGAATCTGTCACAACACACAGTGCAGCAATCCCTTCTGAGAATGGTGCTGCCTAGTCACAGAATTGTCAGAGTGCTCATGATGCTTACCCTGTCCTCCATTAAAAGGCTTGTTTATGCCAATAGCACAAAATAACAGAAGGGAAAACGGTAACTTATCAAGCTTATCAATCTCTAAATGTTATCTAAATGTTATGTGATATTAAGTATAGACAAGGTATTGGACAAATCAGTTTGTTGTTAAACAGTGTTTTATCATGTCATGTTATCATGTCATTATTACATTTCTGTGGATTCAGTCATTTTCACTATTGTTGTTCTGTTCAGGTTGGCAGTAGGCCTTAAGCCTGTCCCAGAAACACTGAGCACTAAGCAGGTGTACTCTAGACAAGATAAACTGATGTTAATTACATAGTGGATATTTGATCTGTTATGTTAAATGCTAAGACACTAGTCTGTTCTGTGGTATTTTTATTGAGACTTTTGTTAAGTTCGTGCACTATTCCAGTTCTGGGAAAATCTTTGTAACCACAGCAAGTATGTGGCTAACTAGAGCATATGTTTTGGTTGCCTGTACCTACATGGACCTTATCTTGTTGTCTCCTTATGGAACAGCTTATAATGAAAAGATTGTGGCATTTCTTCGCCAGTCAAACATCCTGGAGCTATTACAGGAGAGGCAACCTAGTTTGACCCGTAATCACATACTCAGGTGAGAATAACTGAATATATCGATTAACAAGCCATTTATCATTCACAAATATATTTAAACATTTTCTCCATGACCATTATTAATGTATATTTCCAAAGATATTCCATTTATATGTTTTTGTATCTGGCTGCTGTAATCAAAAAGTATTTTGTTTGCACTGAAAAATTATACTGTTGGATTTTGGATTTACATACTGAGAAAGCACAAATGTCTGAAAAGCATTCACGAACACTGGCTATTAAAGCTACATTCATGGTGAAAAGCATGTACATGTACAGTGAATATAACATAACTGGCATTCTTAATGTTTACACCAAGCATTTAGGATTATATTATAAGAGAAATGGCTAATTAAAAGTAGAAACTCACTGTATTATGCAGGGAGAAGATCCATTACATCAGGAATGAGGGGCCACAGGGTGTGGAGAAGCTGTCTTGTGATGCAGACCTGGTTATGTTATTAAGGTTGGTTTTCTTGTTGTATGTGCCATTATAATACCCAGTTCACTGGTGTGCTAAACGTTATGCCTAGCTTTACACTTATCCTGCCCGTTGGCTAAAATGATCACTTGATGTACTACAGTGGGGCAAAAAAGTATTTAGTCAGTCACTGATTGTGCAAGTTCTCTATCTTAGAAAGATGAGGTACACTTCAACTATGAGAGGCAAAATGAGAAAAAAAATCCAGGAAATCACATTGTAGGATTTTTAAAGAATTTAATTGTAGATTATGGTAGAAAATAAGTATTTGGTCAATAAATTTGGTTCAGCTCAATACGTTGTAACATACCGTATTTTTCGGACCATAAAGTGCACCGGATTATAAGACGCAATATCAACGATCGGCTGCTAACGGGTATATTTTCATACATAAAGCGCACCAGGTTATAAGACGCATGAAATGAAACAAAACTCTTAAGTTCCCTCGGAAGCTCAGTTTGGTTTTTACCTGGCGCAGGGCGTCTTCTTGCTTCCTCCACTTCCGTATCATTGATTCGTTAATGTTGAATTCTCTCGCAGCTGCTCTATGTCCATGTTGTACTGCGTGACTGATAGCGCTGAGTTTGAAATCCGCTTCGAAAATAAATGAATGGATGCACGTACCCTAATGCTGAAGCACATACCATATTACTCAGCATGTTTCCTGACTATGGTGGCCTTGAGCTTCGTAACCTACCAAGACTGTGCTAAAACATTTTGACAGATTTATGAGCGCCGTGTACCATCTACAATCGGTTCTAGGTCAGAAGGCTCAACCAGAATTAATTCATACATTAGACGCACCGCATTTAAAGGCGCACTGTCGATTTTTGAGAAAATTAAAGGATTTTAAGTGCGCCTTATGGTCCGAAAAATACGGTAACCTTTGTTGGCAATGACAGAGGTCAAATGTCTCCTGTAAGTCTTCACCAGGTTTGCACACGCTGTAGCTGGTATTTTGGCCCATTCCTCTGATTTGGCCCAGATTTGGGCCAGATCTCCTCTAGAACAGTGATGTTTTGGGGCAACACGGACTTTCATCTCCTTCCACAAATTTTCTATGGGGTTGAGGTCTGGAGACTGGCTAGGCCACTCCAGGACCTTGAAATGCTTTTTTACGGAGCCACTCCTACGTTGCCCGAGCGGTGTGTTTGGGGTCATTGTCATGCTGGAAGACCCAGCCACGTTCCATCTTCAATGCTCTCACTGATGGAAGGAGGTTTGGCTTAAAATTTCACGATACATGGCCCCGTTCATTCTTCCCTTAACACGGAGCAGTTTTCCTGTCCCCTTTTCAGAAAAACAGCCCCAAAGCATGATGTTTCCACCCCCATGCTTCACAGTAGGTATGGTGTTCTTGGGATGCAACTCAGCATTCTTCTTCCTCCAAACACGGCGAGTTGAGTTTTTACCAAAAAGTTATATTTTAGTTTCATCTGACCACATGATATTCTCCCAGTTCCTCTTCTGGAAATCATCCAATGCTCCTCTGGCAAACTTCGAGACGGGCCTGGACTTTGGGCCTGGCACTGCAGGATCTGAAAGTCCCCCTCTGGGTGTGTAGTATGTTTTACTGATGGTAGCCTGTTTTGTTTACTTTGGACCCAGCTCTCTCTGCAGGTCATTCATCAGGGTCCCTCCCGTGTAGTTTCTGGGATTTTTGGCCTCACCATTCTCATGATCATTTTGACCCCACGGGATGAGAATCTTGCGTGTGGGCCTCCAGATGAGGGGAGATTATCAATGCCTCTTTGTATGTTCTTTTTCCTTTTTACAATTTCCTTTTACAATTGGCTCCCACAGTTGATTATTTATTCACACCAACCTGTTTGCCTATTGCAGATTCACTATTCCCAGCCTGGTGCAGGTCTACAATTTTCTTCCTGGTGTCCTTCGACAGCTCTTTGGTCTTGGCCATGGTTGAGTTTGGAGTCTGACTGTTTGAGGCTGTGGACAGGTGTCTTTTATACAGATAACGAGGTCAAACAGGTGCCATTAATACAGGTAACGAGTGGAAGACAAAAGAGCTTCTTAACGAAGAAGTTAGAGGTCTGTGAGAGCCAGAAATGTTGCTTGCTTGTGGGTGACCAAATACTTATTTTCCACCATGAGTTACAATTAAATTCTTTAAAAATCCTACAATGTGATTTCCTGGATTTTTTTTTCTCATTTTGTCTCTCATAGTGAAAATTACAGACTTCTCTCATCTTTCTAAGTAGGAGAACTTACACAATCAGTGGCTGACTAAATACATTTTTCCCCACTGTATATACTGCACAAACATGGGCTATATACTATATAGGAACTATATAGAGACCATAGAGTGTAGACAGAGCACACACAGGGACTGGGCACAGGGGGACTGGACAGCTGGACACGCATCTCAGAGACTTAAGGAGAGCCACAGTGATTCTGTGCAAAAGGTACTATAGCTGATGAACTGGCAAGGAGTCGAGTGAAGACTGAGGTTTCCTTGACCAGTACCACTCTACAAACACCAGATGGAGACAAACACCACAGCATTGAGACACACACACTCACACACACACACACACACACACACACACACACACACACACACACACACACACACACACACAGAGGGAGAGGGTTGAACAGTCAGTCACACAGACAAGTATATTGACACCATCTATTGGGCTCTAATTTCCAAAAATTTTCCAAATTGACAGAACACCACACATACACGCCTGAGTAACACGAACTGGGCCTCATAATTCATACACACTCTCACACACACAAAGCAGTCTATTGCACTGTAGACTTCTTTTTTTCTGCTGCTAGTCATGGACATTCTGCACTATGTAAGCATCTACCTCAATAGAAGTAAATGGTTACCAGTCATCCAACTCTCTGTCTGCACTGTATGTTTTGTCTTGCACTGTTTCATTTTGTCGCACTGTTTGTACTGTCTGCACTAACTTGTACTAATGCACACACCGCACACGTGCACTTTAAGTAATGTTTTTTGTTTTTGTTCTTTTTAACAAACTAGTATTGTGCTGTCCTCATTGTCTTGTCACTATATAGCACCTGTAAGTCCTAGAGGAACGTTGTTTCGTTTGACTGTGTACTCTGTATATGGTTGAAATGACAATAAATCTGACTTTGACTTTGACTTTTGATTTTGAAATGATTACGTATGTATTGCTGATCTTCCAGGCACAAGCTGCATTTATACTTCAACTATTAAATAGTCCCTTTGATCTTGGATTTTTACATTTTTATTTAATGTATTTATTTGGCAAACGTATTTATAAAAGGCTGCACGATAATGGTTCACATGATAGTAGAATTGCAGACAGATCAGAGAGAGGACCATTTATAGCAGGTTGGACTAAGTACACATGTAAGGTAGTAGATACAGAATAATACAGAGCAGTATGTGACAGCCAGGAACACACATCATAAACAAAGCTTTATATGACTCAGTAAAACCAACAAGCATCCTATGCTCATTTCTGGTTCTGGTCTCTTTCTGCAGCTTGTTTGAAGATGAGATCATGTCATATGTTCCTCATCCTTTTCATCCTGGACTCAGCTTCTCTCCACGGTGCTCTCCTGGATCCTCACCTCAGAACTCACCAGGTATTTGTGACTGTGTGCTCTAAGCATGGATTTTTGTGTGCAGTCTTCACATTGTGCACCATAGTTAGCAGCAAACAATTATTCTGTTAAGGGGTTACTAGTAATTGATCTAATATAAATTAATCCTACTTTTAGTTTGAAATTGCTATTTTATGAGAGTTATCTGTATTTACCATAATGAGGTTACATATTGTAATGTGTTTACATTTACGAAAAACGCGGGTATCAGACACAATCTCAGTAGCATTTATGGGTGCATGGCTTCCTGCAGAGAGTTGGTTTAATCTGTTTGTCTGCTGCCTGACACCGGCTCTAGCTAATCAGCCCCTAACTAAACTCTGCCATAAGAATATGGACTACGGTATGTTATAGGAAATGAGCGAAGCACCTTCTTCATTCTTTGGTAGAACGACTTGTGTGCTTAGGGTCGTTGTCTTGCTGCATGACCCACCTTCTCAGATGTCCTGACATTTTCCTTTAGAATTCTATGATATTATTCAGAATTCATTGTTCCATCAATGATGGCAAGCCATCCTGGCCCACGAGCAGCAGACAAGCAGCAATGTTCTTTTTGGAGAGCAGTGGCTTTCTCCTTGCAACCCTGCCATGCACACCACTGTTGTTCAGTGTTCTTCTGATGGTGGACTCATGAACATTAACATTAGCCAATGTAAGAGAGGCCTTCAGTTGCTTAGACGTTACTCTGGGTTCCTTTGTGACCTCGCCAACTATTACACGCCTTGCTCTTGGAGTGATCTTTGTTGGTCGACCCCTTCTGGGGAGGGTAACAATGGTCTTGAATTTTCTCCATTTGTACACAATCTGTCTGACTGTGGATTGGTGGAGTCCAAACTCTTGAGAGATGGTTTTGTAACATTTTTCAGCCTGATGAGCATCAACAACTCTCTTTCTGAGATCCTCAGAAATCTCCTTTGTTCGTTCCATGATACACTTCCACAGACATGTGTTGTGAAGAGCAGACTTTGATAGATCCTTATCCTTTAAATAAAACAGGGTGCCCACACACACCTGATTGTCATCCCATTGGCTGAAAACACCTGACTCTAATTTCACTTTCAAAATGAACTGCTAATCCTAGAGGTTCACATACTTTTGCCACTAACTAATATGGAATATTGGATCATTTTCCTCAATAAATACATGACTAAGTATAATATTTTTGTTTCATTTGTTTAATTGGGTTCTCTTCATCTACTTTTAGGACTTGTATGAAAATCTGATGATGTTTTAGGTCATATTTATGCAGAAATATAGAAAATTCTAAAGGGTTCACAAACTTTCAAGCACCACTGTACAAAATAGTAGATATATAATAACAGTACAAAACATTTAATGTCTTTTAATTTTCTGGTCCATCACTTTTGCATTTGAGTAGGCTACTATTATTTGTTTGTTAGGTCACTCCCTGTTCTTATTATTTTTAATTAAAACGTTTCTATGCATTGGAGCCTAAAAATGATTCATTTCTGCATAAGCTGGTATTCAGTTATCATACTCTAGTTTTCATTTTTGTGAAGCAATATATAGCTCTAGACTAAACCAATATTTACACAAACTTCCATGCTTACTTTTCATCAATTACATACATACACAGTTACATAGAATTAGGAGTTTTAATAAAAGTTATGATAATGTGTTCATATTAGCAACATGAGAAAGAAACTACCGTAACATATTTACTTCATGTAATGTTTACTTTTGTAATGAAATGAAATGTAATGTGTGTGTGTGTGTGTTGGAAGGACTGCCGAGAGCCAGAGCACCTGCTCCATACCGCAGAGACTTTGAAGCCAAATTGCGCAATTTTTACAGGAAGCTTGAGGCCAAGGGCTATGGTCAGGGGCCAGGAAAAATCAAGTAAGTGTGTGTTTGGAGATGAGATGGAGATTTGTGTGTAAGGATATACAGTATGTACAGTCACCTTAAATGCTCATCCCCATATCTATCTACATTGTGGCAGGCTGATCATCAGAAGAGACCATCTGCTTGAAGGGACCTTTAATCATGTGATGGCATATTCACGCAAGGAGCTCCAGAAGAATAAACTCTATATTACCTTTGAAGGAGAAGAAGGGTAAAAAAAACAATCATGTCACTTTCTTTTTTCTGTCATAAGAGAGGGGCTTAAAATAGATTTGATATTTGTAATAACTAATTCATGCATAGGTTTGGTGGTTAGACCCACACAACTATATTGGTAATACAACAAGTGCTCCTAACTGTTTAACATGACTAATAGAAGAAAGCATACAGGCTGAACTGAAAAGTCTTCTACAAAATCTATATTTCTGTATAAACTTTAATTGCCCTACCCATTACTTTTAAGATTTATTTTTGCTGTTATTTTCTCTATTCAAGGAAATGTGTCAAAATTATTGTCCGTGGTAATTGCATATATGTTACAGATGCAGCAGATGAAAATGAGAAAAATGCATTTTTGCACACCCTCTCTATATACAGTGGTTCCTTGATTCTCATCGTTAATTCACTCCAAAGGGCTTGTTGAGAACTGAGAATGACGAGTACCGAGCAAATTTTTCTCATAAGGAATAATGTATGTTGAATTAATCCGGTCCAGACCCCCAGAAAATCCACACTGTATAGGCATTATATGGATTAAAGAGATATTTACGATATAGATATGTGTTGAGAAGTCCATCATAAATGAAATGTATCATGAACTGAGGATTTTAACAAGTGTTTGGTAGTGTCTATACTTTATATAATGGATCCTATGATAAGTAATGATAAGTAAGATAATGTTTAAAACACTCATATGAACCTACAGTTGGCCAAAATAATTAACACACAGCTTATTTTATATCAAAGTGTTGAAAAATCTCATGTAATTTAGTGAGTAATGGATTTAAAGTGAAAAGTAAAAGCAAAACACTTACTCTACTGGTGAACTCCAGGTGCTAGCATAGCTGCTAATGCTAACTGGAGCCTGTGTTCTGGAGGAATCATATAGAGACTTATTTGCACTAAGAATACAGTACTGTAGAAATAAAGAAAAACACGATAAAATGCTGGAGATCTTCAATGAGCAAGAGCTTTTGTGAATCTGAATCACTGTGTACTGAATTGTGAATCGAGTTTCGCCTGACAATTTTTTTCTTGTGAAAATGTGTCAAGAACCAAATTCGACGACTTGAGAACCAAGGTACTACTGTGTTTTACTTTTACTTTTACTTTCAATCCATTACTCACTAAATTACATGTGATTTACAACACTTTATTATAAAATAAGCGTTGCGTTTATGATTTTGGTCAACTGTAGGTTAATGTATAAGTGTTAACGTAAATGTTAATGTGTAATAGGCTCAGCTATGATACAGTATAGACTATATTAAACTCATCGGTTCATGATATATGTAACTTCTGGTGGATTTGTCGGAACATATCCCCATCGTAAATCAGGGAGCACCTGTACAATACAACTCCATTAATGCATATAATGCCTTATACAGTGTGGATTTTCTGGTGGTCTTGAACAGATTTATTTAATTTACATTATTCTTTATGGGCAAAACTTTGCTAGGTACAGTAGTAACCGAGGTACCACTGTATTTTATTACTAATGCTATGACAGAATTGTCTTCCTAATTATAATAGTGTGAAAAAAGCTTATACAGAACTGAAGTAATATTTGATATTTCTTTTTTGCTTAAATATGCTAGTAGCTTTCATTGTATAATTACCCTTATCTGTCTATGCAATATAGTCTGGACTACAGTGGGCCTTCGCGGGAGTTCTTTTTCTTGCTGTCTCAGGAGCTGTTTAACCCCTACTATGGCCTGTTTGAGTACTCCGCCAATGACACCTACACTGTCCAGATCAGCCCCATGTCTGCCTTTGTGGAGAACCATTTAGAATGGTGCAGTATTTCTTTCCCTAACTATGGTGATAATGAAAGAAAGGCAAATATGTTGCATCAGTTATGTAAAACAATGGAAAAAATAAAATCCTAAAAGGTTTTTGATGTGTTTATTAACTTAGAAGGGCATGTGTGATATGATTTCTATTTTCACATTCATTAAAATATTACTGACCCATACATGTATGTTGAAATTGTGCAACAAAGACATAGACAGGATATATAGCATTATTATGAAAATAATTTTGAATGTATTGCTATCCATTTTTAGTTCATCTGTTAATGTTTACATGTAATGTACATTTAAGCCACTGATAAGCTGATGAGGACAAACCTAACGCATGCAATATAAGGGACAGCAGAAACAGGGTACAGACCAAAAATGTCCATTATTCTACATTTGATGACTATATTTGATGATTATATTCTAAGCAAATATGACAACTGTTACTGGAATGTTGATAAGGTGTGTATATGCAGTTCATGACCTTTTATTGCGAAGACACTGCTTTGGTGGTACTTTGGTGGTAAAAGTAAAGCTTCTTAAACAAGATCTATTAATGTTCATAATAGTGTGAACCTGAAGGTGCACATCAGAGGGGAAGAAGAACTAAATAAAATGGGGTTATGCCGTACATGTACAGTACTGTGCAAAAGTCTTAGATCACCATTAGATTAGATATACCATTGTTTTAGCAATGGTATAATGACCATATACTTATAATTATTTCTCAATCTCTATTATAATACAACTAGAAATACAGGTATACAGTATTAAGAAAACTTAAAAGAAAAAGAAAAAAACAGCTTCTATAGGCTACAGTGGCAAGTATTTAGTATGACTACCCCTTACACTCGGTAGTAGCAGCATCTGGCAGATTCATTGGGATGCCAAGTTGACCCTTTTACAGTTTGAAGAAGCTTGATCAGGAATGATCTTTTTGGAAGGGTAGCAGCAAAGAAACCACGTTTTCAGAAGGAGAACAGTGTGAAAAGGACCACAGTGGGGCAAAAAAGTATTTAGTCAGCCACTGATTGTGCAAGTTCTCCTACTTAAAAAGATGAGAGAGGTCTGTAATTTTCTTCATAGGTACACTTCAACTATGAGAGACAAAATGAGAAAAAAAATTCGGGAAATCACATTGTAAGATTTTTAAAGAATTTAATTGTAAATCATGGTGGAAAACAAGTATTTGGTCACCCACAAACAAGCAAGATTTCTGGCTCTCACAGACCTGTAACTTCTTCTTTAAGAAGCTCTTCTGTCCTCCACGCATTACCTATATTAATGGCACATGTGACCTTGTTATCTGTACAATAGAAACCTGTCCACAGCCTCAAACAGTCAGACTCCAAACTCAACCATAGCCAAGACCAAAGAGCTGTTGAAGAACCCCAGGAAGAAAATTGTAGACCTGCACCAGGCTGGGAATCTACAATAGGCAAGCAGGTTGGTGTGAATAAATCAACTGTGGGAGCAATTGTAAGACATACAAGACCATTGATATAGACCATCTCCCTCGATCTGGGGCTCCATGCAAGATCTCATCCTGTGGGGTCAAAAATGATCATGAGAACGGTGAGCAAAAATCCCAGAACTACATGGATGGACCTGATGAATGACCTGCAGAGAGCTGGGACCAACGTAACAAGGCTACCATCAGTAACACACTATGCCGAGAGGGACTCAGATCCTGCAGTGCCAGGCGTGTCACCCTGCTTAAGCCAGTACATGTCCAGGCCCATCTGAAGTTTGCCAGAGAGCATATGGATGATATAGAAGAGGATTGGAAGAATATCATGTGGTCAGATGAAACCCAAAATAGGACTTTTGGTAAAAACTCGACTGGAGGAACAAGGATGCTGAGTCGCATCCCAAGAACACCATACCTACTGGGAAGCATGGGGGTGGAAACATCATGCTTTGGGGCTGTTTTTCTGCAGAGGGGACAGAACGACTGATCCGTGCTAAAGGAAGAATGAACGGGGCCATGTATCTTAAGATTTTAAGCAAAAACCTCCTTCCATCAGTGAGAACATTGAAGATGGAACGTGGCTGGGTCTTCCAGCATGACAATGATCCCAAACACACCGCTCGGGCAACAAAGGAGTGGCTCCGTAAAAAAGCATTTCAAGGTCCTGGAGTGGCCTAGCCAGTCTCCAGACCTCAACCCCATAGAAAATTTGTGGAGGTGGTTGAAAGTCCATGTTGCCCCAAAACATCACTAGAGGAGATCTGCATGGAGGAATGGGCCAAAATACCAGATACAGTGTGTGCAAACCTGGTGAAGACTTGGCTCTTTGCCAACAAAGTTTATGTTACAAAGTATTAAGTTGAACCAAATTTATTCAAATTTATTGACCAAATACTTATTTTCCACCATAATTTACAATTAAATTCTTTAAAAATCCTACAATGTGATTTCCTGGATTTTTTTTCTCATTTTGTCTCTCATAGTTGAAGTGTACCTATGAAGAAAATTACAGACCTCTCTCATCTTTCTAAGTCGGAGAACTTGCGCAATCAGTGACTGACCAAATACTTTTTTGCCCCACTGTAGATTTGCTAAAGCTCACAAAGACTAGAATGAAGAACAGTGGAAAAGAGTATTACGGAGTGACAAATCCAACACCTAGTTGGGTCCAATCATGGACAATATATTATACACTGCCCAGCCAAAAAATGAAATTCACCATCTGGATTTAACCAAGCAAATAGTTAAATAGTTAAAAAAGAGCCTCCCACCGGATAATTACTGCATTGGTAATTATGTTTCAGTTGGCAACAAGTTATTTAACTTGTCTAGTCTTCTCCAGCACATCCCAAAGATTCTCAGTGGGGTTCAGGTCTGGACTCTGTGGTGGCCAATCCATTTGTGAAAATGATGTCTCATGCTCCCTGAACCACAATTTGACCGTCCTGAAACAGATGAACATCTTTTCCACGACCACAGGATGTGTCTTTCGACATGGTTGTTTAACAAATGAGAAGCTACTCACTGCGTTAGTTAGGGTTAAATAATGTGTTGCTGGCTGCAACATGATCACCAATGCAGTAATTATCAGATGGGAGGCTCTTTTTTTAACTATTTAACTATTTGCTTAGATAAATCCAATTGGTGACTTTTTTTTTTGTCCAGGCAGTGCATATTGTCATTATAGCATTGCTAAAACAACAAATCTAATGGTGGCCTAAGACTTTTGCACAGTACTGTAACTCAGCCACTTCAGATAGTGTTTGAATTTTAGATTGTCTTAAAGCAACTCTAAATCATTGGTCCACAAATGTAGACACGACATAAAATCTGTAAAGATTAATAGCCATCAGTATGTGTACAGGAACATTTTATTTTTAGCTTACTGCCTATACAATCAGGCTTTAATAATATGATTTGTTTCAGGAATAAAACACACAGATAGATTGGATGGCTTACCAGTAAGATAAGAGTCTCAAGTGCAGTGCATAATAAAGTTAGGTAACTTAAGTTACATAAGTGCAGTAAGTGATTAAGTGAAGTAAGTATTAACACTAATGATGTCCTACCCTGCAGGTTCCGGTTCAGCGGACGTATTTTGGGACTGGCGCTGATTCATCAGTACTTGTTGGATGTTTTCTTTACTAGGCCATTCTACAAAGCCCTCCTCCGACTGTAAGTTTTATTCTTGACTCAAGTAGACACAGGTTAAACCAGTCTTATATTTTACAAATTAAATTTGATGTTTGACTGTTTAGCTTCAGTTTGAATCAGTTTGAATTACATCTATGATCTAAGGCAACAGTCTCTCTATAGGTCAGGGATGTCAAACTCATTTCTCCTGAGTGATTACATTACTACAGCAACAGTTACTGTTTGCTGGAGGACAAGGCAACAAACAAAGTACCTACAGATTTTAAAGAAGAATTAAAATATCCTTTAATAATTAATGTGTCTATCCATTTCTACTAAATGTGTTCAGTTTATTAATGTAACGGTTCTGTACTATAAACTGAAGCGTTCATACATATAAGCTAGAATTCAACATTTCACCATACAGTCTTTCAACATTTGACTATTCAGTGTAGTCGGCACTGCCAAACATAATAAAACTACATTGATAGCAATGCTGCTACACTAGTTTTTCAGTTAAATTAAAATTACAGTTCACTCAAACACTGTTTTTCATTGTCTATTTGCAGTGAATTACTACACAACACTGTTGGCATAAAATGCAATTAAAAACCCAGAACTTCTGCTCTCCTCTTTTATGGACTTTTTTGTTTAAATTTAGAAACCACACCACTTTTGCTACAAACTGATGGTAGGACCACAAGTTCAAGTGATGACAGCGCGAGTCCAGTCCACACATAGGTGGCAAATGCTGAGGCATACATTATTACCTGTGATAAGCAACTAGTAGCAACATTAGGAACTACAGGTGGCACGACATTCTTTTTTGTATACAAATCCAGAAGTAGTTGCTTGAAAGTTAAATGCCATACTTTCACTTTTCATTTTTAAATTTCCTGTGTTAGCCATTTCAGACCCAAGTTTGACACCCCTGCCACAGATAAGTCTGTTTAATTTGCCTATAACACAGTATCATTCTCAAAGTGATTTCTGACTGGCTGAGAGGTGTATCTAACTTATTTAAGGATGCATGTAAGGAAATTAATTAGGTTATACAGTAAATAAAAGAACCAAATAACTGCTTCAGATGAGAGCAGAATGTTTTTAATTTAATAATAATAATAATAATAATAATAATAATAATACATTATTTATGTAGCACCTTTCACAACACCCAAGGTCGCTTTACATAGAGAGCACAAATTACACAGATACAGTAGATGAGGAATGAAAATGCTGAGAAAAAAGATACGTTTTTAGATGAGTTTTAAACAGAGAGAGGGGTTGTAGAGCGCAGAGAAAGAGGGAGCGAGTTCCAGAGCAGGGGGTCAGCCACACTAAAAGCTCTGCCTCCCATTGTGGAGAGCCTAAACCTGAAATCAGATGACCGTACAGTGTGGGAGAGAGTGTAGTGATCGAGCAGACTAGACATATAGGCAGGGCTTAAGCCATAAAGTGATTTAAATGTTAGCAGTAGTATTTTATAATGGATGCGACGATGAATGGGCAACCAGGGAAGTCGCTCAAGCACAGGAGTGATGAGTTCAATTTTCCTTGTGGAAGTTAGAATCCTTGCAGCAGCATTTTGAATAAGCTGTAAGGGACGGAGAGTTTTAGATGTTTTAACTACACATTGCTAGTGGTACATCTTTGCTAGTATTGGACCCACTTTTCAGTTGTTTTAATTCTTCATGGCAGTGATTCAAAAAGGCACTGGAAATATTCCTCAGACCTCTTGGGCCATATTGACATGATCTTACGGTTGCTGCAGATTTGTCGACTGCACATCCATGATCCACATCACGAGTTTAAACAATGTTCAGTTGGTATTAAGGAGGTCTTAATGTGCAAGAAAATTTCTCCCACACCATTACATTGCTGCCACAAACCTGAGCTGTGGATACAAGGGAGAATGAATCCATGCATTTATGGTGTTTACACCAAATTCTAATCTGGTCATCTGAAGGTCGCAGTAGAAATCGAGATTCCTCAGACCAGGTGTTTTTCCAGTCTTCTGTTGTCCAATTGGTTAGCCTGTGTGACTTGTAGCCTCTTGTAGTTGTAGTTGTCTGTTCTTAGCTGACAGGAGTGGCACTCAGTGTGATCTTCTGGTGCAGTAGCCCAGCTGCTTCAAGGTTCGATGAGTTGTGCTTTCAGAGATGCTCTGCTGTATACCTCAATTGTGATATGTAGTTATTTGAGTTACTGTTGCCTTTCTATCAGCTCGAACCAATCTGGCCATTGTCCTCTGACCTCAACATCAACAAGACATTTTAGCCCAGAGATCTGCTGCTCACTGGCACACACTTGCTGTGTGTGAAAATCCCAGTATATCATCAGTTTCTGAAATACTCAGATAAGCCCATCTAGCACCAACAACCATGCCACTTGAATCAATTTTCATGTCCATTCTGATGCTCAGTTTGTACTTCTGCAAGTAAATTTAAATAGACGTTGTCTGTTACATTTAATTATGTTCCATCATTTAAATTTTTCAGCTGAAGTATATAGACATGTTGTGTGCATGTGTGTATGTAATTACCTTGTGCAGAGCGACTGATCTGAGTGATTTAGAGTATCTGGATGAGGAGTTTCACCGAAGCCTTCAGTGGATGAAAGATAATGACATCACCAACAGCCTGGATCTGACCTTCACTGTGAATGAAGAGGTCTTTGGACAGGTACTGCATGCCAATTATCTCATCCTGCACATAAGGCTCAGTATGAAAGAAATACAACACAGTGGACATTAAAATGAAGCAGAAAAAGTCATTGAAAGTCTGTAGTAGAATAGTGTAGTTACTGTGTGACCTTGCTTAATGTTCATAGGTAACAGAGAGGGAACTGAAGTCAGGAGGATCGAATATCCAGGTGACCGAGAAAAACAAGAAGGAATACATTGAAAGGATGGCCAAGTGGAGGGTGGAGAGAGGTGTGGTGCAGCAGACCGAAGCACTGGTTCGGGGTTTCTATGAGGTGCCTAAACACACGGAACTGTTCTGACACATACAAGGGTCATCTTTATTCTATTAGTTAGGTTTCTATTATTGGCACATCTAATTAAAGTTTAAGACATTATGTACTAAAAAACAACAGGAACAATGTGGACATTAGCTAAAATAATAAACCTTAAATACATTTAACACATTTATTAAAGACATAACATAAAAGCAGTTGATGGGACAGTCTTCTCACAATTACGCAAAACGTAGTATGTTAAAAAACTTCAGGCTGTGCCACCTTGTTACCAGCAGAGGACGCCAGAGGTGCAGAACTCGAGCCAGCACATCTGACTGTGAGAGATTTGTTTTTCCCCAGAATCCTTCAAGCTAATCTGCTATAATTTATCTGCACATGCCTGACATGAATATTTAAAGTGCAGCAATGTCATTTTGTAGAGATGTGCTAGTATGGTACGTTAGGGCATTGTGGATGCAGATTTATACTGTACATGGACCAAGCAGAAGCTCTACATGATTCCACTTGTTTAATCAACTGGTCTTCAAATGGTTATTAGGCATGGCTTCTATTTCCTAAAAGTAAATGTTGACTTCTCAATTATAGTATGCAGTATCAAAACTAATCAACAATGTAGGATATGCTAGATTAGTCTGTCTGCATTGATGGTTGTCTTTGTGCTTATTATTTTTCTGATCAGGTGGTAGACTCACGTCTGGTGTCAGTTTTTGATGCTCGGGAGTTGGAACTGGTCATTGCTGGGACAGTAGAAATTGATTTGAGCGACTGGAGGTCCAACACTGAGTACAGAGGAGGTAAGAGTGCATGTGGGAGTGGCACGGAGTCTGCGTTGATACTATTAATGTGATCTTGAGTCAGCCAGCATCATGCTGATCTGTACCGTGAACTGGTATATATAAATCACATGAAAAAAAGTGCTATTAAAATATGCACGTCAATGATTTATGGATTATACCTTACAGAAGCAGATTTTTCAAACAGTGTTATTCAGCTGGTGCAGATATATAGCACGACACTGTTTATTTCTAGCCTAAAAGTCATCTGCCATAGATGAATTACTATGTCAAATATACCTGTGAATGTCCATAACTCATTAACCTCAATGAGTGATGGGCTGGGATTCCCAGAATACTCATCTGGCCGTCAGTAACAGCTAAGCTTTGAATTGCCCATCCTAATCATGAACTCAGTTTGCACCATTTGACCTGACTTACACTCAGAAAGTCTGACCTCAATGTACTTGTGGTTTGAAGGTGTGTTCAAGTAATACTCTTCTCTTGTAATTCCTTCCAGGCTACCATGATGGACATATTGTGATGCAGTGGTTCTGGGCTGTGGTGGAGCACTTCAATAATGAGCAGAGGCTGCGCTTGCTGCAGTTTGTGACCGGTACATCCAGTGTGCCCTATGAGGGCTTTGCAGCTCTGCGTGGGAGCACTGGCCCACGTCGCTTTTGCATCGAGAAGTGGGGAAAGATCACCTCTCTACCCAGGTGGGAGAAAAAACACATTTATGTTTACAGCCTTTAGCAGACACCCTGTTCCAGAGTGACTAACAGAAGAGTCTTGTATTTGTCTTAGTAGACATTACCTCATACTTAATGTCGATTTGCATACTTCACATTTTATTCGAACTTTGACTCCATGACTTTAGTTTCGCTCTTAGATTCATCATCTACGCCACCCAAGGAGGTTGGGTCCCTTTTTGAGTCTTGGTCCTCCCAAGGTTTCTTCCTAGAACTAGAGAGTTTTTCCTTGCCACTGTCGCCCTAGGCTTGCTCAATTTGGGATTGGACGTAGTTATTAGGAGATAATCTAAACTTGTAAAGTTGCTTTGAGACAATGCTCCATTGTAAAAAGCGCTATATAAATAAATCTGACTTTGACTTGACTTGACTAGCACAAATATCCTACAGCCCAAGAAAACCATTTAACTAAAACCTTAACTAAAACCTTGTGGTAAAAATAACAATAGTAATAAAGGAGAGGATGTAAACAGTAATAAAGTAGGAGAAGAATAAAATTAGTTTTTATGCATAAGCTGAGTGAAAGGTGAGCCTTCAGCTGACATGCAGATGTTCAATGGAGGATCATTCCACCATGTCTTCCTTTGATCTTGGATATTGGGTAGAAACAAGCCATGCTTGAGTCGAGGTACGGGGTATGTAGTGAGGTTAGATTAGAGGCTTTAGGTAGAAAGGGGCAGGTCCATTTTCATCTTTGTAGGCAAGCCTCAGTGTTTTTTAATCTCATGCAGACAGCCACATGGAGCTAGTGAAGGGAATGCAGTGAACTACAGTGGAGTGACTTGAGAGAATTTTAGTAAATGCCTCTTAAAAGCATTTCAGTGTTTGTGTGTGTTTGGGGGAGTGGTGGTGTTGGAGGGTAACAGGTGTCCATTTTGCTGCTACATGTAGAATCAGTAAGACATGCCAGGAGAGCATGGCAGTAATCTAGTTTTGATCCAACAAGAGACTGGACAAGCACCTGGATGGCTTTGCTGGAAAGGAAATGTTGAATTTCCTGATGTTAAAGAGGAAATACCTGCATGATTGGGTCAGTTTGGCAATATGAGCCAAGAATCTCAGCCGGTTATCCTTTACACTAGGTTGTTTCATGCATCATTTGGATATTGCTAAGCTACATAAGTGTTTGTGCAAATGTCCAAAGAGGCATTGAAATCCGCTGTATAGTAGTATACAGAATCACAATTGTTTATTTACAGAAACGCAAAATGTCATTTGAACAGGTGTGCCCAAACTTTTTCATTAAACTACACACTCCCACTTAGAGAATCACTTCAAATAGCTCTAAGCTCAGAGGTATTTGAATTCAGATTAGGTGCTTACTCATTCTGACTCGCTCTCACATGTCTTTTGAGCTGCCGAACAGTATTTACTCATGGAAGTATCACAGAAATACTAGTCACTCTGAATAATAGTTACATATTTATAAATTAGCTAATTATAAGTACATTCTTCATGCAAGATGAACTGAATGACATGTCTCATTGAAACGCATAGGATACTGTACGCTATATGAATAGAATATCATAATAAAAATATATATTTTCCAAATATATAATTTACAGATTTGACAGCACAGTAGTTATCCTTTAAATATACTTGAAAAGGCTCTGGGAACCCAAAAATAAAGTATTTAAATGGCCATGATACTAAAAATAATATGCATACTGTAGCATAACTCATGGTTAAAAAATGTTTACTATTTACATTGGAGTCACTTGCTTTTTCAGTTTTTCTTATGAATATTTTTTCCGCTGGTCGGCTATTCTGTGTCCATGCGTAAGGTAGGTTAAATGTGACTTCTTATTTGGAAATTTCCATAGTAAAGAAAGCTATGTGTATTTAGCAAAACCAGTAATCGCTTGTATTCTCTTAAAGTTATTAACATTCATTAATACAAAAAAAATTTAAAAATGAAACAAAACAGAGATTTCGTGTGTTGACCATTCAGTAATCACTCGATGCGCGTGGCTGGACTGAGCAGAGGAGATGTGCGCAGGTTCCAATTCAAATTAAGGTTTATTAAACAAAAGATAAATTCAACTCAAGATAACTCTGTAAACATAAGTGACCCGAACAAAACCGAAAAACAAACAAAGGAGTGTCGGAAAACACGGAAACAAAACAAAGAGCTAGTGACATTAAGCCCTAGCCGTGAAGCTAACGTGGAACAACGGAAACGCAGAGAAAGAACAAAATACCTAACCATGGACGGAGCCATAAACGGGAGTAAATCCACATGGAATGAGGAAGCGAAGCAGTAGTATATCCACATAGAACGGAGCACACAGTACGCTCGGACGGAACCGAGACAATATGACGCAACGAACGTGCTGAACAACAGTGCTTATAAAGGGAGTCCCACAGCTGAGTTTAATCTCTCCTCTACCACACGTGGGGCTCCCAAAAGGAGTCCAAGACTGGGCTAGGACTCCAGAAGTGGCCCCTCAGAGTTAGAAAGGCCTCAGGAGGTTTTCTTTCGGGGCGAAAGCTGGGAGGGTTGTGGTTGCTACCATGCCACTGGCGAGCAGGGTCGTTGTCAGGCTGCTGGCGATCGGTGCTGCCATAATTGACACAGGTGGGTGGTGGGAGGCAGGAAGGAGGGCACGGGTCAGATGAAACGAAAGGCCCACTGTGCCACTGGCAGCAGGGTCGCCATCGGGCTGCCGGCGGGCGGGGTTGCCATTGTGAACCCGGGTATGTGGAGGTGGTCCGGAAGCAGGGCACAGGTCCGAGTAGGAGACAAGCCCATTAAGAGCTTCTGGAATGATGGTCGCCCTCCTGTCCGACTCAGGAGCGGAAGTCGCCCTAGCAACTCACTCTGGAATGGGCTCTAGTGCAGGCGCCGTCCTGACAGGCTCTAGAACGGGCCCTGACCTGACTGTCTCAGAAGCGAGCATCGCTTGCGTGCTCACAATGGTCCCTGAAGCGGATATGCTCTGGCTCTTATCTTAAGGATTGCCAAACGCAGACACAGGAGCCTCCAAAAAATATTCCCCGGCCATACATTGATAGCCCATTGCAGCTCTTTACCTGAAAGACGCAAACCAATGAATGATACTTGGGCGATATTAGAGCACGCAGGGTAACAACTAAAAAAAATTTAGCATTGGTTTACGAACCACTGATGTAGGTTCGGATCTCCATTGTATTTGTCTGGCCAAACCAGGGTGATTCTGGAACCCGCCGTCTGCATTTTGGTATCGTATTCTGTAACTTTCGTGGCTGGACTGTGCAAAGGAGATGTGCGCAGGTTCCAATTCACATTAAGGTTTAATAAATAAAAGCTAAACACAACTCAAGATAACTCTGTAAACATAAGTGACACGGAAAAACCGACAAACAAACAAAGGAGCGTCCGTGGAAAACACAGAAACAAAACAATGAGCTAGGGACACCAAGAACTGGCCGCGAAGTTGAGTTCAATCTCCCCTCTACCACTCGTGGAGCTCCCGGATAGGTCCATGACGATCACATGGACCATCGGAGGAGCAAATGCAATCTCATCCTGCTTGCCCACAGTGAAGCAAATGAGGAAGCGTCCCATGTTTGATTGCGGGACGTGACACTGAGCACAGATTCGAAATGAATGCTATTTTAATGTTTTTTTCACCCCATCTAGATTTAAATAATGTTACCTGACATGACAGGTGAAGTGATTCACCTAAAATTACCTAAATGAAATCCTAAATTTAAGCCAAATCATAAGTTTCAGCTTGAGTTATTGTTTTTCTAACGCTGGCAAAATAGATAAGTAAATGAAAAGCTGTTGCTGTCAGCACTGAAGTGTGAGCATCTATTTCACTGTCACAATGTGTTTGCATTATGTGAAAGAGTATTCGGACAGACCAAGCTGACTGAGAGCAATCAAGGAAGAGATGCACAAAACTAATTTCTGTTTTACATGTGGGACTGTGGTAGCCTAGTGGGTAAGGTACCAAAAGGTCTAGGGTTCAAATCTCACCTCTGCCAATCTTCCACTGTTGGGTCCTTGAGCAAGGCCCTTAACCCATAATTGCTTGGGTTGTAAGACTGTATAACTTGTAAGTCGCTCTAGATAAGGGCGTCTGCTAAATGCTGTAAATGTAAATGTTAAGATAAACAAAAGAAAGTGGCAAAATATATATTGTAGCCTGTCATTTAAATTAACCATAAACCTTTCTGTTGGCAGCAGGATATAGAACAATTGTACCTTATGTTGATGTGCATGATGTTTTATTTTAAAAAACATTTTAAAACCGATTTTTAAGATATAGTTTTACTGATTGTTAGTCTCTTTCACTTTTAGATACTGTATATTTTTGCTGTTATTACTGTTATTATTTTCTTTTTTAAGATATGTATTACTTGCTTTAATTGCTTTTGTTATATAGAGTATATTCACAGATCAGCCATAACATTAAAACCACTGACAGGTGACGTGAATAACAAGGATTGTTCTGCTGGGAGATCTTGTGTCCTGGAATTCATGTGGGTGTTACTTGGACACTAACCACCTAAAAATTGCTGCAGACCAAATATACTCCTTCCTCGTAGCAGTATTTCCTAATTGCAGTAGCCGATTTCATCAGTATAAAGCATGTTGTCACATTACAAAAATTGTTCAGGAATGGTTTGATGAACATAATCAAGAGTTCTAACCTCCACATTTCCCAGATCTTGATCTGATAGAGCAACAAGTCTGACTCATGGAGGGCCCAAATTCACAACTTCCAGGGCTTAAAGCATCTGCTGCTAATGTATTGGTGTCAAATACCATTCAGAGGTCTTTGTGGAGTCCATTCCTCACAGCTCAGAGCTTTGGTTGCATGTGGACAACCTACATAATATTAAGAATGTGGTATACATTCCACCGAATAGGTGCCATTTGGTCACCAGGAAATTACACGTGTATATATAATTAATGTAATTAACTGTAAGAAACATTGTATTATTAAGCAAGGTGTCTTGGACAGTGATGCAAATTCCACATTTAAAGGTACATCAATTAAAACATTCATAAAACGACCTAGAAACACTGAAACATAGCATTTGTTGGCTGTGCTGAGCTTTGGCCTCTAATATTACACTTTACAATTAAATATAATAACCAAATTCTTCAGAAATCTTATGGGTTTTTTTGGATTATTGTGTCACTCCATATCCCATCTATGTCTTTTTAATTTTTATTTTCATAAGAAATACATTGCCATTTAATAATACACATTTAAGTCATGTCCCCAGGTTTTCACTCAGTCTTGTTACCCTAATATATTCCACTTCTGATAATTAGGGAGCATACCACAGGTCGCATGTTCAGTAGGAAGTTCTATCATCTGGATCTTCTGTAGTCCATGTGTAGACTTAAAAATCTCTCTTATTTTGTTCTGTGTATTTGCTGATCTTGGAACTATGACTGAGAAGGTCAATCTCAACTTGTTATCCTGTTACTGAAATTATTGTAGATGTTATTTAGTTTTTGGTAAATCTTTACAATGTGCTCAGTGCCCTAATGCTATTCATATGTATGCCATGTGACTACATTTTATGTATTTGCTAATTCTGTGGTGAAAGCTTATATAACACATAGAGTATAAACTCATATAAAGAGTAACAGGACTGAGTAACAGCAATGGGACAAAATAATGTAAAAATTATGTGACATTGCCTGAGATTGACCAATGTTCATTATGAATAGTTAAATACAGTGCCTTACAAAAGTATTCGGCCCCCTTGAACTTTTCAACCTTTTGCCACATTTCAGGCTTTAAACATAAAGATATGAAATTGTAATTTGTTGTGAAGAATCAACAACAAGTGGGACAAAATCGTGAAGTAGAATGAAATTTATTGGATATTTAAAACTTTTTTTTTAGAAATAAAAAACTGAAAAGTGGGCCGTGCAAAATTATTCGGCCCCCTTGCGTTAATACGTTGTAGCGCCACCTTTTGCTGCGATTACAGCTACAAGTCGCCTGGGGTATGTCTCTATCAGTTTTGCATATCGAGAGACTGAAATTTTTGCCCATTCTTCCTTGCAAAACAGCTCGAGCTCAGCGAGGTTGGATGGAGAGCGTTTGTGAACAGCAGTTTTCAGCTCTTTCCACAGATTATCGATTGGCTTCAGGTCTGGACTTTGACTTGGCCATTCTAACACCTGGATACGTTTATTTGTGAACCACTCCATTGTATATTTTGCTTTATGTTTTGGATCATTGTCTTGTTGGAAGATAAATCTCCGTCCCAGTCTCAGGTCTTTTGCAGACTCCAACAGGTTTTCTTCCAGAATGGTCCTGTATATGGCTTCCCATCAATTGTAACCATCTTCTCTGTCCCTGCTAAAGAAAAGCAGGCCCAAACCATGATGCTGACACCACCAGTGTTTTGACGTGGTGATGTTGCGTTTCAGGGTGATGAGCCTTGGGTGCTTGTACGCCAACATAACGTTTTTGCATTGTGCCAAAAAGTTTGAATTTTGGTTTCATCTGCCCAGGTACCTTCTTCCCACATGTTTGGGGTTGTCTTCCCGGTGGCTTGTGTCAAACTTTAAACGAGACTTTTTATGATATCTTTGAGAAATGGCTTTCTCTTGCCACTCTTCATAAAGGCCAGATTGTGCAGTTAATGACTGATTGTTGTCCGATGGACAGAGTCTCCCACCGTCAGCTGTAGATCTCTGCATTTTTTTCACCACATGATCATGGGCCTCTTGGCTGCATCTCTGATCAGTCTTCTCCTTGTTTGAACTGAACGTTTACAGGGACGACCAGGTCTTGATAGATTTGCAGTGGTCTGATACTCCTTCCATTTCAATATGATCGCTTGCACAGTGCTCCTTGAGATGTTTAAAGCTTGGGAAATCTTGTAAAAGCTTTAAACTTCTCCACAACAGTATCTCGGACTTACCTGGTGTGTTCCTTGGTCTTCATGATGCTCTCTGCGCATTAAACAGAACTCTGAGACTATCACAGAGCATGTGCATTTATATGGAGACTTGATTACACACAGGTGGATTCTATTTATCATTATCAGTCATTTAGGTCAACATTGGATCATTCAGAGATCCTCACTGAACTTCTGGAGTGAGTTTGCTGCACTGAAAATAAAGGGGCCGAATAAAATGTTACGCCCCACTTTTCATTTTTGTATTTCTAAAAAAAAGTTTAAAATATCCAATAAATTTCGTTCTACTTCACGATTGTGTCTCACTTGTTGTTGATTCTTCACAAAAAATTTCATATAATATCATTTAAAGCCTGAAATGTGGCAAAAGGTTGAAAAGTTCAAGGGGGCCGAATACTTTTGCAAGGCACTGTATGTGTTGTTAGATTCAGTGTTGAAAAACTATAGAAAATGAAGTTTAATATTTGAGTTACAACAAGCAAATGGCACCTCTTCAGTGGAATGACACATATGTATACACATACACACATGTGTGTGTGTGTGTGTGTGTGTGTGTGTGTGTGTGTGTGTGTGTGTGTGTGTGTGAGAGAGAGAGAGAGAGAGAGAGAGAGATTAAAAAAGAACTGAAGCTCCTCATAGTGCAGATCTCTGTAATTACTTTTTGTTTTGTTTGTCTCTGCATGGAAGGGCCCACACCTGTTTTAATCGGTTGGATTTGCCTCCATACCCTTCATATACAATGCTGTATGAGAAACTGCTGATAGCTGTGGAGGAGACCAGCACTTTCGGCCTGGAGTGAAAGGTCTTGTGATGAAGAAGAGACTATATTTATTATATTATTCTATCCTCAAGAGACTGGTGTTTTATAACTAAATGCACAGGTTTGTATTTGGTTTTGAATTTTACTTTGGGACCATGCATGAAATACTTAGTAGGAATATTGTACATATTGTACTACTATGGAAGGAGCGAAAAACTAGTGCATAAACAAGCGTCCACTCTACAATGTTCATCTAGTCAATGAACTAATGCTACCTGCTTATGTTAATAAGGATGTATCATCACTTTATCTGGCTGATATGCTGTTACTGTGCATGGGGGGTAAATTCCACTTGATATGCAGTTCACCTGGGGCCTATGTTTTCATAAGTGAACATAACATCAATTTACATCTTGGTTTTACAATCAAAGTCCAGTGTGTATTAATTCCTGTAGCTGGTGGATTTTCCTTAACAACTTCATTTCAAAATGAGCATCAACATCTGTTCAGCTGTCACCAGATAGATAAAGCATGTCATTTATGAGAAATAGTACTCACAGGTGAGTACAGTGTGATATATCAGAAATATGTTACAGTAACTTTAACTTTATTTATATCATAATATTTAGTTTATCTACAAATTTATTACAAGTTAAAACAAAAAAATATTAAATGATTGGTACATAATGTCATCAGTTGTTAAACTGACACTGTTGTTCCCTTGAGTAAGAACTTTAACCCTCACCTGCTTGATTTATTTGTAAGTTGCACTAGACAAGAACATCTGCTAGATGCTGTAAGCATGATAATTTTTTGTCACTCATTCAAATACTGCTATCCGAATTCCAGCTATGTAGTATGGAATATTTTAATATTTGACCAGCCATTCAAATTGCTAATCCACTATATTGAATAATGATCTGGAAAGTAACAAAAGTAGATGCCGTTCTATGAGACTTCTTACCTTTACCTACACCCTTCAAATTCATTTCATTCAGTGCAATGGCTAATTATGAAATAATTATAATGTTTGTATAACTATGCATGGTAATACAGGTGATGAATGAGGCCTCTTGTCAAAGAGTTAAAGTCCCGCCCAATCTGCACATAACATGCAAGCAGGATGACCAGTCAGAATGTCTCCTGTAGCATTATATGAGTCTGACATCATTCATAGTGTGTGCTTTGGAATGTGTAGGAATTGGGTAGGAATTTCCCCATAGGAAATAATGGGCTCCCATTACCCAGATATTTATTATATCGACCTCTTCCAGGAATGAGGCACATTCAACATACAATAAAGTTATAGGAATTGACTATAGAGGTGAATAAGTGCCCATTTAGACTTAAACGATGTGTACCCAAATATGGTCAGTGTGTCAACAAATGAATAGTTTGTGTAATCTAAACATTATGAACCGAAACACAGAATACAGACCTGATTACAATAATTTGTAAGACAGGGTATATAAAAGTATGCAAAGAGCTTGATGAGCCGGGTGATGTAAGGGAACTTAGAGTAGAGCCAGATTAGCAGTTTAAATGCTAATCTCTTCAGCATGCACTGTAAACAGAGCCTGTACTTTCAGCAGCCATCAATGATGAGCCGCCTGCAAACGGAGCATGATCATGACATATTCATAATTCTGTTCTGTACTGCTTGCCTATTAAATTAGCTCAATCATATAATGTATACAGCCATTCATTATAATTATACCACCACCAGTATAGGATTTATCTATTTATACATCTCTAACACAGGGAGCCTTTGTAACATATCTCTGAAAAGGATTGAGAAGGATGGAATTCTTATAATAGATATAGCAGTGAAGCGTTACTAATCAGACCTCCGTTATAAATCTGTACACTGTGGTTCCTTTAACTGCTTGTAGCTCTTTTTACTGTCAGTACATTACGAAGCCTTTAACTGGCTGTGAAGTATATATTGCTCTGAACCTGAATAAGTTACACACAAGCACAAATAGCATTGAACCCACAACTCTTTCTGTAGTGCACTCAATTATTTGAGTATATAATTCTCAAATATAGAAACTGTGATTATGTAATAAGTTTTAACTTTTTATTTTCAGTAGCATTTAGCTGGACTATGGCCTTTTTTTGCTGTCCTATGTGTGTTAAATTGTGTAATGTGCTTTACGCATACATTGTTCAGATCTGCCTTAAATGCCATACATTAAACTGTTACTTTAATCAGCACATAATGGGAATGATGTCTTCATTTTACAGTAATAATTTGATTTTATTATTTGTTATCACTGCCATTCTGCTTAGTGCATGCTTTGATTTCTTTATGTAATGGCACAGTGACGTCAATAAAACTTTGTGTTTGTATATTTTGCTAATTATACAGACATAGGCTACCTCCAGCAGCTCACTGCTCATGGCTCCCCTTCCATCTAACCAGCAGGAGGCTTATTTGGGCTTGTTATTTTCAAACTTTGCACCCAGCCATGTCCTACACATGCTGACATCCTACACACCGGTCAATCATAACATTAAAATGACCTCCAGTTTTCTACAATCATTGCCCATTTTAGTGCTCCATTTACCATATAGGGTGCACTTTCCTAGTTTTACAATTATAGACTGTATTCCATCTGTGTACTCCCCCTTTCATCACCTTTCTTCAGTAAGGCAGGAATTCTCCACAAGGAGGTTTTTTATTTGAGTCACGTTTCATTCTTTAGCAATGCAAAAAGTGTATTTAGTCAGTCACTGATTGTGCATGTTCTCCTACTTAGAAAGATGAGAGAGGTCTGTAATTTTCATCATAGGTACACTTCAACTATGAGAGACAAAATGAGAAAAAAAAAATCCAGGAAATCACATTGTAGGATTTTTAAAGAATTTAATTGTAAATCTTGGTGGAAAATAAGTATTTGGTCACCCACAAACAAGCAAGATTTTTGGCTCTCACAGACCTGTAACTTTAACTCTTCTTTAAGAAGCTCTTCTGTCCTCCACTCGTTACCTGTATTAATGGAACCTTTTTGACCTCGTTATCTGTATAAAAGACACCTGTCCAGAATAGATCTGCATGGAGGAATGGGCAAAAATACCAGCTACAGTGTGTGCAAACCTGGTGAAGACTTGCAGGAAACGTTTGACCTCTGTCATTGCCAACAAAGCTTACGTTACAAAGTATTGATTTGAACTTTTGTTATTGACCAAATACTTATTTTCCATCATAATTTACAATTAAATTCCTTAAAAATCCAATAATGGGATTTCCTGGATTTTTTTTTCTCATTTTGTCTCTCATAGTTGAGAGACTTTTTTGCCCCACTGTAAGTGTGTGTGTGTGTGTTGCCCTGGTCCAAGAGGATCAGACACAGCAGTGCAGCTGGAGTTTATAAACATTGTGCCCACTCAGTGTACACTGTTAGCACACATACCTTGTTGGTCCACACTGTAAAGATGTGAAGTCAGAGACAGTAGCTCATAGTTTGTGTTAGTCATCCTCTAGTCTTTCCATCAGTGCTCACAGGACACTGTTGGCTGGATATTTTTGGTTATATTCTCAGTCAACTAAAAAGGTCTCCAGCAGCACTATTGTTTCTGATGCTCTTGTACCGATGCAACACACGCTAACATGCCACCACCACATCAGTGTCACTGCAGTCCTGAGAATGATCCTCCACCCAAATAATACCTGATCTGTGGTGGTCCTGACGATTGATGAACATGGTAAAAGCTACGAAGTGCACATACACTCACTTAATCCAATTTAGGGTCACAGAGACAGGGCCTAACTGGTAGCACATGGTGTAAGGTGAGAACCCGAGATAAGGCACCAGTCTAAACCAACACATACACACACACTGGGAGACTTCAGAGACAAATGTTGTTGAATTAAATGACAATTAAATTTTCCCACTCATTTATGATATAGAATTGTATGTCAGGTAAAGGACCTGGGTAGATGGACAGTTGCTGGTACCATCTGAAACACCCATCTAATTGTTGACTCAACTGTGAATGCACAAGTGTACATTGAAATTTTGGACAATTTTCACAATTGCATCAATAAAAATTAGTATTGTTAATGATGAATTCATTTTTCAAGATGATAATGCAGCTTGCCACAAAGGAAAGAGTTTTAAAGCTTTTTTTCAGGAAAGGAATATCAAATCAGTTTCACGGGCAGCAAACAGTCCAGATCTCAATCTCAAGAGTTTATACTGGAAATTAAAACAATCAGTCCATGACAAGGCTCCATCCTACAAAGCTGATATGTCGAATTATTAAATTTGAATTCATTTGTTTTTTTTTTTGTTCAGCAATTAATAAAATAAAAAATTAGTGTGACATCATATCTCTAATTCGTTTATATGCTTTGAAGTAAAAATGCTAGATGAGCATCCTAAAAGTGTGGTGATTCCACTTTGCCAAGGATGATAGATAGATAGAAAGACAGACAGACAGATATGTTAGGTCGGTCTCTAAAGTATCACACTGTTTGTGTGTGGTGTTTTTGTGTGGTTATGTATACTGTGTATACCAAATGTTCCCACAACGATAGAAAGAGCTGACATTTTTTTTTTTTGTTGTGGAGGCATTTTGCTGGTCACCAAATGGAAAACTGTTTTTTACAGAAACTTTCTCTTGGGGAAAACCAAAATAAATCCATTAGGTTACTGAGGTGAAGGTGATGTAGCATTAAGTATCTACTGTAATAAATATGTCAATGGAAAGTTCCCGCCATGACAGTGGGACAGTGTGTGTGTGTGTGTACACACGTGAACACCGCCTTGCTACCTGTGCTGCCAGTTGGCAGCAATCCTGAACAGTGTTATGTGGGTGTGGAATAAATGATAGATAGATAGATAGATAGATAGATAGATAGATAGATAGATAGATAGATTTTAAAAAGTTTTAAATGTTGTTAAGTTATTTTCGGACACCAGAGGTGAATACGTGATTTTGAATGCGGTTTTGGCTCAAGGGGAAAACCCTGATGTCTAAAGGGAAACCCTGATCTCAGTGCACCGCCCTCTTTGGTTGCGCTGCCTGTCAATCTGCGGCGTTGCTACAACGACCGAAATCAAAGTGAACTTGCTGGCTGCAGAGTCGGGCAGTAGCGTAACCGAGTTTGTGAGGCACCACTTTGCAGTTTCGCTGGAACTTTTAATGAAGATGAACGTTTTAGCGGGTATTTTATTACTGGGCTGCATTTTTGTTTAATTATCGGCAGCGGTTAAACTGAGCTCATTTGTCATTGAGCTACAGCCAGCTAGTGTTGGAGAAGCACACCACTAAGAAGTGGATAGCAGGTATATTAGCGTGTTTTGGTGATTCGCTTGGCCGTTATGATTCCTGAAGGTCCGTCTCGTACCAGCGAGACGATAAATCGGAGCCGGTGTCATGAATCCGGACAGGACCGGTCTGGTTTACTGACCGACATCCAAAGCGTGATCAGGAGAGAAGCTTTTGCCGAGAACTACACACTCATCCCGGGGAAAGAGCTGGGCAGGTACCATCTCTAACACACAACATAACTATTAAATGCGTGCTGCTAAAATCCTGCAAATCTTGGTTTGTAACAAAAACTGCTGTCTACATCCCAATCTGATTTAAATAAAAACAAATATGATTATTTGAGTTGCAGATAATGCACGCAGGTCGCAAACACATGACTCCATACATGCTGCTGAACACTTGCATAAATTCAATTGGCTTTTTGTAAACCAATCCTATTTAAAATATCCTTAAAAAAACTAAACAAAGCAAGATTTTTGAAGAATGTTGTCTGCTAAATAAACACCAAAAATGTTATTGTAGAGGAAAGCGCTACATATAGATCCAAACATGCAACATATTACATGCCTATGTGCTGCTTAAATCTTGCGAAACTTTAAGAACTTAAGTTCAAGGTTACAGCCTACAACATAGTCTGTACTGAATAAAAACAAATGTTGTTTCTTGTAAGAGTACTCAATATATTCTGTATATTACAGACATTGTAAAGCTGAGTAACATTAGACAAACCACGCTCCATTAAAGAACACTTTAAGCATAGCCTGGGTAAGAGGTTTTTGAAGAGCAAGCACACTGCTCATATCTTTCACAATCAGGTGAGTAACACAAGTTTGAGACGTTTTTTTTTGGAATCGAATCGGGGATCTCGGAGCTGTGAGGCGACAGTGCTAACCACTGCACCACTGTGATGCCCCGTTTAGTAAACTTGCTTTCATATTTTTAATAAGAAATGTTATACTTTGTCTAGTTATGTACTGACTGTCCTTTTTGAGTTATGCTCAAACTTAGCTAAAGTTGTCGCTATCAAAACAGCCACTGCCACAACATTCAGTAAAGTTTTGTGAGAAAAACATTTGAAAACTTTTGTTAACTAAACAATACTGCACTAAACAGTACCTTCACTATAGAATACGAATTTAAAGCTTTAAATATTAAATATTAAATGTGTATGTAAATGTAGAGGGGACTATATAAGTATAGTGTGTGTGTGGATATGTCGATACTTTTGTCTCTGTCTATCTATCTAAGAAAATAAATGTCGAAGAGATTGTTAGGGATTTTGCAAATGCACGGTTTAATATTTCCTAGCTATGCTGTAGGTTTGACTTTAAAGACAGTTTCAATTCTCGGTTGTTACTTGGTTGTATTTGGATAGTCATGCACGTTTGGATAACAGCTCCCTCTGTAATCAAGGGGCATCTGCTGAAGGAATTTGGATGTTCCTGTTTGTGTAGAAAAATAAGGTCACCCTGTTTTCAGGAAGTACTTGTAACAAAGCAATATTATGGCAAAAACTAGACTACAGTCATTAGCAACTTTCAGCTATTCTTTGCACTACATGAAGAAAACTTTGCATTTGTATGAGATATGCAAAATCCGAAAGAGTTGGTCACCATTTGCTGTTACAACAACCTTGGCTCTTCTGGGAATGACCTGTTTTTTTCTGTATCTCAGGTGTTATAATCTGTATTTGATTGTGTAAGTGTACTTTTTAATTTATGAAGGTTAATTATTAACAGTAAATAGGTACGTTCTGTAATTCTGTGTTTGACATACTTTTATGCTTATATTTTGGTATATTTAAATATTGATAAAACAGACTCTTGCATGTTTTAATGGAACAATTTATGCTCAATTGCCAGTTTAGATGTGATAAACCACAGATCTTGCAGAGAAATGCTTAAATTTTCCCTCATGTTAGTTCCCCTCATAATAACTTCTGTGTACATCTCTTACTTGTTTGTGTATAGTAGTTAAAATATGTCTTATCAAATGGTGTTGTGTGGTGACAGCTGGTCAGAATTTCGTTACACCTTTCCTCCAAAATAAAGACTAAAATTATGATTAAAGACTACTAGGTTGGAATCCAGAACTGTAAAACTTGCACTATATAGCCCTGTACATCTCTGTTCATTATATAGGTAATACAGGGCTGTTAAACAAGCTTAGCTTTTTCTGTGAACAGTGCATGGTTTAGTACCTTTTGCTGCCCTAAAAAACTTGGAATGTATGTTGAAAAGTAATAGTAAAAGGTAAAAAGGTCTGTTTTTATTATCTAGCGAGCTGGTCCCTGGTGACCATGAGGGGAAATGTTAAGCTGTCTGGGTTTTTGAATGGCTCAAGGGATTAAACTAATTGACATATTTACAACCAGACTGTAAAAAACTCTGGTCATGTGCAAAAATGTTAATGCCTTCAATTGATACATTGTCCAGCATTAATTCTCATCACATACAGATTTATGTTCTTTTGAGAATGATTTATATTTTGTCACGTCTGGAACTTAATGGTGACAATAAAACTTAATAAGGCTGCTGAGGACAAAGTGCCAAATTAACAGATCACCCTTAATATAAAGAGTCAGTGTAAGTCATTACAGTGGCTTACTGAGTTTGGTTAAAAAAAGTATTATTGTCAGGGTCTGGTTGCTATTTGTATGTAAAGTTATTACACTTTATGGTCCACAAGTGTCATTGGACCATGCTTAATGAAACTTCCTGCCCTGCCATAGTGAATCCCACGCCATACAAACCTGAGTTGAAATGCGAATGCTTGTATGGTTTGTCTAGGTGGGCTAAATATGGATAATTTTCAGCCTTTGTCCACACTGCATTTACATGTCGCAGAATTGTACGCTAATGGTTCCCTGCCTTTTCTTTTCCTGGTGCTTGAGACTGAGATTCATATATTGCACTATGCCCATAATGGACCTAAGTCTGTTTGGTCTGAGATAAGTGTTGTTTTGTAAAATAAAATGTGGAATTTTGTGTGCAAACACTTGGTAAGCCATATCTGATGCATTACTGTTCTAACACTGCTGGATATATGGTAATTTGACTGCCTTACTAGTGTTTTCAATAGTAACCAGTCAAAGAGCATGATGCATGATCATGGTGTGACCCTTTCACTTTTTCACATTTTGTTATGCTGCGGCCTTGTGTTAAAAAGAGAGAGAGGGAAAAAAAGGTTTTTCTCATAATTCTGTACTCGCCACTCCATAATGACATAATCCAAACATAATATTAGATTTTTTTTGCAAATTCATAAAAAAATGAAAAACTGAAATTTTGTGTGGACATAAGTATTCAAACCCTTTGCTATGACACTTGAAATTTAGCTCTTGGGGCCTTCTATTTCCCTTGATCATCTTTGGTGTTTCCACACTTTGACTAGAGTCAGTGTGTGGTAGCTTCTGTTGATTGAACATGATTTGGAAAGAAACTTACCTGTCTATGTAAGGTCTCACAGCCAACAATCAATATCAGAGCAAAAACCAAGCCATGAGGAGGAAAGAACTGCCTGTGGAGCTTAGAGGCAAGATCTGGAGAAGGCTACAAAAATTCTGCTGCACTGAAAGTTCCCAAGAACACAGTGGCCTTCATAATTCTTAAATTGAAGAAATCTGGAAAGACAAGGACTCTTCCCGAAGCTGGCCGCCCCTCCAAACTAAGCAATCGGGAGAGAAGGGCCTTGGTAAAAGAGGTGACCAAGAACCCAATGGTCACTTTGGCTGAGCTCCAATATATCCTGTGTACAGATGGGAGAAACTTTCAGAAGCTCAACCATCACTTCAGCACTACCAAACTGGGCTTTATTGCAGAGTGGCAAGATGGAAGCCTCTATTCATTAAAAGACATATGAAAGCCTGCCTGGATTTTGCAAAAACAAAAAAATCCCAATTTTGTGCAAACCTTGTGGCCTCATACCCAAGAAGACTGCAAGCTGTAATCACTGCCAAAATTGCTTCAACTAAGTACTGAGTAAAGGGTCTGAATACTTGTTAATGCAATGTTATACTTTTTCCTTTTAAATGAGTCTGCAAAAAAGGTCTGAAAATCTATTTTTGCTTCATCATTTTTGGGTATTGAGTGCAGGATGGATGGGGGGGGATCATAAGTAGGGCTGCAACTAACGATTATTTTAATAATTGATTAATCGGTCGATTATTTTTTCGATGAATCGGGTTAAAAAAAAACTTTCCATGTCTTTATTCAGAAATTTAACAGTAAATAAGAGAGCAAATAAGTGCTTACAATAAATTAATAATAATAAATTAAATTTATTAATAAATTAAAATAACAAATTAAACAATAAAGAAAAATAAATGCATATCTGATGCAAACACTACATACAAACTCATTCATGCTCTTTCTTTAGAAACTTTGCATTGCAAGCCAAAAATGTTAGGATGTCAACATGCTCCTGGCTAAAGCTGTCTCTCTTTTAGTAGACCTACATTTTCCTGCCGCAGAAAATAAAAACGCTCAGACATTGTTTTGAAGTATCAGGAATGCATAATATGGGACGTGTCAATATAGGATATCTGTCTCTGCTAACGACATTACTGTCATTATCCATCTAACAAGCAGAAAACAGCATCAACCGGCTGTGCCCCGTTGGCATAGTGCAGTGCGCCGTTATTTTCCTCACTTTAAAACAGAACAAACTCGGGAATTGTGGGTGACTTCTCTGTTCTGAGCTCCCCCTTCACCTCATCGGTGACTCCATGTTTGTGTTTCGAGGGCTGTATTCAGCAACCGGGGTGCTCCCGTGCCAGGTCAGATCACTTTTGCAAAGTTTGTGCATGTTAGACATTTTTGTTGTGTGAAGCGTGAAGTGCTCCTACAACTTTTGAGACGACTTAAGCCGAACATCCTTCTCTGCGTCGGTCCATGTTTCAATTTTAGAATTATTTAATTCTTAACGTTCTAACTTTATTTTGAAGATCGTGCCGCTTCCGCCTCGCTCCGTTCAACTCACTCGGTTTTTTTTTCCAGCGTTTGACGAAGTGGCCGAAAGTAACGTAAGTGGATAGAAAGGCGGGGGACACATAAACAATTCCGACACAACAATTGGTAATGAATTCGTTGTCAACACTTTAATAATCGATTATTAGCGATTTTAAATACGATTCGTTTGTTGCAAGCCCTCATATAAGACTATCTATCATATTACAGACCCCATTCCAAAAAATTTGAATATCATGGAAAAAGTTGATTAATTTCCATAATTCCCATTCAAAAAGTTAAACTCTCATAATTTGATTGATTCAGGGCCCACAATTTAAAACCATTCCAAGTATTTATTTGTTTTTTTTTTACATAATTTTTTGGATTCCACAGCTCTTCAAACCAACAGAAAAACAGAAATTCAAAATATTAGAATACTGTGGAGAAATCAGCCCCAAATTTTGCAGGCATGAATGAATTTAAACTGAGTTGTGACCACTAATCATCTACTAAACTCAAAAAGCACCTGCACAGTTTCCCCAGGTGTCATTAAATTGCTTCAGTTTGGTTCACTCACTTGTCTCAGTTTCGGTTCAATATGGGGAAGACTGCAGACTTAAACAACTGGCTAGAAGACCATCATTGAAACCCTCCCATAAGATGGGTACCACAAAAGTTCATAGCTAAGGAGCTGGCTGTTCACGAGTGTCTGTGTTCCAAGCATATCAAATGCAAAGTTTAGTGAAGGGACAAAATGGTGGGCAAGGAGCAAGATGCACCAGCAAAAGATTACCAGGGCCGTTCAGCAGATTATCAAAAGGAGAGAGTCAAAATCTGGCAGAGATCCATAAAGAGGGAATGACGCAGGAGTCCCGCTTCAAAAACCACCACATCAGACGCATTGATCGGGAATGGGCTAACAACTTGTCGGGTACCTCCGGGTCCCAAGCACTTCTGAAACTGAGCCAACATATTAAGCGTCCTACTGGGCCAAGGAGAAGAAGTGGGCTGGACGTGGGCCAGTGGGTACAAGGTCCTCTTTTCAATGCAGTAAGTTGTGGCCCTTCATTCGGATAAAGGTCCAAGGGTTGGAGGAAGATGGGTGCTGAACAGAACCCAAACTGCTTGCAGGGTCCCCCAATGTGCAATATCCACAGTCCAGTCCCATGATTTGGGTGCAATGTCTGGTGCAGGTAGGTAAAAAAACCTGCTTTGTTAATCCAAGGTCAACCGCACAGTCTACCATAATGTTTTAGGAGGACTTCATGATTCCTTCTTCTGAGGATCTGTATGGGATGCAAATTTCATCTTCCAGCAGGAAGCCCATGCTGCCAGAAGCACCAAAGCCTGTGTTGATGCCCCATGCCAATCACAGTTTTTTCTTGACTGACCAGCCAACTGTCGTCGGACCTAAACCCCATTGAGAAAATAGGGCCACCAGACCCATCAACAAAAGAAGAGCTGACAGCAGCATCAGGAAATCTGGGGCTTCCTCACTCCCAGGCAATGCCCCACAGGCTGATTGCCCTTAATAATGCCCCACGTCGCCTCAGGCAGTTGATTGAATGAAGCGAATGTATTCCCAACCAATTTGAAGATTGACCATATCCGTTTTGAAAGTACCATATTTTTTGATTGTTTGGGAGTGATCCTAATTTTTTGTTGTTGTGTTGTTGTTGTTGTTTTTGTTGTTTTTTTTTGCAAACTGAGAAGTGATTTTCTGAGGGCTGATTTCTCCACATATAAAAAATTTTTTGAATTCCTGTTTTCATGGTTTCGGGCTTGAAGCCCAAATTAGGTGAAATGAACAAATAATACTTGGGAGTCATTTACAATTGTGGGCCCCAGAACTATAATCGGTGAGAGTCTAACTTTTTGAATGAAATTTTGTGAAAATTAATCAAAACCTTTTTTTTCAACTATCTATCTATCTATCTATCTATCTATCTATCTATCTATCTCATATATAGCGAGAGATAGAAATTTTTTTTATTTTCAATTTAACAGTGGTGACCTAGTGGTTTAGGGTACTAGACTATTTTGACCAATGGTTTTCAGCCTGCTAATATTTTAGCTTGTAATGTTTGCACTTTTGTAATTTGCTTCTGGGAAAGGGTGTCTGTTTTAATGCTGTAATGTAAAATAAACAACATGGGATCTGGTGACCAGTGATTAAGGCTTTAATCACAATGTTTGTCTAAATCCTGCTTCACCAAGCTGCCCTGTTATGGCTCTTACGCAAGACCTTCAGGCTTTGAACAGCTCATCTTACTTGTAAGTTGCTCTAGGTAGGTGCATCTGCTAAGTTGTTGTAATTTAAATATGTTAACTGCAGTTTTTTTACTAACCTGTTTAAACTTCTGTGGTCTTGCTTAGATGTAGTATTACAAGATGCTTATTTTTTCAAACTACCATGCCGAAGTTTGCAGTATGGGCCTAAGTTATTAATAGATAGAAATGACGGCTTAACTATTTACCTTTTTTGGACCTTGATTAGGGCCAATCATTGGTGGGGTAAGTCCCAGAAAATATGACAGTTATTGATTAACTATAGTGTAATCCCAAAAATCTACGGTCATATCATCACTGTCTGGTCCATAACGGACCCTGTTTTTTGTGCCACGTGATCTCCAATGAATGCAGCAATCTGTGAAATTGGAAAAAATGACGTTGCAATAAATGGTAAAACCGTTTTTGCTATCTTTGATACACTAGCCCCAGCCCCCCCACCATGATGAACCCAAGTTTCGAGTCCGATGGTGCATTTTGGCAGGTCAAGAGTAACATTCAGACACAATTGGCTGTGTCTGAGGAGGGAACTTGTTGGGAAGTATCTTCTGAACTGCACTATGATCCCGGCCTTGATTTTTTGGGAAAAATCAGACAAACTTGTTAATATATCAACAAAATGTTACAATAAAATAAATGTTCCTGTTTTTTAATAGTCATAAGGTTATACTTCCGCTTATGCCGTAGAATATAAAATTACATCTTAGCCCCCGTCAAAACAATGGGCACGTGTGTTTTTTAATTGCTTCCTCTGATGGAGATATAAAAATATCAAATTGTATTTAACCTTTCAAAAATAATAAAACTAGCCTATTTAGCATTTGAGATTTTAATGTAAAATAAAGAGTATTCATGTTAACAGACTACTAAGTAACAGCAGCTAATATAAAGGCTATTACCCAAAATATGACCTCTGAAAAGCCCCAGCTGTTAAGTAAACAGATTAACAAAAATAATATTTACCCATTTCAATTGATGTATCAGAATGGTGGTCCATGGTGCCAACGTTCCTATATGCAGTTGTACTGGACAGCTCTATTATGGATGTTACAGTACATTTCTTTCTACAGTTACCATACAGCTTGTGTGCTTATCCTAGTTGATGCTGATATGGTATTTCTTGGATGTTTAATTCTCCCATATTTGAAATTGACAAAATGAACACTGCTGGTCCAGGTTAATTCATTGTTTTGTTTTAGCCAGTGGCTTTGAGGATAAATAACGCTGTTTGTTTGGGTTTTTCCTGGCGTCAATACAGAATTTTTCGTTGCTACCCAAATAAGACCATTAATATTTAATATTACCAGTTATTGCAGTCAATTAATGTCGTTTAACAGGAACTTGATCTTAGGATTTTGTCAGAGGGGTTTTACAGAGAAATGGTGTCACTGATTTTTGGTTTGTTATTTAACATAGATGAGGGCTGTTCCAGTCCTGTTTTTCTATTTTTGATACAATACCAGTATTGAAGCACTGAACATCAGCCAACATCAAAAAGTAAAAACTGTTTCTGCTCTTTTTTTGTCACTGGCATGATTGAGGTTTTCTGTATGAGAATGCGTGCTTGATCTTTGTAAAATTAGTAAACCTCACACAACTTGATACCAATTTGACTTCTCTGACTTGTAGATATAATACAAATAAAGCATTTGATCTGGCTATTCATAGAAAAGTTCTACTTTTAGAAATTTGCAACATATGATTGCTTGTACATGAATAACTGTAAGACCCAAGTACATAAAATGATGGAAGAATGATGGTGGCGATATATTATCCAGCTAAAATGTGCTAAATGTTTCTCATATTTTCAGTCTGTCATCTGAGCCCTCAGTAGCTATTCATAAAAGTGGAATCTGTCATTTTTAATTAATGACAAGCATGGGGAGTATTATAGGGGACGGCTTTGTTTAAGAGCCAGTCTGGACGTCAGCTGAAAATGTCTAATACACCCTTAAGTCTCAAGGACGCTGTGTGCAGTTCCGTCTCTGGATGGGATATGAGGCCCTGTCGGATGTGTGTAGTGTGATCCCCTTCACTATAGCCACAGTCCTCCCTGTTCTTTCCCATCTCCCATTGTTACAAAAAGGATCTCTGTCTCCAGCCTGACAGCTGAGAAGGGAAACCATTACCTCATTGCTCCACTTCTTACTGTTTGGGTCTCAGGCTCTGACGGGTAAGCTTCTGTGCACTATGTGGCAACAGAAAGAGGGGAACCGAAGGGAGTGTGATCATGTGAAAGCCGGCTTGTTATTGTGGCCCCGTAGTGACGCTGAGTGGGTAAGAAAAGGACTGCAATGCCCACCTTTTGACTAACATTTTTTTTGAGCTGGACCTTATTGTTGTCACCAAAACAAAAACTCCCGTACAGTGATGCTTGAAAGTTGTGGAGGGCAAGCCCTTTAGAATTTCTGTGTTTCTGCATAATATGACCAAATCTTAAAGTGATAAAGAGAACCCATTAACCAACAAGAATATTATCAAATATTGCATACAGTGGGGCAAAAAAAAAAAGGGTTTATTTTAGTCAGCCACTGATTGGGTGTAAGTTCCCTACTTTTTAGAAAGATAGAGAGTTCTGTAAATTTTCATCATAGTACACTTCAACTATGAGAGACACAATGAGAAGAAAAAAATCCAGGAAATCACCTTGTAGGATTTTTAAGAATTTAATGGTAAATTTATGGTGGAAAATAAGTATTTGGACAATAACAAAAGTTCAACCTCCATACTTTGTAACATAACCTTTGGTGAACACTACCAAATGCCAAACGTTTCCTGGGAAGTCTTCCACCAGGTTGCGCACTCTGTAGCTGGAAGGAAGGTTTTGGCTTAAAACTCACGATGGCTACCTTTTTCTTCTTCCCCTTAACACGGATCAGTTGTCCTGTCCCCCTTTGTGCAAAAAACAGCCCCAAAGCCATGAATGTTTTCATTCCACCCCATGCTTCACAGTAGTATGGCACAAACTCAGAATTCTTCTTTTTCCAGCGAGTTGAGTTTTACCAAAAAGTTTCGATTTGGTTTCATCTGACCACATGATATTCTCTCCCCAATCTTCTTCTGGGTCATCCATTGCTCTCTGGCTAACTTCAGACAGCCTGACTGTACTGGCGTAAGCAGGGACCCGCCCCTGGGCACTGCAGGATTTGAGTCCCCCTCGGTTATGTTTTACTGGATGGTAAGCCTTTTTTACTTTGGTCCCACCAGCTCTCTGCAGAGTCCAATTCATCGGTCCCCCGTGTAGTTCTGGGATTTTTGCTCCCCGTTCTCATGATCATTTTGGACCCACCAAAACGGGAATGAAGATCTTGCGTGGAGCCCCAGATCGAGGGTGAAGATTATCATGGGTTTTTTGTATGTCTCTTCCTTCCCTTGGCCTTACCGTTTCTTCCCACAGTTGATTTATTCACACCCAACCTGCCTTTGCCTATTGTAAGATTCCTCTCCAGCCTGGGTGCAGGTCACCGTTTCTAACCTGGTGTCCTTCGACAGCTCTTTGGTCTTGGCCATGGTTGAGTTTGGAGTCTGACTGTTTTGAGGCTGTGGACAGGTGTTTTTTATACGATAACGATGTCAAACAGGTGTCTTAATACAGGTAAGAGTGGGGACAGAAGATCTCCTTAAAAGAATTTGTTACAAGGTTTGAGAGCCCATAAATCTTTGCCGCCTTGTTTATGGATTACCAAATACTTATTTTCCACCATGATTTAACAATTAAATTCTTAAAAATCCTACAATGTATTTCCTGGAGTAACTCTGTGCAACTAAAGGCCTTTCTCACAATGGCTAATGTTACTTTTCATTATCGCATGGAGAACACTGAGATCAAAGATGCTTAAAGATGAATAAAGTTATGTTTTGGGAAGGTTTGACAAAGTTCTGACCTTATTCCAATAGAATGTTTGTAAGCGGTTTTCTGATGTGAGGAAACCAACCAAGTCTCAGGCTGTAAGCTTGTTTCTGAAGGAATGGGCTAGAATTCATGCAGCTGATGGCTGAATGATCAATAGTTACAGGAAACATTTTAGCAACATACCAAATGGCTGAAGCAATGTTCACATTCGTAGTAAATGATTAACCATACGATTTTTTGTCTCTTGTTTAATTGGATTCTTTTTACCTGTTTTTATAGGACTTGAGAAAATCAAATAACTGGTTTTAAAGGTCATTTATGGCAAATATAAAATTATAAGGCTTGCACAAACATTCCACTCACCACTGCTGACCTTTTTTTTTGAAAAAAAAATTTGGGGGGGGGGGGAATTGGCAATCCCACACTTTCTCATTGTTTGCCAGATTTGTTTCGTCATTTACCTTACATTAGCTCATGAAAAAGCACTGCAGTTTTTGTCTATGGAACTATCATTTGTTCTTCACCACTGTGTAGCAACAGAACTGTTTTTTTCTATTCTGATTACCAACCGTGTAATGAAGAGAAAGATTTTCTGAAAAGGACACAGTCCATCTTTAACAACTTTGCACAGTGACACACATGAGGTAATGCACTTTTCCCAAGTGGTTCTGAAAATTTCTACCCATGTGTCCTGGACCTTGTGAATAGGCACCCTTTGCTCTTGGAGGTCACAGTTAGAGTTCTTAATTCCTCTTGTCATGCTGCAGAGTCATAGGCCTCTGGTTTCCTCCTTCGAACTAAAAGGATTTAGCCTTACCTAGTGTTTGAATCTTCGAGATATGTTATTTTTGTTATGTCAGTGAGGTAAGTGCTTAACTTAACTAAAAACGAATTTTTTTTACTAAAATGTTATTTTGTTGTAGTTGTTTTCTTTTGCCCTCAGTGTTCACTGTGGCTCGTGGAAAGAGCGGGAAGTGGTGCCAGAAGGGGAGGGGGGAAAGAATGAGACACGGTCCAGGTCTTATTTTTGGGTTAATTCTACCACCCCTATTTTTCGGCTATAAAAGGCCGGTGCGTTATAAGGAAGGCGCATATCATGATCCGACTGCTAACGGGTTCTATTTTTCATACATAAAGCGCACCGGGTTATAAGGCGCATGAAATGAAACAAATCTTAAGTTTCCTCCTCGGAAACTCATTTGGTCCTTCTTTTAATTACCTGGTCTACCTGGTCATTTGGTCTTCTTGGTTCCTCCCTTTCCCGTAACCATTGATTCGTTATTTGAATTCTCTCTCCACTGCTCTATGTCCATGTTGTACTGCGTGACTGATAGGCGTTGAGTTTTGCAATCCGCTTTCGAAAATACATGAATGAATGCACGTAACCCTAATGTTGAAGCACAGATCGTATTAGTCCTCGATGCGCCTGACTAATGGGTGTGTGTGTGTGTGTTGTATATGTATATTATATGTATATATGTGTGTGGTGTGTGTGTTATATGTTGTGTGTGGTATTTATGTTATATATATATTATATATTATATTATATATCTATATTAGATATATCTATATATATATATATCAATATATATCTTTCCTCTTCTACTATATTGTCTCTCTCCTCTCTCTCTCTCCTCGTATATATTTGCCCTATCTCTCTACTCATCTCTCTTCTCTCTCTCTCTCTAGTCTCTATCTCCTGCTCTTCCTCTCTCTCCTATCTCCCCTATCTCTCTCTCTCATCTCTCTCTCCCTCTCTCTCTCTCTCCCTCTCTCTCTCTCCCTCTCTCCTCTCTCTCTCTCGTCTCTCTCTCTCTATCTCTCTCTCTCTCTTTCTCTCTATCTCTCATTTTTCCTCCTCTCCTCTCTCTGCTCTCGCTCTCTCTCTCCTTCATCTGTTCTCTCTCCTCTCTTTCTTTCTTCTCTTTCTCCTTCTCTCTCTCTCCTCTCTCTCTCTCTACTCTCTCTCTCTCTCCTCTCTCTCTCTCTCTTTCTTTCTCACTCTCCTTTTCCTTTCTCTCTCTCTCTCTCTCTCTCTCGTCTCTCTCTCTCTCTCTCTCTCTCTCTCGTCTCTTTCTCCTCTCTCTCTCGTCTCTCTCTCTCTCTCCTCTTCTATATATATATATATATATATATATATGTATGTATGTATGTAAAATGTGTGTACCATGTCTTTTGCGTTGTCAACAGCTAGCACATTCTCAACAATAGTCTGTAGGAAGTGTGAAGGAACGTGTCCTCATCTGGGTGTGTCAGAATGTGATTCGACACTGACATCATGTAACTCAAACAAATCTCTGCCCAATCCACCTCGTCCATTTTTCATCTGTCTGCATTCTTCAGTCTTACCTTTTGTACTATTACTGTTGATCTGCTTTACTAAAGTGGTTGGGGTCAGTGCCCTTGTCAATTTAAAAGCAGTCAAAGTTGTGTCTGATATTGGCTTGTTAGAGGGAGTTCCTGTCAATAGTAAGCAGTTTGTCACACAGATTTTACAACATTCAGACCTGTAATAGCCGTTCATCTCATCTCTCCAAATGAAGATTTTGTATTCTGCTTTTAATCTCCATTTCGAGAACAATAAAGATGGTTTTCAATTCACTCCTATACATACATCAAACGTTTTCTTCGGAAAACACTGGAAAACTCTTTATTTTAATTTAAAATGTATATTGAAATAATCGAAATGGTTAAAATTCCATTACGGATTGAAATAGACATGGTGTCCATTAGCAGGGAATGCAAAGATTCAGATTATTATATAATTCAGACTTTTTTAATTGCTGAAACGATGAACATGGATGAAAGTTCCAAAAACTATAGCACAAGATAAGAGGTATTTTTTAGACAGGCTTTTTTAACTTGGTCTATATCATCCACCTGAATTTTGACTACAGACCCCCCTTCTTGTCAACCTGGAACTTCACACTGAAAATTATCTCTCTTTTTTTTGAGTCATCACTCTGTGTGGCGACTGCTGCTTTGAAAATGGCTGACAACCACTGCGCAGAGAAAACCTGTAAAGGCTTTTTTAAGGCCAGGAGGCACAAATTGCAGACTTTCAGTGGTTTTAGTCTTCACTCATGCTTGGTGCTGGTTAACCACAGTTCACCTTTTTGAATTTTTCACTATATCCAGGCATAATGTTTATATCATGCATTTGGCCTCTTCCCATAGGTTGATGTACTGTATTATCCATGTTCCTTGTGGTATTATTTACAGAATTGTATTTGGGCCAGTTATGCAATAGGACGCATAGATGTCGTGCTGGAGCTAATTTAAAACATTTTCGTTTCATCCAAGTCTGATTTTCTTTCCTAGGGTCAGCAATTAATATTCTCTGCATACCCTGGCGTGCTGGATACAGACCTCTAGTAGGCAGGTTTTATGTAAGAAGATTAAGAGATACTTTTTTATTTATTACTTAAGTCGTGGCATTCCAGGGTTTTTTAAAGAAGTTTTTGGTTCTTTCGCAGCTGGGGCCATAGCAACACTAATAGTACTACTAGTATGGGAGGTATGCTATTGCTGTGTAGTCAATGGGCAATTAATCCTGTTAGATTTTAAAAGAACAGAAGATGCCATATTGAAGGTTTAGGGTTATTTTGGATTTTTTTATTTTGCCCATATAAATAAAACCTTAATATAAAATGTTTACTGTACAGCTGCTTATGTTTACAGCACAACATAGTCAGTGGTTTTGAGTGATTGAGGTGAAGGCAGCTGGATGACTTTTTTGCTTCCTAAAGACGTTTCTCCTTACATCCGAAAGGCCTTCTATTGAATCAAAAAATCTTCAACTCAGTCACTCAAGACTACCACAGCCTGGATGACTGAGAACCTGGACAGACATATAACATAGTCAGTGTGAACTGATATTTGTTTTCCATTTAAAAACTAATCATTTAACTGCATAATGACATGTAAGCTCATGCCCCTATGCTTTAATTCTGTGATCACCAGTTTTCCCAGTATTGGTCAGTACTGTGTACAAGCCTCAATTGATAATGAGGTAATGAAGGCCTTGTCCAGGACTGTCCTTGGTGCAATAAAGGGTATTAGTGCTTGGTTGGAATGCTTTACCAGTAGTTTGAGTATAGAGAATAAGGAGTCATGAATGTATTATAGCGATAGTATGTATTGACATGCTGTATGTCACTACTTCTCACAGCAGTCACGATTTTCTTTGATTCTTCTTCTGTGATCATTGATTTTTTTTTTATGTTCTTTACCATTTGCATTGACAGACTTTGTCTCAGTATAAACAAAAATACATTTATGTGTATCATTCAACATTGCAGTGTGAAAGGATAGGACTGCAGCAACTGTGCGTTGTAAATCTGTGCTGATCCAGACAGAATGGGACTGAAAATGGTAGAAAGCTTCCTGTGCGTTCTGAACCTCACTCCAAATCCATGAGTGCTGTCGGCAATGTGGCTGCAACAACGAATCGGTAAAATTGATAATAATCGATTATTAAAAGTGTTGGCAACGAATTTCATTATTGTCGCATGATCGGTGTCCCTCGCCTTGTAGTATCCACTCACACTATGCAAACGGACACAGCATGGTTGATGCTGTTTTTCTGCTTGTTAGCTGGATAATGACAGTGATGGAGTTAACAGACAGATATCTTATATTGGTCAGGCTAGCCAAGTCCTATTTATGCATTCCTGCTACTTCAACACTGTCTGAGCGTCTATTTTCTGCGGCAGGAAATAGAATTGCGAGAGCGATGAAAGACACAAAATCATGCTGTTCTATGTACATCAGTAGGAAATGCCACATTTTTATGGCTGATGCTGATTAGCAGTGCTGTAATACTGAGTAGAAATACCAGAATTTTTAGGTATTGGTGTAAATATGTATTATGGTAATCTCTGGATACGCGGAGTCTTGCCCCCATATTCCTATGATGTCAGGTCTGTCTGTAACAAGGATCCTGCCACTGCCCAAATATTTTTGCATTATTTTTTAATTATTGTTTGAAATTTATGTATTTTTAAACTGCTTAATGCTGCCTATATAATCCAGCTGTTTGGATTCTCTTGACTGTATGTATTTTATGTTAATGTCTACTTAAGGACAAGTATTGGTAAGAGCAACACAATTATGCTTTATTTTAAATTACAATTGAATTGTACTTAAAAATATAGAACAAAACTCATTCTAAATCCCATTCTTTCACAAATGTTTGTACAGCAGACTGCATGGTTGCGTGCTTGATTTTATACACGTGACAAAGGGACTGTAAGAAACACCTAAATTGATTAAGGGGTGTGTCCCAATACTTTTATCTATATAGTGTAGCTGCTTCTTTCTCCTGGATTTAAACTTGCTATTGTGAGTTAGCACATACTCACACTTACTCGCTGCTAATCTAAGTGTAATGAAAGGAGAGCTAAGCCACCCGAAACGAGCTATAATTTAATCCGTGAATAGTCTGAGCTCACTAATGTGCAGTGGTGCTTGAAAGTTTGTGAACCCTTTAGATTGTTCTACATTTCTGCATAAATATGACCTAAAATCATCAGATTTCCACACAAGTGCTAAAAGAAGATAATCATAACCCAGTTAAACAAATAAGACAAAATATTATACTTGGTGATTTATTTATTGAGGAAAATTATCCAAAATTACATATTAGTGAGTAGCAAAAGTATGTGAATCTCTCGGATTAGCAGTTAATTTGAAGGTGAAATTAGAGTCAGGTGTTTTCAGTCAATGGGATGACAATCAGTTGTGAGTGGGCACCCTATTTTATTTAAAGAACAGGGATCTATCAAAGTCTGCTCTTCACAACACGCGTTTGACAAAGTTAATCATGGCACAAACAAAGGAGATTTCTGAGAACCTCAGAAAAAGTTTTGTTGATGCTCATCAGGCTGGAAAAGGTTACAAAACCATCTCTAACCATCCACAGTCAGACACATTGTGTACAAGTGGAGGACATTCAAGACCATTGTTACCCTCCCCAGGAATGGTCGACCAACAAAGTTCACTCCAAGAGCAAGGCGTGTAATAGTGTAACTTCATTGGCTACTCAGTGACTCTACCATCAGAAGAACACTGAACAACAATGGTGTGCATGGCAGGGTTGCAAGGAGAAAGCCACTGCTCTCTAAAAAGAACATTGCTGCTGGTCTACAGTTTGCTAAAGATCACGTGGACAAGCCAGAAGGCTATTGGAAGAAATGTTTTGTGGATTGATGAAACTAAAATGGAACTTTTTGGTTTAAAAGAAAAGTGTTCTGTTTGGAGAAAGGAAAACACTGCATTCCAGCCTAAGAACCTTGTCCCATCTGTGAAACATGGTGGTGGTAGTATCATGGTTTGGGCCTGTTTTACTGCATCTGGGCCAGGACGGCTTGCCATCATTGATGGAACAATGAATTCTGAATTATATCAGAGAATTCTCAAGGAAAATGTCAGGACATCTGTCCATGAACTGAATCTAAAGAGAAGGTAGGTCATGCAACAACAACCCTAAGCACACAAGTCGTTCTACCAAAGAATGGTTAAAGAAGAATAAAGTTAATGCTTTGGAATGGCCAAGTCAAAGTCCTGACCTTAATCCAATCGAAATGTTGTGGAAGGACCTGAAGCAAGCAGTTAATGTGAGGAAACCCACCAACATCCCAGAGTTGAAGCTGATCTGTATGGAGGAATGGTCTCTAGCTTGTAATTTCATTATATGATATATATATATATATATATATATATAATGACAATAAATCCTTTTTGATTTTTGACTTAAAATTGCTCCAAGCCAGTGTGCAGGACTGACCAACAGTTAGCGGAAAGGTTTAGTTGCAGTTATTGCTGAACAGGGGGTCACACCAGATACTGAAAGCAAAGGTTCACATACCTTTGCCACTCACTAATGTGTAATATGTAACATTTTTGTCTCATTTGTTTAACTGGGTTCTCTTTATCTACTTTTAGGTGTGAAAATCCGATGATGTTTTAGGTCATATTTATGCAGAAATATAGAAAATTCTAAAGTGTTCACAAAATTTCAAGCACCACTGTACTTTCAAAGTCTAATATGCAGCATGATATAACTTCGCTATTGTTAGCTAATCTCACCACTGTGTTGGGAACAATATACATCTTATGTATCCAACAGTTGGATAGAAGTTCAATTTTGTTCGTTTCCTGGAGCAGGGTTTGTAGCATCTGTCTGATTAATGCAAATATCTGCAGACTGGCATTCTTTGCTCTTTCTGTGGGATACGACAGCCAGACTAACCGTCTTCTCACAGAAATGAGATTGGGAGTAGGACATGTAAGAATCTACCCTACAGTCACTCTGATGGTTGCACACAAAGACATACCAACGCTAAGATCTTTGATAGACCTCACCCACATGTCTGTTCGAATGAGCTTTATTTATACTTTGAATGCACAGCATTTGAGGAATGAAGTGTGTTTATTGTGAATGTAAATGTCTATGGCTAAGATGAGAAGGTTAGCTGTGGTTATAGCTACAGGATATGTGGTGCCCTCTCAGTCATTTACTAGAAAGCACTCAGTATTTCTTTGTGCTTCTCTTGGCTGTGGCTGTGTTTAGACTTGAGCTGATGTGAAGCCATGTGTAGTGGAGAATCTTTCAAGCAGAGTTGATGGTGCACTTGAGAGTTTAGCTTGCTGCACTGGAAATCATGATTATTTAAGTAGGGATTTGTCTCTTGACAACTTTCATCCCAGGTCACCTTCTAATTTAAAGGATTACGTTTTGTCTGGAGAAGCATTCAGCGTGTTGCAAGGTCACATCAACAGCATTGTAATATAAAGGGTAGTTTCTCACAAAAATGTTCATTGATGATTTAATGAATGGCTTCGTGTGTTTGTATGTATATAGATGTATATGTTTAGTTTAGTAATTTCCAGTTACACTTTTCATCTTTGAAATGCAGTCTAGCTTAAGAACACTTGCTACCAAATCATGATTTTGGATGACAAATGCTTAGCAGTCTTAATGGGGAGTTTTTCAATATGGCATTTGTTTGTAAGAGGTTTCCCAGGCAACAACATGTATTTGTGTGTATCTTATGAAAGTGGGTCACCCATCACAATGTGGGTATTTGACTGGAAAAAGGGACGACTTGGGCAGGGGATGATTGCACTCTGTATAAATGCAACTGGTACAAAAACACATTCCGCCCAGAGGATGACAAGTGTGCCATACTTTTACATTCAGACGTGCCTGACTGTGTCATTCAGACGCATCCTAAGTACACCCTCTAGCTCTCCTGCTGAAAGCCTTCATTTCAGTGGAGTGAAATAAAGCCCTGAAGACTGTGTACATGCATGTGCCAAGTCTATATTATTGTGACGACCATATGTTATATGTTCCCACAAGGATATAAAGGTTTTTTTTGTTTGTTTTACCTTGGGGACATTTTGCTGGCCCCCATAAAGAAAATGCTTTTTAAAAAAAACCAAAAAACTGCAACTTTCTTTTGAAAAATGTGGCTTAAGTGGTTAGTGCGAACGCATCATAGCTCCAGAGATCCTTGGTTCGATCATGACCTCGGACTCTGCCTGTATGGAGTTTGCATGGGTTTACTCAGGGTACTCAGTTTTCATCCCACATTCCAAAGATATGTGTTAGGTTAAGTGGTTGCTCTAAATTGGCCCAGTACATGTCTGACTAGTATTGATGTAACCTTCCTCCTGTCATGAATGGCCACTGATGTTGATGAAATGTTAAAATAAATAAATAAATTAAGTGCCCCAAAGCATATGTTTGCGTGTATGTTTGTGTCATAATTCATGTGAAGGATATTGGAATAGTTCACGTTTAACCATTGACTGAAACACAGTGAAATTATGTGTTAAAGTATGGTGTCCCAGAATTAACAGATTTGTTTGTTTGTCTGGAATCAGGTAGGATAGAGCTCTAGGAGGGCATTAACACTTGAGAAAGCATGTATGTTATGTAGTCAGGGGTTTCTAAGAAGGTTGAGTAGGCGGCTGTCAAATTGCAACATACAACAGCAAAGCATTGGCTTTTACCTATCTTGTGTGGCTAGCGTGGCATTCAAAAATATGTCAAATACAATTTTGTTTAGCTGAAAAGCCCAGTAGGTTTTCTCACTTGCCTGCCAGACGATAACAAATGAAACATACTCGCACTAGAGCCCGCACTAGTAATATTTCTGTCATTACCTAACACAAGGGATAGAGATTGCTTTCTGGTACTTTTGAGAAAAATAGGAAGCAGATTTATATAATTGATTTCTGTTTAGTGGTAAGAGCCAGCCGCTGTAAATGGCAGTTACTGTTGGCCTGGGTGGGGCTTGTAACGTGAAGGTCAGGAAGTATGTTTACCAAACCCTGCAATGGTCTGGTACCTCTGTCTGTGCCCAATGTATACTGGTCAATTCTAGGACTTCTTTTCCTGCCAAATACATTACTTCATAGTTGTTTTATCGGTAACCTGCGTATTTTGTGACAGAATACCAAAACAACCTTTACATGTGTTATGTAATGTATTGAAATCTAAGAAAACTCCAGCATTCCAACTATTTAGGATTATAATCATCTATTGTTTTATGTAGAATAGGCAGTGAGAGGGCACTTTCTCAGCACTGTTTATTAATAAATGTCCTTCTTTTCTCCACCATTCATTCTAAGGGGTAAGTTTGCAGTGGTCAAGAAATGTGTGAAGAAGAACACCAGTCAAGAATATGCTGCCAAGTTCATGAGGAAAAGGAGAAAGGGCCAGGATTGCAGAGCAGACATCATTCATGAGATCGCTGTGCTTGAGCTGGCAGCATCCTGTCATCGAGTGGTCAATCTTCATGAGGTGTATGAGCTGGCCAGCGAGATGGTGCTTGTTCTAGAATTGTGAGTACTTGCATACAGAAACTTGGAGGCAACTGGAATGCAGAAGTGAGAGTTTAAATGAACTGTTTTAGAAATAAATCTCGAGATAAATGTAACTGTAAGCAGTTCCATATTCCATTAAACTGCAATACACCCGCTGTTCCAACCCACTCTCTGATGATTAGACTCTGTCTGCCACATTGGGAATCTCCATAGCAATAAATCTCTTCCAGCTGTGGAAGTATTTCCAGTCTCTAGAGGTTGGAACTACTGTTCATGGTTCATGCAGCTGTTGTTTCATCATGAAGTCCTATGATTTTTACAGTAGGGATATCTAAAGGCTTTTCCTTTTCCCCACCAAACTGACACAATTTCTGAGATTATTAATATCATATGTGGAACTACATTCTGCCAGAAATTATATTTTTTATTGAAAGGGGTCACACGTATCTTCCATGAAGTCCGTTCCAAATCTCTAAATGACTTGTACAATAAGTTGATCACATGCACCCCCTGTTTTCACTCAGTGTAAGATTGAAATCAAGATGGTTTGTTGTAAAGTTGTGAATTCTAACTACATTCACTAATTAGTGGCATTTTATTCTCAAATGTGTCTTGTGGTAATTCTTCTAGTTTGCAGGCCAGAAGAGGCACAAATAAAAAGCAGAAGTCGAGTTAATGGTGTTATACTTTGAGAGGCTAGATGTCACTTCAAATACTAGGTAGTTTGTGAAGAGCATGTGCTTATTTTGGTCTGCAGCCCTAACTATGCTAAGTGAACCAGTTCCCAGTGTCCATATAAGTGTACATTGTATCTGTACAGAGAAAGAAAGTGGTCACTAAAAACAATTGAACTTGCAAGACACAAATCCAAATGAGCTTCTTAGGCTATGGAAACCCATCATGATTGTTGTTAGTGTGACGGTGAGCTGGGGATAGGATAATGAAGAGAAAGAAGGGGGAGGGATCATTCATGTAAAGTGTGCAAGTGGACTTTGTGTTTACATTGAGAACGGCATGCATAGCTTGTTTGCTGTATTAATTTACTGGTATGGATTTTTTAACCAATACCTCAAACCATAAAGTAACCTACAGGTTTATATGTTAGGGACATAAAATTGTGCCAGTGATAAGTGCTGATCATTAAGAAATGCAACCCTAGCTGTCCATATCCATTTTAAACATGTATAAAGGCATCTCCTGAGTCTGTACAGAATCATCTGCAATCCTGCTTCAGAGATCAGCATGAGTGCTCCTCTTTCAACTCCTCTGTCAGTGCAGGGTCACACTCATTTCCTTTCAGTGAATGGTATGCAGTCAGTTGGATTCGATTCAAATCCATAATCTGGCCATGCTCACACCCATACTCTGACAGCAGCTGGCCTACTGATGAGAGACACTCATTTTATTGGCATTAGGTTTTGTACATTTGATATCTATTGTTGAACAGTGCTTTTAACATGGTTGAATGTACTTGGTTGTCACCCAACTTCCTTGTGAAATAGTCTAGGTTTATGTGCACAATTACAGAATATTTTACTACATACTAGATCCTACTTACAATAGAGCTTACAATGAAAGATTCCCCCTCTGTATACTAGATGTTGACTGTTCACTTTCCTTTCTCTGCTATTGCATTAATGTTTAGTGTTGGCTACACGTTTGACTTAATGATATGCTTGCTCTAGAAATCCTGCTGAGTGCAGGTGATGCTTAGCCGTCAAACTACTCAAACTGTAACATACGTGACTTTAAAACCATGGGGGAGTAAACCTCAATGGAATGTCAAGTCATCAGTAAGCTAACAGTGAATCGGCTTACAAATAGTGTGGCCACTTGATCAAGGGAGAAAATCTGCCAACTGCCATATACTCCTTAGAGTCAGACACCTTTTCTGCAATTCTCTCACCTACAAATGAGAGAACACGTTTCCGGGCAACCAACGTTATCCAAAAAGTCCAAAACTGCCCCAAAACATTTCTACAAGCAACAGGCCTAAGTGTTCTTCTAGCCTTGTAACCCTCAACCAAATTAGTAGCCACTATTGCTCCTGCCATAAATATAGCCCCAGGGCTATATTAAAAAAAAAATAGTTTGGCAAATTATTATTATTTGGGGGACTGAGGTCCACAAAAAAATCTATTTCAGATGAGCAATTTATGCAGTACATGACAGGTGGAGTTAAGTGCCTCTTTTAGAAAATATTTGGAGAACTCTAGATGAGGGAAAACATCAGTAATGAATTCCCTTCTTTTTTTAGGCTTACAGTGAATCAAAACAACTATAGAACTCAGTCTTACATCATAAAATATTAAGCCCCTTTAATTTATCTAAACAATTAAAGGAGTATAATTTTGTTCTTGTGCTATTTCACTGTAAACATCAGGGAGCTAACATAAATTCAGCACTCTGAGAATTATGAAACCAGCATCTTCTATCGTATGCTGTTATCAATGTTAACAGTCAGAAGAAACTCGTCAGAAGCTTTTCTGTTGCAGGAAGTAGAGCATAATGCACTTGCTTTGTAGAAATTGCCATCATGTGAAATACGACCAACAATAAAATGTAGTTGTAGATTATTTTCAGTGTTTTTATTCATCCCTATTGTCCCACATTTCTGTTTTGGAGTGCTGGGGTGATCTAGGGTAGGGGAGTAAAGAGGACTTGGCTTTGGTTGGGGTCACAACACAACAACAGAAGGTTATTCATGGGGATCAGTGGTTGGGGGAGGCTCCATCAGACTCAGCCTAGGAACATGCCCTCATTGCACTATGAGCTCCAGCTGAGAGTTCATAATGTCAGTGTGTTCTGTAGTGGCACGAGGGCCTGGATCATGAACTGCAGCAGGGAGGGGTGGGGCTCTTCTGTGGCTTTCAACCCCATTCTTGATTTAGGTATTACAGTAGTTCAGTGACTGTTAACAGTTCCCTTTCGTTTGCTTGACACACATGCATTTTGAAAGTTTCTTTTCAGGATAGAGGCATAGTAAAACCGTAAGTCAAGTATTTTCTTTAGCAATAGAATTTGTCAGGAAAGCTCTAGATAAACTTATATATAGTTTTATTTTTTTAAGATTGTTACAAAGTTAAATGACTTTGTTTGACTCCTTTTACAGCTGATTGGCTTTGAGCCGCGATACAGCACCCACTCTCGAAGACATTTCTTGCTAACCATACACTAGAAGACTTTGAAAAGAATTTACTGACTAAAGTCTGACACTTTCTCACATCTGAAGACAAGTCACAGTTTTTCGTCACAGACTTTTTGCAGAGGCTGGGGATCTTGCGTGATCACAATTTGCAAGACTCCCACTAGATTCATTTTAGGATTATTTCAAAGCTTTTGTAAAAAGACACACCTAAAAAAATAACTCAGTAAATAGACAACCGCATAATCAGCCACACTGGCTGTCAAATAAAGTGCCTTCTTATGAACAGTAGTGGTGTCTTATAGTCACTTAAACACCACATTTTACAGTATCTACAGTATTACATTTCTGTGTTTAGAGCTTGAATTTTACATATTCTTTTATCATTCCCTTACACTTTGTAGTTTAGTACTTTGTATAGAACTCAATAAATATACAATAAAAAGTAAATAGCCCACACAGCTTAAAAAGTTTTATTGACACAGAGATCCCCACAGTCTTCAGTGAGACCAAAATCGAAGTCATGGAATCACTGTGAGAAAAAAGGTTGAATCAAGATGTGTCAGTAATAGATTAATACTTGCATCACAGCCCTCTGAATCATAATTTAATCAAATCGTGAGGTGCCTAGCGATTCCCAGCTTAGTTGTTATAATAATAATAATAATAATAATAAATAATCGTAATAAAATATAACCAAAAATGCAAAAGTTGAAACTAAAACGGTAAAAAAGGATCACAGGATCTGGGTATAGAAAGTATGACCAGATGTATTTTGTGAAATCCAGAAGCTATTTAAGGGGACAGCAGAATTGCAAAATCACATGACAAAGCACAAGTGAACAAATGCTGTGTCTGCATTTTACTTGCACCACTCAGCATAGTGATGGTGGTACAGTAATAAAAGTGCATCCACTGTGCATACACATCATCTTTCAGCTGTTTCTTCCTCCACAATGAGAAAGCAGAGCAGCTGCATCCCACAGATGTGAATCTGACTAGAGACTGAAGACTTTGCCCAGAAGAATTTGGTGGGCGTATAGTGAAGGAGTTTTAGCTAGGGGAAATACCCTAAAATGAGCCACACCCAGAAACTGCTCTGACTTACCCAACTGTGGAACGTTTCATTAGGGATGTTGTGTTGGATGTGGTGCACCATATGATTAAGCATTTTAATAAGATGCTGTTAGTTTCATCACAGTCTCACTCAAATACACAGGACTATGTTGGATACAGATAGTGATATAAGAAATCTTTATTAGAATTGTCTCTGCATAATTAATTAGAATTATCTGTAATTATAGATAGCATTTTACAAAAATGTTCCAGCACAAGTGTTTGACTGCCCCTAAAACTGATTTCCATTGTAAGTGTGTTTCAAGTGTAGAGGCACTGGGGTCTATTGTAACCTTTATGTATATTGTACAGAGAGTTTATTGATATATTTCTATTTTTATATATTTACATGTATATTTGTGTTGCCTAAATTTTTATGCTACCCTTTCCATACACTAGACTTACACATAAGTGTAAATCTATTCCGTTTCCCAGCTGAATTATGAATTATAAACCCTTGCAAGCCTGACTGGAGCATTCATCATGGAGTGCTTTGATGTAGAGCTATTTGTAATTAATTACTCAGACAGGCTTCACATGCTGTAGTCATTTGACAGTGAATAGCGGGTTCTAGAAATAGATCAACTATTAAAAGCTCCCTCTTGAGTTTTCTGTTAGACTTTTATTCTACAATTCTTCCCATTCATAACTAAATGAAGAGTGGAATTGTTGTTGCAGAGTGAGTGTGAGTCTGTGAGTGTGTTGTTGAGTGCAGCTCCACTAACTCCATTCTGCTTCAGTGCGCTGATATACCCTCATCCAGCCAAACACATGACCTACTTATGAATTGGCCAGATTTAAGGGTTTGCCTTTTCCGTTTAGTCTGCAATTTAACAACGTAGTTTGGCATTGCTGGACTACAATTACTGCGACCTCAGAGTGGAGAGAACTGGGAAGACGTGCATGCTCTAAAAGCCATCAGATATCCAGCTGTTCTAGTGCCTGTGCTATTTGTTATAGGGAGGCAACATGCTTGGTGTTTGGTATACACGTTAGTTTTAATCATATAAAGGTTAAGGTGTAGACAGTATACCTGATTTTTCTCACCTGTTCAGACTTCATGTTCATTTGCACCCAGTGAATTCCAGGATAGGCTCTGAACTTCCCCACCTAACACTGAAAAGGATGAGCAGCAGCAAAATAAGGGGAAAATAAAGATGTTTGCCATAAATATTAGATCCTGTCTGCTGTGCATCTCATTTTAATTGCCTTTGCTAAAGTGGCAATATTAACCAGAAGCCAGTATTTCTGAAAGACCATCATATTTTTAGATATATCATAGTGAACAGAATGCTCATTCTAGGCACACCATTCTACTAAAATCTCTGACAGGAATGTCCTGCCAGCATACAAACTATATGATTCTTGAATTAACCTTAGTCTCAACTTAAGATAAATGAATTGATCTGAATGAAGAAGCTCTAGCAGGTTAAAAGGTTAACATGGCATCGTGTCAGTGTCAGTTTGTCTGTAATTTAAGTGTGAGGTGCTGGGTTGCTGGGTTTTTTTTACCTACAGTGGTGTGAAAAAGTGTTTTGCCTCCTTTCCTGATTTCCTATTGTTTTGCATGTTTGTCACGCTTAATTGTTTCGGAACATCAAACCAATTTAAATATTAGACAAAGGCAACACAAATAAACAGCAAATGCAGTTTTTAAATGAAGGTGTTTATTATTAAGGGGAAAAATAATCCAAACCTACATGGCTCTGTGTGAAAAAGGTCTCAAAAGACCAACAACATCCAAAGAACTGTAGGCCTTACTTGCCTCAGTTAAGATCAGTGTTCTTGCCTCCACCATAAGAAAGAGACTGGGCAAAAATGACCTGAATGGCAGAGTTCCAAGACGAAAGCCACTGCTGAGCAAAAAGAACATCTCAATTTTTCCAGAACACATCTTAATGATCCCCAAGACTTTTGGGAAAACATTTTGTGGACTGACTAGACAAAAGTTGAACACTTTGGAAGGTGTGTGTCCCATTAAATCTGGCGTAAAAGTAACACAGCATTTCAGAAAAAGAACATTATACCAACAGTAAAATGTGGTGGTAGTGTGATGGTCTGGGGCTGTTTTGCTGCTTCAGGACCTGGAAGACTTGCTGTGATAAATGAAACTATAAATTCTGCTGTTGACCAAAAAGTCCTGAAGGAGAATATCTGTTCGTGACCTCAAGCTGAAACGAACTTGGGTTCTGCAGCAGGACAATGATCCAAAACATACCAGCAGGTCCACCTCTGAATGTCTGAAGAAAAACAAAATGAAGACTTTGGAGTGGCCTAGTCAAAGTCCTGACCTGAATCTTATTGAGATGCTGTGTCATGACCTTAAAAAGGCCGTTCATGCTCGAAAACCCTCCAGTGTGGCTGAATTACAACAATTCTGCAAAGATGAGTGGCCAACATTCCTCTACAACACTGTAAATGACTCACTGCAAGTTATCACAAATGCTTGGTTGCAGTTGTTGCTGCTAAGGGTGGCCCAACCAGTTATTAGGTTTAGGGGCAATCACTTTTTCACACAGGGCCATGTAGGTTTGGATTTTTTCTCCTTTAATAGTAAACACCTTCATTTAAAAAACTGCATTTTGTGTTTACTTGTGTTGTCTTTGACTAATATTTAAATTGGTTTGATGTTCCAAAACACTTGTGACAAACTTGCAAAAAATAGGAAATCAGGAAGGGGGCAAACACTTTTCACACCACTGTACATTATAAGGCATCATGAATGATTACTGTTATCATCACTTAATCAGTCTGTAGTGATCATTTTAATGTCGTTCTGCTCCAGCACACCAGCTTGAAGAATAGGATTACAGACAGTGCAAGGGGAAAATCACACACAAGCTTATGTTGTAGGCACCTGATCCTGCACACATGCAGGTTAGAAAAGCTGTAGCTTCTTTTATAGGAGTATTCCTAAGTCACCATGAAATATCTCATGGCTCTTTATTCAATCTATATGCAGCAAATGCTTAGGGGCACTTTTCAAATTGATTTTTTTTTACATTTTTATTTATTTATTTTCTCAGGCGAAATGTAAATAACGTTAAGGTTATTAAAAGGATAAAACAAGACATTTCTTACTCGGTCATTCCATATCCACTTGATGTAATTTAGGGCCATGGGACAGCACAGAACACAATGTGGGAACCAACACTATACAGGGTGCCAGGCCACCGAAGGGCACATGCAAACAAACACTTACTCAGTAAGACCGGGACATTTCAGAGAGGCCAGTTGACCTAACATGTCTTTGAAATGTGGGAGGTAACCAGTGTAACTAGGAAAACCCACACAGACACAAGGAAATCATGCAAACACTACACAGACAGAGTCTGGGCCAGGACTTGAATACATCGTGTCTTTTTTTATTTACATTATGGTTATCATTGCTTATTCTTTTCCATGCTAACTAGAGACAATTGGGGCTCATGAATAGAAAGCAGTATGTAGCCTATAGCATGACTCCATCGACTCTAGCTGTTGGTTTGAGGTCACTCGTTCTATCTTGGCCATGCTGTAATTGAATTGGACATGCTGTCTGCTGTGAGAACCATGGACATGTGACTGCCTGAGTTTGCTACAGGACACTACATGGATTACTGCTGTTCAAAGTTTAGTGTAGTTAAAATAAAAGGTCAAAATGTGTTCTAGTCATTTGGCCTCATAATACTTTTTCAGAATTTATATTTATTTTTTTGTTCATGTGTAAATGTTGAAAGCTACCATTAACATTCCCAGAATTCTTTACCGTAGCCCAGAAAATATTTTAGTCAACATAGCAAGGAGCCTGTCATTTTTGCTGTATGTCTGTGAATGCACATACGTTTTGTGTGTTTGATGATGACTCTTTTTGTCTAGTCTGAGGCCAGTCATGTGCATGTGATGTTGGCACCGATGTTACACTGGAGCACCATTGTAGAGCACATGGAAAAGAGTATAAATGTTCCTGTTTTCTTGCGTAATAATTTGTTTAAAGTTTATCACAGAGCAGCCTGCACAACTTTGGATGGGAATCTACCAGGTGGTCCAGAGGCAATAAATGTCTGTCTCTCTCTCAGGAATGTACACTATAGATAAGTGGACCACATAAATTTAGAGCAAGTTTTAAACAGATGGCCCTGCTCAGTTTATAACCATGAATCATTACAAACTAAAGTACAACTAAATGTATTTTCTATGCAAGGGAAATGCAATAAACTGAAATATATTTATTTAGTGACAATAAATATTTTAGTTTGCATTTAAGGCATTGTTTGTGTGTTTGTATCTGCATACCTAGTGCTGCTGGTGGAGAAATCTTCAACCAGTGTGTGGCAGAGAGGGATGAGGCTTTTAAAGAAGAAGATGTAAAGAGACTGATGAGGCAGATCCTGGAGGGCATCACTTTTCTTCATAGGAACAATGTGGTTCATCTGGACCTGAAGGTGATAAGCTTGCATCACAGGAAACACGACACTGCCAATTATAACTTATTTGATAAGTGCATGGTACAGGGGCAGTGGTTAGCGCAGTTGCCTCACTGCTCCAGCATCTCTGGTTCGATCCCAACCATGGACTCCGCCTATATGGAGTTTGCATATCTTCCCTGAGTATGCATGGGTTTACTCTGGGTACTCCAGTTTCCTCCCACATTCCAAGGACATGCACTAGAGTAATTGATTACACTACATTGGCCCGATCAGAGTGTTTGACTAGTTTTGATGTAACCTTATGTCTGTTGTTAATGGCTATTGGTGCAAGTATTTGGTGCATTGATGATGCATAAAATAAAAAGCTCAAGAGCTGCAGTCTTGGCACTTTGACAAAAGGATCTGATCACCCTGCACGTTCCAAAGGGGTAAACATTAGGTCAGTTCAGTTCACACATAGATGAAGCATAACTTTGGAGTGATGCAAACAATTTCTCATGACACCCAATATCTCACCCAAACCCACTCCCGGGCTGCATGCCTGACCCCTCCACCATGGGAGGAGAGCTTTAGGCCAGTGTGTGTCTTTGTACTACTCCTATCAGTATGGGCTATGCCTTTCATGTCCGTCAACCACCTTGCCTCCAACAGCGGGCAGGTTGATGATTCTTCATTCCAACATTCCCTCTATTCAACGCAACCAACTGACTGCGCCAAACCTTGCCCAACTGGGGGAACTCTGAGAGACTCAAACACCTGTTTTGGTGGTGGGCTAGTGGAATGGACTGCGTCACCACCTGAGCATGAGTATTAATTATATTCCAGCATTTTCTTCTGGCATCAATTTGAGCTGTTTGTATAGGACTGTGGAGAGATCTTTGTAAAACATCACAGCACAGTCTTTCAAGTCACAGCTTTATTGTGGTTATTTTAATGCATTTGTAGAACAAAACATTTTATTAAAGCTATGAAGTGGTTCTAAAGCTTGTGGATAAAATGATATTAAGTTCATTATTTATAGAACAGGGCAAGATGATACTGCTGGCTCAGAAATATTTGATTTTTGGTCAGACAACCAAATTAAATGGGAATGAATGTGGTGCCTGTACAGCTTTTGCAGCCTGTTCTCATGCACCGATGTAGGAGTCCACCTAGTGGTCAGTTGTTAGGACTGTAGTAGTTTTTTTATTTTATGTATTTATTTTTAAAAAGTCATATAAAGAATGTTTGTATCAAACCTACACTGCAAATATTAAAAGGGGAAAATGTATTTTTAAAAAATTGTAAGTCTTGTGTTGCTTACATTTTACCTTCATATCTATTAGAGTGGGGCAGAAAAGTGTTTAGTCAGCCACTGATTGTGCAAGTTCTCCTACTTGGAAAAATGAGAGAGGTCTGTAATTTTCATCATAGGTACACTTCAACTAGAGACAAAATGAGGAAAAAAAATCCAGGAAATCATATTGTAGGATTTTTTTAAATAATTTAATTGTAAATTTAATTCTTCCTTTAACACGGTTCAGTCGTCCTGTCCCCTTTGCAAAAAAACAGCCCCAAAGCATGATGTTTCCACCCCCATGCTTCACAGTAGGTATGGTGTTCTTGGGATGCAACTCAGAATTCGTCTCCCTCCAAACATGATGACTTGAGTTTTTACCAAAAAGTTCGATTTTGGTTTCATCTGACCACATGATATTCTCCCAATCCTCTTCTGGATCATCCATATGCTCTCTGGAAAACTTCAGATGGGCCTGGACATGTACTGGCTTAAGCAGGGGGACACGCCTGGCACATGCAGGGATCTGAGTCCCTTTAGTGTGTTTACTGATGGTAGCCTTTGTTACTTTGGTCCCAGATCTCTGCAGGTCATTCATCCAGGTCCCTCCGTGTAGTTCTGGGATTTTTTCCTCACCGTCTTTCTCGTGATCATTTTGACCCCACGGGTAATGACTGTTGAACATAACCAGTAGTTTTGTTTTTTTTTATTTGTAAATTCTCAGGAATAATGCAAAGACTACCAACGTCTAGAATAAACACTCCAAAATGTTATCAAACACTCAACATAAATATCTCAAACCTTGCTATTCCAGCAAATGTGTCATCAAGCATCAATTTAGAACCAGAAATAAACAACTTTTAAATTTACCAAACAAATTCCAAATAAATGAATCGCCAATTAACAATTTTACACCAAATACACGGAACAAACAAACCAACACTGCAATCATTCAGAGTCTGCTTTAAACAGCATCAGCATGCATCAAAATTGCTTTTTATTACTGGTTACATAAAGCCTAGCCCTTAAAGAAACCAATTTTGATAGAAAATGGTAGGCCACTCTGAATGGTAACTGAAAACAAATTCCATCATTTGATCTTTCATGTGATTTAATTAATGCCAACAAAGTTTGTCTTCAAAACATCATTAGTTGATTCTCCTAAACAATAAGATGGCTAGCCTGGCCTTACAACCCACCTATCCTGGGGGAAAATAGTTGTGATTGTAGCTGTTGTCTCAAATTTAAACCCTTTCATTTATAGGCAAAACTTTATAACAAGATTCTAAGAGAAGGAGAGATTAAATACAAGAAGTAGAAGTGTGATTTGAAATAAAAATATAATTCAGCATAATTTAAAAAAAGCTTCTCAATATATTGACATAAATGTTAGTTCCTAAAAAACAACAGAAGTTGTTCCCCACTGTAAAGTCAAATGCATGATGTTTGATTTAAAGTATACCTGGGCTTGGTCTCATTTTACCACAGTACAGATCCAACAGAAAAGTCATAGTTATTGCAGATTAAACGCATAGTTACACAATCATAACCATGGCAGTCTGCTAGGAAAACCCAGTTACTTCTTTATCTTACCTGTCTCCTTCTTTAGCCACAGAACATTCTGCTGACAAGTGACAATCCTTTGGGGGACATTAAAATTGTAGACTTCGGCCTGTCAAGGATGATCAACAATAATCAAGAAATAAGGGAGATCATGGGAACACCTGAGTATGTTGGTAAGTCTTACTTTTAAATGTAGCAAACAGGATATTGTGTATGTAGCATATATTTAATTAATTTTTATTCTTCAGCTCCTATTTTGTGTAATTTGTGTGTCTTTTCTTCCTAGCACCAGAGGTTCTTAATTATGAGCCCATAAGCACTGCCACTGATATGTGGTGAGTCGTCTCTCTATAATGGCCTCGGCTGCTTAAATCACTAATGATGCTTAAGTGCTGCCATTAATTGTTTTTATGTAGGACATAAACTGGATTGGAATAACGATGACCATTCCAATGTTAAGTGTACTATAATGACTGGACAAAATGCGGCTCTCATCATTGGCATGTACAGCTTGCTTTCCCACCAAACCACTGCCTCCTTGCTGTCAGGGTCATGGGGAGGGGTTGGAGGTTATTACAGAATTCACGGGGCACAGGCAAGCTTTTATCCTGAACAGGGCACCAATTCATCATAGGACTGGGTAAGGGTTGCTGTTGCAGAGCTTTGGGATTAAACCCTACAACCATCTGGCTTCCCCTGGGTGGTGTCCCCTCCCAACATGGCCAGTTGTGTCTGCGATTAACCCAGCTGGAAGGCACTGCTGTGACTCTGAACCCAGGTCAATATTTTGTTGGGATAGCAAATTGCCACAGTACCACCTGAGCACCCAAGTTCAGCTTATTGAAAGCCAATGTCACATGTTCATGCTAACACTATTATGTCTTTGGTAGGAGCATTGGTGTTCTTGCCTATGTGATGCTGACAGGGATCTCTCCGTTCCTGGGGGACAATAAGCAGGAGACCTTCCTGAATATCTCCCAGATTAATATAAGCTACACAGAGCAGGAGCTTGAGAGACTGGACAAGGCAGCAGTAGACTTCATTAAATCCTTGCTCATCAAAGAACCAGGGTGCGTAGAAAGAGATAATCCATTTCTCATAAGTAACTAAATAAATTAACTAATTTTATTAGGTAGCTCAGAGGGTTTAAACATGTCACTAAATGTGTATATGTATGTGTGT